>CM035595.1:56696284-57006714 GCA_020423425.1 Chrysopa pallens
TATTTATCACCTGAACTTATATAAGACCGAGTATTTTTATAGAAAATAAGTTATTTTTTTACCAGTCTTAGCTCAGATATAGAGAGTTCAGATATCACCCGCAAGTTATATATAGTTTCAACCGCTAGTTTTACCGCGCTAATTGATATACAGTTCACCGCTATATATCGTTAATAATAGTGAAATCAAATTAGGTTAAATTGTAATAAATCTCCAATCTTATCCTACGATTTATCCTTTTTCCTCCTAATATAACCTAAGTGCAGTGCAACTCTATCCAGCACGTGGATCTTTAACCCAGGTGAGTGGGATTTGTTCGAGCCCTATTGATTTGATCTCACTATTGGATTAAAAGTAGTAGATTACAGTCCAGCCCTCAACATATGGTCCTTTCGAGCCGGATTTTTAGAAAATTCACATTAGTTATAGATTATTAGTTATCTCTTATATTTTACATTTCTATTATTCGATAGGAATTATCATTTCAAAAAAAAAAAAAAATCGTATTTATTAAAATTACATAAAACATTCAACAAACAAAACACAAACATAAATAACACGAATTTAATATCAATTTCATACTTGTCTGTAATTAAGGTGTATAAACATTTTTTGATAGTTTGTATTTATTAAATATTTTGATAGTTTGTTTATTTAAAAATATTTTATATCAAATTTAATAATTTATTAAATAATACAATGGCCGAAAAACTTGAGAGACAACTTCGTATTTTTGAAATGAAAAAACAAACTCTTTTCCAGCGCATTCAGAGATTGTTCGATATTAGTAAGGATTTATCCGATCCAATTGTTTTGAATAATTTTCAAAGTTTATATATGTCTTTGGACGATACTCGAAGCCAACTCTTAGATACCCATACAAGAAATGATTATCGGCCCATTAATGGGCCAAGACAGGCAGCCGATTTAAAAGTATCGGCCAATGATCCGAATATATCATCGGCCCAAGACTGGGCGAGTATCGGACTGTAACGCCATGCCGATATCGGATCCTATGATCGGCCGAGCATAGGATCCTATGATCGGTCGATCATAGGATCCCATGATTGGCCGAGCATAGGATCCAAGCATCTGCCAAACGTACCGATATCGGATCCTATGATCGACCAAGCATAGGCTCCAAGCCTCTGCCAAACGTACTATTATAAATAATTATTTTTAATTTAGAAATAAAAAATTTTTTTATTTAGAAACATTAATCTTTATTCGATAAATATATTAATTTATTATACTAAATTATTTTTTATTTTAAGAGTTTTAAAAGAATATTGCACTGCAATTATAAATATAAGTAATACAACATTAAGTGAGTTATTAAAAAAGAAAATAAGTAATTTTAGTATAAAAATTAATTATCATTGTTGTCCTCGTATTTATTATTATTATTATTATTATTATTGTTGTGTTGTTGTTGTTGTTGGTTGTTAATAGCTCCTTGACGGCGGCCTCCATCCCTGTCTCCTGCATTAGCAAGAAAACTGCCGATCTTTACCCTTAACGATTTGGATTGATCCGAGTCCCGAAACTTTTCTTCAAAAACCTCTGAAATTAGAAATATTTATAGATAAAACATAACTTTACTCAGGTGTAGATTTTAAACAAATATTTCCTACCTTTTAAACAAGTGTAAGTGCAAGTAGCACTAAAATTGTGTTTCCCGATACCACGTACTTTCTTCCCAGTGCCAGAATAATTCAATTGTACGGTAGGTGTAATGACCTCAGATAAAGTTTTTCGTATTATAGTTACAACATCTGATTCCCCGTACATAATATCTCTGAATAAATTCTTCAGTTCTTTTTTTCGTCGTCAGTTTTCAGGTCGTTATCAAAAATCAAAAATTGAGCCTCATCGTTTATGGGGAATATATTTTTATAACGCTCCATAGCAGTTGTTTTAGAAATGTTTGGAACATTTTCCCCAGTTTTCATTAAAACTTGAGTTTTAATTCGTTTAGCTTCATTTTTTATGACATACTCCGTGCTTATTTAAAATGCATCCAAATGTTCATGTAATTCGTCAAATTTACCATCAATATAAGTCTTTATACGATCTAAAACAACATTAAATAGTAAAATATACAAAAATATTATGAGTAATTAATAAGATAAGTAATAAAATTTATTAAGAAGAAAATTAGTTAGAAAAATCTTGACTTTTCATTTTAAATAATCATTATTTTTCTCAATAAAATACTTGGAAATAAAGTTAGCAAATTCGATGCATGTAAATACAGATAAAATATTCATTAGTTGTTTTCTCATCGTAATTAGAGAATACCTAATTTAATTACATGCGTACAAATTAAGTCATGTAAAAAGTTTGAATAGTAAAAAATAATAAATGGAAACAAATATTTTTTCCGCGATACGAGCAATATTTAATTTTTTTTTTAAATAAAAACCATAAACACTTACCAAACAATATATCATCATAATTAATATGAGTTGAAATGGCTTGCTGATTTTCTGCCTTTCCCCATAAAGGTAGAATAAACTTCTATAATGAAAAAAATCAATAAAAGACATTGTATAATTATTCAACTATTATAAACATACCTTTGACCTTAAATGATTTTGCATGTTTATTTTTGTCTGAGCATGCATCTGTGCTCTGACAAGCAATCGAACTCACTGATTCCACATGATTGAGTTCATGTATAATATCATCATTTTAACAGCTGATCTAATTTTCAATACGCTTGCGCAGTCAAAAAAGTGTCATATCATCGGCCAAGCATCGGCTGAAGATCGCAAATTATTATAGAGCGTATACTACGGCGGGCGATGATAAGCCAGCCATAGGCCGTTAAAGAATGCCGATGCTTGGCCGAGCATTGGTAGCCGTACCTTGGCCGATCAACGGAAAATAGTTGATCATCGGCAACTTTGTATGGGTATTGTAGAGAAAATTAATTTCATATCCTTGGAAATAGATGGCAAAAGTGTTCCGAATTTTCAAATCTTAGATAAAATTGAGGAGTTATGTGGTCGTATTAAAATGGTTGCTCAATCAATGTCAAAGGAAAAATCGGAAAGTAAAACCAATATAGAATCAGTAAAAACAAAAAGGGTTCAACCTAAATTACCTAAAATCGATATAATTAAATTTTCAGGTGATCCCCAAAAATGGCCTGTATTTTATCAAACCTTTAAAACGCTTATTCATGATAATCCCGATATTGATGAATCTTGTAAAATTCATTATCTTTTAAGTAAATTAGATGGAAAAGCTGCCACAATCTGTTCTGGTATACAACCTATCACAGAAAACTATTCAATTATTTGGAAAATTTTAGTTGATAAATATCAGGATAAACGATTTTTAGCGAATAATTATTTAAAACAAATATTAGATTTTAAATCAATTCAAGTAGAATCCACATCCGCTTTAAACAATTTTGTTGAACGATTTGATACATCTGTTAGTGCATTAAAACAGTTAAATATTGCCGATTTAGCTGATTTAATCTTAATTTCCATAGCGTTATCGAAATTAGACAGTTCAACACGAAAATTATTTGAAATGTCAATCAAGGAGGTTGAATTACCAACCTACCAACAATTATCTGAATTTATTCGTACACAAGCAAAAGTATTGTCACGCGTTTCCAATAATGGAGGCCATGCGATAAAGCCTTCTAACCCTATTAGTAGTAGTTACAAAAGCACGCATGCATTTACAAGTATCAACGCAACAAACTCGAATTGCCCTATTTGTCAAAAGCAATCGCATTTAGTATATACATGTCCAAAATTTATAAGCCTTACCCCATCTGAAAGATATAATTTATCTAAAGAAAAATCATTATGCCTTAACTGCTTGAGTAATAAACATCACATAGCAAAATGTAAATCTTCAAATTCGTGTTCAAGATGTAAAGTACGTCATCATACTCTATTACATTTTGAAAAACCATTTACAAGTGGTGAAAATAATGCGCGTTCTTTATCGTGTAGCCCTCAACAGGATGAATCATCTTGTGTTAATGTAGAAAAGGAAATAAATAAAGAAACAACCAAAGAATGTTTTACAGTTCAAACTCCTGTTTCGAAACAAAATTACACAACGCTCCTTTCAACCGCAGAAGAAATTCCAATGGGTAAAATAGATAGCCCAGAAAATATAGAATGTGAAACACATTTCACAAAAACGTATAGTAGAGATATTACAGGTCGATATTCCGTAGCTCTTCCTTTTAAAGAAGACCCTTCGAATTTAGGAGATTCCTATAATATTGCCTTTAAAAGATTTATTTCGTTGGAACGAAAATTAGATTCATCACCGCAACTTCGCAAACAATACAATGAGGCATTTAATGATTACTTGATTCAAGGACATATACGCAAATTAGTCGATAATAGTATTTCTGATAAAAATGGTTATTATTTACCGCATCACCCTGTCTTCAAATTAGATAGTACTACTACTCCCTTGAGAATAGTGTTTAATGCAAGTTGTAAAACAAACTCATCCTTATCATTAAATGACGTATTACATACAGGGCCTAAATTACAGACAGATGTTCTTGGAATGTTTTTAAATTTTAGATTGAATCAAATAGCATTCACCGCAGATATACGTCAGATGTATAGACAGATCAATTTATGTGAAGAACACTCACGGTTTCATCGAGTCTTGTATAGATTTGAGTCATCTGAAAATATCGAAACTTATGAGTTGACAACTTTAGCCTTCGGGGTCAAGCCATCGCCATTTTTAGCATTACGTGTAGTTCGTCAGTTAGCTATAGACGAGGCTATCAAATATCCTCAAGCTACTGAAATTGTTTTACGAGATATGTATATTGACGATTTAGTTTCAAGTACCCACAATCTTGAAACAGCAAAAAATTTATGTACGCAATTAGTAAAGCTCTTTGAAGCGGTTTTAGCTTAAATGGTCCAGCAATTCAAAAGAATTACTTGCTCAAATGCCTAAATGTACTGGGATGAAATGGTCAACTAGTTCAGACAATTTGTTATTTTCCGTAACGGTTCTAAATAAAGAATGTACGAAACGCAATATATTAGCTACCATAGCTCGTATATTTGATCCATTAGGTTTGTTAGGTCCAGTTACTTTATATGCAAAATTATTTATAAGAAAATTGTGGTCCATACAAATAGATTGGGATGAAAGCCCTCCTGATTATTTGTTAAAACAATGGATGAAATTCCAAGCCGAACTTCCACTTCTAGAGCAATTTTCGATTCCGAGACACTTAGGGAGATTTGAAAATTCTATACTATTAGGTTTCGCTTGTGAAACATCATACGCGTGTATTTATTTGAGTAAATCAAAATAAATCAATAAAAATTGTATTAATCTGTGCTAAATCGAAAGTTTCACCGTTGAAAGTTGAAACTTTAGCGCGATTAGAACTTTGCGCTTGTGTAATGTTAGCAAAATTGATGCGTTTTGTTTTAAATACTTTAGTTGATCGTTGTCACATAACTAAAATGTTTGCATTTACGGATTCGATGGTAGCCTTACATTGGATTAATGCATCTCCACATAGATGGAAAACTTTTATTGCAAATCGTGTTGCTAAAATCCAAGATTATTTACCTGCCAACGTTTGGTACCATGTTGAAGGAGTTAATAACGCAGCTGATGGAATGTCACGGGGCATGACTCCAGAAAATTTTCTTGAGGTTCAAACGGAATGGATTTTTGGTCCATCGTGGTTGCAATTAGATGAAGAGTATTGGCCTATTAAATCATTCGTAGATTTCGAGAATCTGTCAAACGTTCCAGAGGAAAAAATCGTTACCTGTACAGGAACAATACAGAAAAACCTGATCATCCTTTATATACCCTAATACAAAAGTATTCTTCATGGTCGAAATTATTACGATCCACCGTTATAGTTTTTCAGTTTATTAAAAAACTACCAATTAGAAAAGATATTAGCTTTAAAGATTTAGAGTTTGCAGAAAATGCACTCATTCGCGTCGTACAAAATATTCATTTTAAGGACGATATACAAGCCTTAAAAAATAATCGTAGTTGTTCGACTAGATTGAAAAATCTATCACCATTTTTAGATAATGATATACTCCGCGTTGGTGGTAGATTGAAACACGCTTCTCTAACTTATGCACATCAGCACCCTGTACTTCTACCGAAAAAGGATCATTTTGTAGATATTTTAGTAGACTATTATCATAGAAACAATATACATACAGGTTCACACTTATTGTTGTCCCTCATACGACAAAAATATAGGATACTTTGCGGTCGTGGAGTTATACGACATCGGATACAGAAATGTAATTTTTGTTTTCGGACAAGGCCAAAACCCAATTATCCCTATATGGCAAACTTACCCGATTTTAGAGTACTTCCACAAATTAAACCTTTTATTATGACAGGGATAGATTACGCTGGACCCTATAATATAACTCTTAGCCGAAACCGTGGGATTAAAAGCCAAAAGGCATACATTTGTCTTTTCATTTGTATGACAACTAAGGCATTACACTTGGAACTGGCTTCCGATTTATCTACACCTACTTTTCTTTCCGCATTTAAACCATTTTTGGCACGCAGAGGCCCTATTTTAACAATGTTTTCGGATCAAGGAACCAATTATATAGGTGCCAAATCGAAATTAGATGAAGTTTATCGATTTTTAGAATAAACCGAAGAAATATTTAATCAAATTTAACATTTTATCAAAACATTTCACATCGATAGCGAGAAACCTTTTCCTTTTCCTTTTTTGATTTGAATTTGTTTTAAGAAAACTATCAAAAACTGAAAACGAGAAGAAAATATTTTGTTTCGTCGTAAAATAAATTGTTAACAGAACAGTTTTGCCAAAGAAAACTTTTGAACTGTTTTGGCAAAGAAAATTTTATTCAATTATGTGGTTACGATGTATAAAGTACACATTTCATCAAAATAGTATAAAATTATTAGAAATAGTAAGAAATATTCAGAACATCCTCAATAATCGCAAGCAAATAAAATTATAGTAACATGTCATTAACCTTTGTAGTGGTCGATAATAATTTTCATACAAAATATATTAGTAAAAATTTTATATTATAGTACAGTCATTTAGTATTTTTACCTGGAAAGTTTTCCGGGAGTTTTGAAATTTGGCAATATTATAGATTTTGGGATGCTCTTGCCAAATTTCAACTTTGCCACCTCGTATGGCTGCCGCTCGCGCCGCCATATTGAAAAAATGGCGACGAAAAGCAGTTTTTTGATAATAACTCCTTTCTGGCGCATTTTACAGGAAAAACATATATATACAAAATAAAAGTAGAGAAAATTTCCTACAATTTATGTCTTAACCTTTTCTTTCCTAAAATCAATAGTTTCGGCGTATGAGCACCGTAAACCTTTATACATCCACGCCAACGTGTAATATTTACTTTAAACTGTTCATATTCTAAGAAACATCTGGCCCCAGCTGAGCTCAATAGAAATATTTAGTCTGAGTCATCAGTAAACGTTTATCATTTAACAGTGTCGTTTGCAATTACAGAGCCATGGCTTCTAATGAAGTAAGCTGCTTTATTTGTGGTGATATACTGCAAGAAAGTGAAGTTATTGAAGTGAAGGAAAAAGGATTGGAAACTTTTCAATTATTATCTTTAACTCAGTGCATAAATAGTGTTAAAGAGCTCTTTTAATCCACTTTCGTTCATTATGTATCCGATAGATCCCATGAACGACATTAACAAATGGAATCCACCGAGTCTTATGGCAGTATTATTCAATTTGGAATTCTCATCATATGAAGAAATGATTTCCCGCGCCTTAAAATATAAGCTTTTTGGCGCCATTTTTTCAATATGGCGGCGCGAGCGGCAGCCATACGAGGTGGCAAAGTTGAAATTTGGCAAGAGCATCCCAAAATCTATAAAATTGCCAAATTTCAAAACTCCCGGAAAACTTTCCAGGTAACCTCTATTTTTTCGACCAAATGACTGTACTATTAAATTTAAAGAACAATAAAATGAAATTGCATCTTGTGTAAATAAAATAAAAATAATCAATAAAAATTGCTTTTTTTATCTGTGCTCTAATTTCACACACGAATTCATATTATAATGGGTTTTAGTTATTTAGTTTCTACACTTACGTATTTGAAAGCATTTTTTGGTAATACTCGCTGTTTAACTCACTTACTGGGTAAAATAGTCGGACAATTTTTAATATTCTTGTGTATTTATAAAAAAAAAGAGGTAAATAATTAAAGAATATTGTTATATATAAGACTCTGCCCATTACCTCATCCAAGAATCCTGATATATCAATAACTAAGAACCAGCAACTTGTAATTTTAAGATCTATCGATCACATAATAGCAGTCATATAATATAGGATTGCATGAAATTTCAAAATATATGTTAATTTCAACATTTCCGAAAAGTGGATCATTGGAATCTGGTGAAAAGAATTTAGCTATAGTTTCAAATAATTAAGAAATTTTTGATTGAATAAACACAAGAAAATTGATGCCAGATTTCGGAAAATATATACACCAAGATTTCACTTAATTGGAAAAAAATGTAGCAAATACCTTTTCCTTGTCCACATCAAGTACACATAATGTCCTTTATTAATCACTCACCTAAATATCGGTTAGACTTTATTAGTGGGTTAATTATGGTTATCAGCTGTACAATATTTTCCTCTACATAAAATATGATCATTTTAGAGCCCTTGAAATTTTCGATTAAACCAATCAGCTTCAAATATATGGACACCCACACTTTTGTTAAGATAGTAGAGAGATTATTCAATAATTTAATAACGGTTTCATTCGATGCGTGACTAAACGATGCGTAATAAAAATTTTTAGGAGGTCCGAAAAAAGAACGCGCCACTTCTCTGAATTTTAGTAAAAAAAAAAAAACCGTGATCATTACTAAGCTTAATAAAACTTAATAAAATAATAAAATTGAGATGGATACTTATAAATGATATAATATACTTATAGTCACGGGAACTTATAAAACTTATAATCTCAGTGTAGATCGTAGTTGAGAAGACAGTGACAAAATCGGGACTGCACAAGATCGCGCAAAAGGGATACGACGGATCAGCTAATTAACCAATTAACAATCTCTAATTACTAACGTAACATTAAGCAAAATTCAACAGTTTCCTTGCTTGTTTTAGACATTAATTGCTTCTAGCCATGTTACAAAGACATAATAAATAATTAATTAGTATATTATAAAGAACAATAAAAAACAATAAAAAAACAAAACTTTTCCCTAAATTGAAATTATACCTTATTTTTTGAATAAACATTTATATTATATTATAACAATAAATACACAAAATGTATGTCTTAAGACCTCACATAACTTCTATATTAAAAATACAATTTAACAAAGTATTATTTACATCTACAAAATATCTATATCAAAATATATTATTTAAGGTCTGAAAAGAATTTTTGCAATTCGATTAAGATTTTACAATTAACATCACAATTTTTAAATACAAAACCAAAAATGCCTGGAAATATAATATTCTGTTTTGGAAGAACTTTCTGATTTCGATAAATATTTACTCGTTTGTTAACTGCTTTTTTTTGTTTTGAAAAACCAGTTTGTAAAACCAAAAAAAAAGATTTACAATATACTAATCCTTTGTATTGACGAAAATTACACTAAAATATATTAAGAAAAATCAATTAAGCTTCTTTCAGTTCTACAGAAGTTTCTGGCTCCCATAGCACATTAAGGCCCTTATTGAAGATATTTTTCAAATATGACTTCTAAAAATATATAACCGTTATTTATTAACAATTTACTTATATTCTATAGTGCTACTACCTGTTCTCACAAAAGTCATTTCATCTTTGAAACTATTCTGTCTATCCATCTAGACCATTTTTCTAGATAAATCGTTTTTGCATATTTCTAGATAAATCGAATAATTGAATTTCATTGTTTGGGCAAGCATGCATAAAATACTATAAATATCCAGTCTATAATTCTCTATGTGTGTATTGTAAAATGTATTGTAATTCTTTATATGTGTTTTATTAGCCAAATTTGATTAAAAATTGTGGATAACTCGAAATTTTACGAAAAAATTTTCCAAACAAAAGAATGTTTGATTTAAAGAAATAAAACTCACTTTTAATGTTAAGAATATGAATAACAACAATTAAAAGTGAGTTAATTAAGAACTCATTTTTAATTTTAAGAATACGTAATCACCAAAATTTCAGTTCACTATCTCTTTTTGTTTTTGAGTTATCATGATGACGGACGGACGAACAGATAGTTGGAAATGAACTTCTTATGTGTTTCTATAAACAACTATACCAAAATGTTGTTTGTGATGTCAATATTAGATAGCGTTACAGCGTTACAAAGTTTAGACTAAAACTAATATACTCTGACTTATTCTGTATGTCGAATGTAGTAATGTAAGATCGAACATCACAGATTTTAACGATCTAATATTTTTATATTTTCTAACCAGAAAATGGTAATATTTGTAACTTTGTAAGAATAATATAGTTTTTTGATACCGATTTTAATGAGCCTTATTACAAAAGAGTATACATTACTTCTATTCTGCTCTAAAAAAAGTCAATAGTGTTGTCTCATCACTATATATATCTTCTAAATTGTGTTTTTCTTTAAAATTCGATTACTATTAAACTACTAACTAATCAAGAACATGACTCCAATATGTTCTAAAACAATTCAGACTGTTAAAAAATTTTTCAATAGAAGATTTTCCATTATTCAAAGTCTTCACTGGATCAAATTTTCCGATGTATTTATGTAAAAACAAATTATTCAACTTGAAATTGACCACAATTCATTCACAGTTGTTGCTTTATGGAGGTCAAAAAGATCATTAAACTACATAAAACAAGATAATAGTACTAATTGTTTTCAAGTTCATTTTTAAATACACACAAAACTATTTTCACTCTTTATATTTCAATAATACAATACGACCTTTCTGAACTTGTGAGTTTCATCCGTGGATTTTTAAACCACTATAATTATATTTGTTCAAAAAAATACGCTACCAATAATGGACACAAAACTTCCACGCAATATATGAATATGTTCACTGCATTTGTATATGTTTGGTAAGTCTTCTACGATTGAATTGCAATTTGGATTTGAGATAGGAAAATGTATTTCAAGTTTTTAAATATCGGTAAAATAGTTTTGGAGTTATGCGAGTTCGTGTAAATGAATTTCACAGATCAACGGACAGGAAACGTAATTCAGAAAGTTCAAAACGTTCAAAACGACATTTTTGAAATAGAAGAAGAAAAATTTTTTATAAATTACAACCACAATACTTACGACATATATGACATAATTCGAAACGTATAAATAATAATCTGATAATAGTGAAATCATATTAATTTTTACCGGATGATACTTGAGTTTTTGCAGCGAAAAAACTTTATAACATTGATAGATTTCCACATTTGATCTGATCCTCCAACCTTCGTTTTCGCATACTGCTCCAAAAATCTTTCTCAAACTTTCAACATTTCTTCTTCACTCTTTCTTAAAGACCAAGCCTCTGATCCATATAATACTATAGGTCTGATAATGAATTGATATACAAGTATCTTTAATTTTCTGTTCAAAAAGGATGATCCTAACAGCTTTCGAAAAGCATAATAACAACGATTTCCTGGTGAGTGGCACCAGCTCTTATTTGAAGATACATTTCATTTTTACTATTAATTTGCGCATCTAGATATTTGAAATTATCGACTCTGTCATAAATCTCGCCATTACAATCAAGATCTTTCACTTTTGGGTAGGCATAATTTTTTCTGGTATTCAGCCAAAAACTGACACGTTCTGTTACAGATCGTGCCTCCTGGATTTAATTTAAGCTTTCTTATAACAAATGTCAAGCATATATTAGACAAGCAAGTTGACAATGGATCACCTTGTCTTAAGCCTTTCCTTATTTCGAAAAGCTCGGTATAACTATATTGGATTTTTACCATTGCGGTAGTGTTTGTTAATGTTAATCTAATTAACTTTGGATGGATTTCTTCCATTTCTTTAAATATCGAAAATAGATTCTTTACATTTATTAAAAATTATTAAAAATCATTACAGATACCATAAACTATATTCAGATTCAACTGATAATATAACGTCGTGTTTGTTACACTTTCGAATTATTTAGAACAATGGGACGCATCTTTCTCAAAATCTTCATTTTGTTATGTTGGTGTACTTGAAAATAGAAATAATCATAATAATTATTATTTAAACACATTAAATAATAATAAAAAAGTATTTAACTTGGTTTACCACATATCTAAATATATTTAGTTACATATAAGTACTGAATTCCACTTAAAATACAACTAAAATAAATAATAAATCAAAAACAACTTTTTATTTCAAAATAATATTATAAACTTGAATCTTTGTTTGTTCAAATAAAAATTAGTTATTTCCGCTTTTTAATTTCAAATTTTTGTTGCTATGTGGCGCGGAGGTATAGTGGTGTCGGTATGTCTCCTAATATGGAGACAGTCATTAAAATTATCTGAGAAACTAATTCGTACTTTGCGAAACAATTTTGGAATAAGCATAAAAAATTATATAATTGCATAAAAATTTAATTACTTTTAAATACATAGCAAAATTATAGTTATTGTAACGATTGACGTAATCTAATTAAAATTTTCAAAATACATAATTTTTGCAAATTTGAGATAAGTAAAAATATAGCATATATTAATTAGAAAATGATTTTTTATTATTGTCTTTAAATGGTTATTATACAAAAATTATTTTCATAAAAATTCATTTCGATAATATCCATTCCCTGTTATAACAATAGCCTTAAAATTTTTAAGTATTTAATTATTCGCTGAAGCATTAATATGCATTAATAATTGTATCTACATATTGGTGATACAATTTCTGTAACTTGTAACGAACTCATAATAAATAATAACTACTTTTATAATTGTTATTTTTAATTAGATAGTATTTTGTTTACTATATATGTGTGTTTCGAAACATTGGTGTTTTTGCTGGGCAGTTAGGTATGGTAATTTATTTATGGCATCATACACACAACAACAAAAATAATGTCATGTTTCGAAACATACAATTTAAATGTCAAACTAACATTAATATTCACGATGACGCATTAAGAGTCATCGTTAAATAATGGAAGTTTCTTAAAATTTTGAACTGTTCACAAGAAAAGCATTATGATCACTGTTGTGTACAAAAAACAAGTTATCATTGCTAGTTATAAAGTTTGGCATTTAAATAGCAACAAACGAATTAAAGTAAAAAATAATCATACATTTTCACAATATTAGAATCTTTCCTTTTTGTGCATTCGGTTCATTATGATTTTTGTTCAACAAAACTGTTTGAATTTAACGTTATCCAACTGTTTTTGCCTTTAATTGTCAGAGTGTAAGATGTTTTGAATTGTTTTCACTTGTGTTTGCTTTTATTAGTTTATAATAGTTTGTAATTAATTAAGTTATTTTTATTTCCTAAATTTATTTTTTATTAAGTTCTAATTTTTAATATTAAATACCTCATTTTAAATTATTTATTACAATGACTATATTACAATTCTCTAGGTGTACCGTTTTGGTTATAACGATATCTAATGAGAAAAGGGAGTTTCTATGTTTTTAAGTAATTTTTTTAAAACATTATCCTGGATAGTATTCAATGATTAAGTTTAGATAAATAATTTACCATATAGTTTTAGCAAAAAAAATTCAGATGCTTCATTTAGTAAAAGAAATTTTGTATATAAAATTGTATACTTTAAATTTTTATTTGAATGATTTTCCCTAGCGAGTAGAACTTTTAAGCTTCAACAGTTCATTTATTGAAAACTACAGAACTGATTTTTATGAAATTTTCTTTGTATCCTAAATTGAAAGATACTTTATCCAATAAAAAATATATCAATTATAATTATTACGATTCGATTAATCGTTTCTGAGAAATACACTGATATTTTCCTTTTTAGTCCATCCATATATATGGACATTTATTTTACACTTTCAGAACAATCTTCCTGGCATGTTAAAAACATAATTAAGGCTTCATACAATATTTCTAGCAAATCCATTAATATCGTCTGCTTTATTATGATATTTTATTTTCCAAAAAAAGAGACCTTCATGATTTTATAAACTCGGCATTCGGGGTTCTAATCAACTGAACTACCTTAGTCAGCATAGGTACTTGTATGATAGGAATTCATTTCCGTGATTAGTTGTTTTCTAAATTAACAATCAGCCAATCTGAACAAACAATAGATTAAATGAATCATAAGGTACAGTTATTTTAGATATATGTCTTGAAGACAGTGATAAAACATAAAATAAAATTGTTGAAGTCCATCCAAATGAATAAAAATTTGGTATATCATTCTTTTTAGCCATGTTATACTTCAAAAAAAATTCTGCACAAAGGTTCAGACATACACTACTCATATATTTATGTACATGAACGTAATTGTTCCCGTAGCGAGTGTTTGTTTATGATTTATGTTGTCTCAATTATAACTTTGATCATTTTTATGATGATAAATTAAGACAAATAAAATTCCAATGTGTCGTGTGAAATTTAAAAAAAAATGATACAATTAACAGTCCTGATATTATTTAATTTAAACCCAGACGCAGTAATAATAATAAGAACTTAGTTTACCCACATTAATTATTTAATTATATTGAAACGGTTTGTTTATTTTAAAGTGTATAATTATTAATAAAAATATAACTGGTGTAAAATATGAGATAATATGACTTATAAAATTACCATGTATATAAATACAGATAAGAAGGATGATACTCTTTTACACATAAATAATTGTGAAAATTAAGTATTCAATTTTTGGAAAGGATATGTAGTATGTAAAAATTATGCTCCGCATTTATTCAATGAATTTGTGTTTAAAACAGCTCAAGTATTGATGATCCAGATGTTCCATGATCAAATTTATGATTTGGATTACGATCAATCTTATCCGAGTCTTCTTGCTTTTCAAAAAAGTATTGCATTATTTTAATGGTTTCTGTAAATTGGCAAGCTAAATAAATATTTTTGGAATCCATTGAATTTTTCAAAAACTGCTTCGTGTTGGATGGAATTTATGTAAGAAAGCCACTAATAACAAACATGGTATGAGGAAAAATATTTCCCGCGGTCAATAAAAAATGTATTCCATGAAGTTAACTTTTTATGAGTATTACTCCGAAAGAAAATTCAAAATCCGATGCAGACGTCGTGTATACCATATTTAAAAAAGGCATTTTATTACTTTTTTTCATACAAGCTGTGGTCACACTATAGCGACACTATACGCTATTTTTCTATCTCTTGAGTACTCTTTTTTGTTCTGCAGTCTTAGGGATTGGAATTTAACCCTTCGTCGGTAAACCTGGGTATTTCGTATCCGAGCCAAAACTGTTTAGGTCAATAATTTTCTAACGAGTGAATAGATAGAGCTACTATCCCTACCTAAAAAAAGTTAAATAGGAAAGGGACTTGACACCTAAAGTTGAAGGTCTCAGTCCCTTCTATGCAGTAACAGTGAGCAGTTGAAAATCGAAACAAAATACCCAGGTTTACCGACGCCGTATACTGAACTTGCAGGTAATTGAAAATTTTTTTTTTCATTTTAACTTGTTTTTCGCATGAGTAAAAGTACAGAATGAGAAAAAAATTTTTTTTTTTAAATTACATACATTTTTCTCAGTGTTAGTACAAAATGGAGCAACGGTCGGCTGATCATGTGGCACGTGTACTTCGCCAACGAGAAGTAATTTCTTAAGTTAAATAAACGAATATAAGTTAAAAATAATTTAGTTTGTAAAAAAAAATGTTTTTTGATAATTAAATGTGTTTATACTAATGTTTGATACATCTTTCATTGCCTGTTTTACCTGTCCAAACTTAAGCATTTATTGATAAAAAAATGAAATAAAATATTTTTTTCCTGAAAACTGCATTATTGACCTTTAATTTGGTTTATTTAAAATTACAATATCTTAATTTTTCATAAAGTTACGATTTTTTGAGTAAACCTCCGTTTTTTTAGCAAGTTGCTCCAGTTTTTTAATAAAAAATATATGCAAAAATGAATTTTTCTACAATTTTATGATTGATATGTTAAGTTGAAGGTTTCACAGATGAGCATGAATTTTTACGAAATTTTTTGAGTGCATTAACAGGTTGAAAAAACGACCCAGGTTTACCGACGGAAGGTGTCGAAAAAACGTTTACGGACGAAGTGTTAAGATGGCTAGATCGAATTTGTGATTTAAAAACATACCGATACCCCTGATTTTTTGAAGCGAACGCTAATATATATTTAGAATTATGATTTAAAAAAATTAATCGATCTACATGAGAAACGTCAAAATAATAATCCCGGCTATATATTGCCTGTTGCTACAAAACTATTCATTACATAGCCTCATAGTAAAAAAATTAAATAATTGTTTATATATAACTTTAAGAAAAAAGCATTTTTACATTAATAGAATGAAGTTATTGAAAGACAAGACAAAAATATTTTTACATAAATTTAGGTACAAAAATTGAAACTGGTTCTTATTTATTTCTCAAAATTTATTTTTAATTCTCAGTCTGATAAAAAAAAAGTACAATAAATCCACTAGCCTATGAAGTCTAGGAATGATTTATATATAGGAAAAATGTCTTTGAGTTTTCCTTTCCTCCTCAGTTGAGTTTATTAAGTAAGATTAACTGAAGAAAAAATTGTATAAAATAATATTTGAATAAAAATATTTCAATTGAATATATTGTCTAAATTTTTATTTATTACTTAAATTGAAGCATCTCTGTTACATTATCATGGACCTGAAGTAGTTTAAAATCTTTAAAAGCTAAATATACATATACTTGGTTAAAGAAAGAGAGAGATTATAACGTTATTTCATATATCCATGGATTTACATAGAAAACTTCATTTTGCCTGAGAGAAAAATTTTCAGAAACTCATATTTTCTTCATTTTGAAACAATTTTAATTTAATTTTCGAGTTTTGTAATGTTGTTGATTCTGGTTACATATTTTGATCTGTAAAATAATTCCGAATCTATTAGCTATACTTTTACATCTATTTACCTCGGGCTAAGCATAAGGAGTGTAGAAAAGACAACAATTTGAACATGACTTAAGAACACAACTTAAGTCATCTTCAAATTGTTCCTCTTCAAAAGTAATAATTTCTCACATTCAAGTATTTTAAATTCTAAATTTATTCACAATTTAGGCTAGATTCTAATAATTTTATTAAACGATACGTTTTATTTCATAGAAAAAATTTGTTTCGTTCTAGTTCAAATATCGCTTCAACACTCTTAGTTGGAGAATTGTTAAACTTAAAGTAACCAACAAAGAGATTGCGTAAACTGTGTTTATATATCAACAAAAAAGTCCTTTCCAAATATCTTGCACAAAATCTAAAGCAAAATATTTTTTTATCTTTTTTGAACAATATACTTCATATAATTATTAGTCCATTTTTTTTAAATAAAAACTATAAAAAAAGGTAATAATTTAAGTCAAAAATATATATTCGATGATAAAAATGAACTTCAAAATAAAACAAATATGTTATATTCAAGTAAAAATATATAGCAATAAATAATATTAAAATATGAATTATGGGATTTTTTTATATATAAAAACTGTATTTTAGTATTATAATTGTATGTATCATAACTCAGTTACTGTTCTTATCGACTGTTGGAATCTCTCTCTTCGCTCTCCTCTATATTAAATAAAAGCATATACCGAGTATGTATGTATGTTTGTATGTAATATACATAAATATTAATACTGGTCTACAAATTTCAAAACGTTTTTTTTTTTTTTAATGTTAGTTTTAATTTTTGTAACCGTTTATTTTTCTGAGTCATCGGTTTTCGTTGTCTATTACAGATTAGTAGTACTCTTTTCATTGCCAAGAAATAACTTTTAATTTATCGTATGAATTTATCACTCTGAATTTTGTTTAACGTTGCTTTACAACTATCTGCCAAAGTCGTAAATATTTTTCAAAAAAATATTAAAATGAAATTCACATACAAATATTAACTATAGTTTTACCGTAAGCAAGTTTACGCCGGTAGCATCTAACTGCTTGATTATAGACCAATCAGTGCCTCAAACATAACTACTGCCATTTAATCCATTGCAGAGTGGTCTGTCAATTGTTATAGGTTGTTATACGTTATTGTTTCATTGAAAATATAAAGCTATTTATTATTCATAAATAGAGTGGGTAATTATTGACTCACGATACTGTCTGAATTGACTCTCCTGATGGGAAAGAAAAATGCATATAAAATTTTACATGTGCATAATTTCTATATTTGTTGCATAATTTATACCTAATTAGTTCAGGTATCCTGTACCAAAACCCTGGAATTCTGTGAAAGTTTAAGAACAGCTTTTTTGGATTGAAAGTTTTATGTTACTATCGAGATACCTCTAAGGTACCTCTTTCATAGGGGTGAAAAAGTAGCTTTTTAGTGCACATATACATAAATAAAATACATCATTGGATCTATGACAGGAAAGTTAAGAAAAAATATTAGAAGAATTATCTATTTGTCTCATTGTAGTATGAGTAATCATAAATAATAATTGACATAATCTAAAATAATACAAAACACATAGAATTTTTAAAAATATACATTTAGAACGGAAGTGAGAAGAAAGTTTTAAGAATAATATAAATGTGTTAAAACTTAGAATAAAATAACGTTCACTCCAATATAAATAAGGTAACCAGATTTGAGAATATTTCAAAGAGTTTTTCTACAACTCTATGGATCATCATTTTCTTTCTACTTATTATAGCGAATAGAAATATTATAATGTTGGCTCTATTCTAGTTTCCTAAGACGTTGTAAAGTCATCTGTTACAGAAATAAGAATCAATATCCTTTTACTAATAGAAACCATCCAATTTTAGTGAAATTATTTTACTGGAATTTGAACATTAAAAATAAAGTTAGTACTATACCTATAAGCTAGAACCGAATGAGGTGTTTCAAAAATCATATGCATCTAAACATACGTTTAAATATTATGACAAAACCACAAATAAATAATTAGTTTTGTACCGTTATATTATTTATCATGCATATAAGTACTGACTTAATTTGAAATAAAAAATTTACAACTTTATTTGAGTATTTATGTGGCAATAAAAAAATTGTTCAAAAATTGATACTACTGTGATGTTTTAATTTTGCAAAATAATAAATATAATTCGAAATATCATTTTATTATTAATAATAAAAACAGAAAACGAGTAATTCAATTTTTACTTAAAAAATACCAATATTATTTAAGTGGTTTTAAATTTATAATTGATATGAAAAAAAATTAAAATACACTTTCTATACAAGTGATGTGGTAGATGTGACCCTTAGAAGTCATATTATCCATATATTAATACGTGAAGCGAAACTTTGTACTCCTTTATACGAAAATTGTGCAGGCGGAGGACAATAAAATTTGGCACACTTTTAGTTTATATACAGAGGTCTGGAGAATGCTAATAAAAATTATTCATAAAAAATAAATTAAATCAATAAAAAAAACATTACACACTATGACACACATATATATATATATGTTTGTGTGGCTTATATTACACAACCTACCATACACACGCATATATACTACTTTGTTTAATATACTGTTTTTTAATTTCGACCGCTGTAACGGGATTCTAGAAGTTATGATTTAGTTATATGACAGTTATGAATTTTTGGTAAAAGAATTCGTACGTTTCAGCGTTTGGTTTCCTTAAGTGGGAGGTTATAGATTCGAATATTAGCAGCGATATTGTAATTAATGGAAGGGGAGTTATAACGAAATATTCTAGAATGGTTCTGAAGGTTTTCCGTATATTCCGTTATCGTAGATTTGATGCAGTTGCACCAAATCTAAGTTTTCATTATATATGATTTTTGCCATCATCTCCATGGATAAATGTAAAGGATGCAATTTAATAAATAAATATAAAAAATAATGTTGTGCTTGGCTTCTGTTATAGAGGCGTATGCCTGAAGAACCTGGTCAATCTCGTCAATTGATTATAAATACGGGAACAATATATATAATATCATCAATACGATATCAGATAATCGTATTCTCACTCTGGATTGTTATAAAAATTTGTCTTATCTTGTCCCCATTTAAATATAGCTCGTATCTAACTTTGCAATAATTTTACAACTATGTTGGCTTTGACATTCTATATATACATTTATCAAATGTTTGGTTTTCATACATTCTGCAATTTTCGTATATCAGCTGGTTGCTGGGATTAGAAGGTATTTATAAAATCTTAATCAAATCTGAATTTGGATTTGATCCAGTCTATCAATAATAAAAAATATTTTACTTATCAAAACGGATATTACATTTTACATCTCATTTGATTTGATTATAGGTCACCGGATGAAACTTTAAAGCGAAAATAAAAATTAAAATGCATATATTTTTTGGAAGATTAGACTCGCTGTAGCTATCGAATCAGTCCAGTAAATTAGAACCTTTAAAATGCATTGCAAAACTTTTGATATAAATATTCGAAATGAATCTTTTAGATTCCTCTCAAAAATTAAAAATATACTTTCTCTACTTAATGTACATAAATATTATATACTGTACCTTAAAATAGTCAAAGAGGTCTTATTAACATTTTAAAAATATAATAAGATAATAATCGTGAGAAATACATTTTACTATTTAAATGACCATAAAAATAGGTAGATGTATATAATTACAGACAAAATTATATTTAAAAAAAACTGATTTTGAATGTCTTTAACAAAACTAAAATAAAAAAATAAAAAACTCTTATTCAATTATTAATTCAATCCACCAATGACAATGTAATTGGTTTTGGTACTATGTAAAATCAAGAATAATAGAGTGAAATACGTAAATGGTTGTGAGGTATTTACTTGTATATTTGGTGAAATGGGCGCAGTCTTTTTGAAGTTAATTTATCATTTATTAATTAATCTATTTAAAAATTTTTTTACTAAGGACCATGTGCTTGCATTTCTTCATGGATTAACCCATAATTTGGAACATTTCAATTAGACCATATGAAAATGCATGTTACTAAACTTGAATCATTTTCGTTAGTCCATTGATCACGCATTCACTGCGTGAACCCATTAAGGCTTGTTTTGTCAATTCTATTTCATGTTAATACATATTATATTATGCTTAATAATGGACAGTGTCTTATTGCATATAATACATGGACTGAAAAGTCCCGGGCCTAACAAAGAAAACACAGTTTTTTTCAATATCTCTAACATTTCAATACAACTTCAATACAACATTTCAAAATCTCTAACATTTCAATACCAATTTTGTAAAACGATTTATCTTTTGCCTTAAAATAGGCCTCAGTTTCAGCAATAACCTCTTCATTCGTGCGAAATTTCTTACCGGCGAGCATTTTTTCAGGTCTGCGAACAGCCAGTAGTCGCTGGGAGCCAAATCTGGCGAAAAAATTCCGGTTTGTTACGTTTAAACATTTGGTCAACAGTGAGCAAACCCACTTTGAACAGAGCTTTCTCATAATCAAATGCTCATGCAATATAAAGCCAACACGGTCTTTTGATATCTTTACGATGTCAGCTAACTCAAGCAACTTCACTTTTCGATCATTCAAAACGATGTTGTGGATTTTTTTTATGTTTTCTGGTGTTACCGCCTCATTTGGACGTCCACTGCGTTCTGCATCATCGGTGTCTCTACGACCACGTTTGAAGTCAGCAAACCAACATTTTATTGCTGTTTCTGATGGAGCGGAGTCCCCATAACACTTTTCATGGCATTGCTTCGCTTGAACGGTATTTTTTCCCATCAAGAAGCAGTGTAAAATTAAAACACGAAATTGTGTTTGATCCATTGTTTTGAAAATAACAAAAGTAGCGTCACTCTTAGCACAATAACTCACAAACTAATGAATAGAATATCATGAAATTTTAACAGCTGTCTTTTGAAGGTTAGTATTAACTGAAAAAAAGGTGACTGCAATAAAACTAGCACCATCTATGTGTTAGGCCCGGGACTTTTCAGTCCATGTAATACACTATAAATAATAATGAACTATTATTTATATGAATGAATAAAATAACCTTTAAACAACCAATCAAATTGTAGAATAAAAATGTTCACGTGAAACTTTTGTTACAAACAATGGATTAACTAAAACGATTCTGCTATACCAACCATGGAATAAATTTCGAAATTTCAGATATAAAGATAAGTTATTGTTAAAAATATTCCTGTTGATTAAATTAATTGCAAAAATTTTATTTCAATATTTTAGTCAAAGAATTGTTTTCATCAACATTTTGATTGTTAAATTTTCAAAAACTAAAGACCACATACAGACAAATAATTCATATAACTTTTGATATCATAATGAAAATAAAAAGTTATCAAAAATGAGATAAAACGATTAAAAACGGAGCTTTTTTTATTAGTTAATTGTGATTAACTAATAAATAAAAGGATGAAAACAAATTTTTATAAATAGAAAATCAGTGTTCGAATCTCTGTTTTCTAATGATTAGTACAATTTACATGTTTAAAATCATAGTTTTAGAAATTACTATTTAAGTAAATTTTTTAATATTTTTTAGTACAGTATATAAATTTTTTACTAAAGTTTGTTGCGCTTTCAAAATAAATTAAGAAAATTTGAGTATTTATTATTTAGTAATCGTTGGTGTTCATAGTTTAGCAATTACAGGTGTACGAAAATGAAAAATGGTGGACGAAAATTGTGATAGTTTTTTCTACCTAAAAAGTAAATGAATAATCAAAATCGGTTCATTGGATCCATGTTACAAATGTTGAATCGTAAACGAAAAAATCAACTTTTCTCGAAACATTTTGTCGTAAACAATTTAGCCATTTGCCACATTTGAGTTCAAATTTCGCTAATAAACACATATATAATAATAATTTGCATTATCGTTTTTATTATTATGTATTTATAACAGTATGACCTGGATATTTAGACAATTTTATCAATTCTAATGATTAAATATAGTCCAATCATTAATGAATACTAAATCATATGTGAAGTATCCAAACAATTAACTATATTAGTTGTTATATTCATTTGTCTTTTAACCATTTCTCTCTCAGCTAAATAATTGTCTTCAATGTTCAGCGTCCTTATAACCTAGTCTACTCGTATTTGTTTGTAAGCTAACTTTGAATAGACCATTTTATTATGTTTAGTAGTCAATCAATGATTGTTCTATTATATTTATTATATGTGCGTTTGTACTTTAAAAGACAAATTTAAAATTATTTTATTTTTTATTTAATTTATGAATAATAAATCTACTTATTTTATTTGTTTGTTCTTTTTGTATAATAAATTATATGAATGGTTTTTTGACTTTATGATGGCTGCTCACAGTACATGCTAGTGCATGCTAAGTATTCAATGGATTATTTAATTTGTACCTACTCCATAGTCAATGATATAAATTATTAAAATCTATAAAATATTGTCTATGGCTTAGAGATGTGCATGGAAAACGTATAATTTATGAACAGTAGCAGAAAAAAATCCATTCGAGTCTTGAGTTAATTGTAAAATAAATCTAAGAGATATTATTTCATTAAAATTTTAAGTTGTTAGTACGAGGGAAAGACATCAAGCAAGCAGTCTTAAAAAATTTTTTTTTATTAATATTTTTTATTTTTTAACATATTCTCTTTCTAGTTCAGTACACAATGGCAGATATCCCTCCAACAATTTGAAGCCATCAAAATAGTATGATTGTGGTAGTTCCGCAAAAAATAAGCACTTGTGTGATCAATGAACTTCTCTTTTGATGTCGTTGTTCACTGACCAATTTTTATAAATATGAAAATGAAAAGAAGTCACTCGAGGCAGGGTTTGGTGAATACGTTGAATTAATATACCTTCATATGAATTCAAAATTCAATTGCTTAGTTTTAACCATTGAAACGACGCACATCTACAATCGTGCATTATACTGGAGAAAGACAACATCCTTTTTCTTCAAATGAGGACGATTTTCATTTATTTGCACATTTAACTGTGGCTAAACTTTTTCACTTAATTTTGATCTTCGAACACTTAACACCATATGCTGAATTTCTGAAGTATTCTCGTCATCAGGACGTTCAAAACGATATTTAGCTTCTGTTGATGTGCTTCCACATTTAAATACATTTAATCCAATTATAATATTTTGCAAATCAGGGTCAAAATAATTCGCAATGATAAAAGTATGTAGCATTAAAATTCAATTTCTTACAAGTATTTTCAAAAAAAGAATTTTTTTAAATGAACGGAAGAACCCGAGTTAATAATAACGCCATTTACGTTACATTTAAACATCCCATACAAGAAATGAGGATCGGCCCATTAATGGGCCAAGACAGGCAGCCGATTTAAAAGTATCGGCCAATTATCCGAATATATCATCGGCCCAAGACTGGGCGAGTATCGGACTGTAACGCCATGCGGATATCGGATCCTATGATCGGCCGAGCATAGGATCCTATGATCGGTCGATCATAGGATCCCATGATCGGCCGAGCATAGGATCCAAGCATCTGCCAAACGTACCGATATCGGATCCTATGATCGGCCAAGCATAGGCTCCAAGCCTCTGCCAAACGTACTATTATAAATTATTATTTTTAATTTAGAAATAAAAAAAAAGTTTTATTTAGAAACATTAATCTTTATTCGATAAATATATTAATTTATTATACTAAATAATTTTTTATTTTAAGAGTTTTAAAAGAATATTGCACTGCAATTATAAATATAAGTAATACAACATTAAGTGAGTTATTAAAAAAGAAAATAAGTAATTTTAGTATAAAAATTAATTATCATTGTTGTCCTCGTTATTATTATTATTATTATTATTATTATTATTATTATTATTATTATTATTATTATTATTATTATTATTATTATTGTTGTGTTGTTGTTGTTGTTGTTGGTTGTTAATAGCTCGTTGACGGCGGCCTCCATCCCTGTCTCCTGCATTAGCAAGAAAACTGCCGATCTTTACCCTTAACGATTTGGATTGATCCGAGTCCCGAAACTTTTCTTCAACAACCTCTGAAATTAGAAATATTTATAGATAAAACATAACTTTATTCAGGTGTAGATTTTAAACATATATATCCTACCTTTTAAACAAGTGTAAGTGCAAGTAGCAATAAAATTGTGTTTCCCGATACCACGTACTTTCTTCCCAGTGCCAGAATAATTCAATTGTACGGTAGGTGTAATGACCTCAGATAAAGTTTTTCGTATTATAGTTACAACATCTGATTCCCCGTACATAATAACTCTGAATAAATTCTTCAGTTTCTTTTTTTCGTCGTCAGTTTTCAGGTCGTTATCAAAAATCAAAAATTGCGCCTCATCGTTGATGGGGAATATATTTTTATAAGGCTCCATAGCAGTTGTTTTAGAAATGTTTGGAACATTTTCTCCAGTTTTCTCAAATTTCCCATCAATATAAGTCTTTATACAACTAAAACAACAGTAAATAGTAAAATATACAAAAATATTATGAGTAATTACTAAGATAAGTAATAAAATTTATTAAGAAGAAAATTAGTTAGAAAAATCTTGACTTTTCATTTTAAATAATCATTATTTTTCTCAATAAAATACTTGGAAATAAAGTTACCAAATTCGATGCATGTAAATACAGATAAAATATTCATTAGTTGTTTTCTCATCGTAATTAGAGAATACCTAATTTAATTACATGCGTATAAATTAAGTCATGTAAAAAATTAGAATAGTAAAAAATAATAAATGGAAACAAATTTTTTTTCCGCGATACGAGCAATATTCAATTTGTTTTTTTAAATAAAAACCATAAACACTTACCAAACAATATATCATCATAATAAATATGAGTTGAAATGGCTTGCTCAAAGGTAGAATGCACTTCTATAATGAAAAAAATCAATAAAAGACATTGTATAATTATTCAACTATTATAAACATACCTTTGACCTTAAATGATTTTGCATGTTTATTTTTGTCTGAGCATGCATCTGTGCTCTGACAAGCAATCGAACTCACTGATTCCACATGATTGAGTTCATCTATAATATCATCATTTTAACAGCTGATCTAATTTTCAATACGCTTGCGCAGTCAAAAAAGTGTCATATCATCGGCCAAGCATCGGATAAGCCAGCGATGATAACCCAGCCATAGGCCGTTAAAGAATGCCGATGCTTGGCCGAGCATTGGTAGCCGTACCTTGGCCGATCAACGGAAAATAGTTGATCATCGGCAACTTTGTATGGGATGGTATTATTTTCCATAAAACAAGCATTTTAAGAAAAAGGACCAATATTCTATGAGAGCTTTTGTCGAAAACCTCATGAAAATTATTTAGGTTCTTTTTATCAGTACCTTCATAGTTTGTATGCAATTAAGATGTAACTTTTCTCAGGTTTTAAGGTTCAACATAAATTATTGGCTATTTAACTAAAAAAAAGCGGGGGTTATTTACAGGCATGAATCATTAAAAATGTGAATACATATGTAATTGTTGCCTCACAAGCCGAGAACGAATTCTGTATTCCCAAATTGTGTAGATTTGAAAATTCAACAAGTTAAAACTTGATTTTTTTTCTTTCAAGGAAAAGAGATAACTTTTCCTTTTTATAAATGGTTTTGTATCGAATGATTAAGACTTGGACCATGTAAATCTCATATAAGCAAATATTTATGTCTGTCAAAAGTATATTTTGAACAATTTGTTTATGCTGAATATGTTTTTTAATTAATCGTTATGTTAGGTCTACTTGATATTGTTTATATTATACTTGTAAACCCCAAAAAGTTGGCATGGAATTATAAGAATTGCCAATTTTTCTCAATTGCTCCTAATTGCTCACTATTTGCTCAATTAAAATCCGCAATTGCTCACATTAATAATTAATTATTTAATTAGTTATAAACAAAACAAAATACAAAACGATTTTTCTCATTTACGTGAAGACCGCTCAATTTTTCTTATAAATCTTTTCTCTTATCAATTGCTCACTATTTGCTCACCTCAGTGTTATGCAAATTTTTAGTTAATTTCTTTTATTTTTTATAATTAATTAAAAGTAATTATTGCGATTTTAAATGGTGACGTGACTGGACGGAGATATCTTCTGCGCATGCGCATAAATAAACGTCACCATTTAAAATCGCAATAATTACTTTTAATTAATTATAAAAAATTAAAGAAATTAACTAAAAATTTGCATAACACTGAGGTGAGCAAATAGTGAGCAATTGATAAGAGAAAAGATTTATAAGAAAAATTGAGCGGTCTTCACGTAAATGAGAAAAATCGTTTTGTATTTTGTTTTGTTTATAACTAATTAAATAATTAATTATTAATGTGAGCAATTGCGGATTTTAATTGAGCAAATAGTGAGCAATTAGGAGCAATTGAGAAAAATTGGCAATTCTTATAATTCCATGCCAACTTTTTGGGGGTATACTTGTAATTGTAAAACGTCACTACTCATACGTGCTTGTAGTTATTATAAATAAAATAAAAACGAACATACATAAACCATTCGTTACATATTAAAATTTAATGATCTGTATCTTCTCGAATCAAAAAAACTAACGCGTTCATTATTTTAAAATTTTAACGATTAATTGTTCAATGTATTATTGTTATTTAATGTTTATTTGAATATGATTCATTTTAAAAATTGTTAAAACAGTAAAGATAACACTAAAACACGTTTCTTCTAAATAAGTCATTAAATTGAAAACTTTGTACTTTATGTTCAAAATTAATAATTATTGTATTTCTTAAATAAAACGAAACGTTTATACATGTTAATATATAATATTTATATATTAACATATCGAACTGTTTTTGTTTATTGTGTTTTACAATGCCCAAATAAGAGAAGGGAATAATGGGAACATGTCGAAATACTTTTTTCATTCGTGACTGTAAAAATTTTAATATAGTTAAAAACACCGAATTAAAAATTTTAAATTTCGACCAATCATGCATGAAAATGCATCAAATTCGTCACCTGGAGGTTTTGAAGGTAACGATTCTGGAAATTGGACAAATCAAAACTTTACATTCAATTTAACTAACCAAGTCATCAACAAAACTCTAGCATGGAAATTATCATTCAAAGTTTTATTAGAACCTGCACTGATTACTATACACGAGTGAAAATTGAAAAATTCAAAATGGTGGATGGAATATGGCCTCCTATTTGAAGTAACTTTAGCAAAGCTAATTTAAAAAGACTTATGGCCAATTTTTCTTAAAAATATTACTATTTTTACCGAAAAATGACTTAAGGTTATTATATAAGATTGATAAATCAATTTAAGATTAGAAAAGATCCTGTTGGTCATGTGGGGTTCACCATGCAAAATTTCTTAATTTTCAGATTTAAATTGTAATCAGAAACTCCGAAATTACAAAATTGATAACATTGGGCGTTAAATCAGCCTTATAGGACCCACTATTTTGAATATTTAATTTTTCTTATTCGAATTTTTTTGCTCAATAATCACAAATGTACATTTGAGTTCTTATTTGAGTTTCTTAACAAAATGTTGAATTCAAATTCAAAACATAAAAGGACATTTTCTCATAATTTAGATAATCTTCTATAGGCCCTCTAGAACAGATTACAAAAAAAAAAGAAGCAAATTGGTAGAGCGAGCGCTATGTGAAAAACTCTGATGATTACCAAAACTGTTTAAAAACCTATATGATTTGCAAAATAATCTTATAGTTTTTCTAGGATGTAATTTCCTGTTGAATTTATGTGAATGATTAAACCAACATTTTTGGTTTTTATGACAATTTACTAAATTTATGACCATTTTGTTAGTGTTTATCGACCATGCATTTTATTCGTAAAAATAATATTATAATTTTTGGCTTGTACAAACAATATTCACAATTTTTTTGTTTTTGGAGTTGAATGTGATACTGCAGTTAAAGATACAAGATATAGATGAAATCTTCTTCTAGGCGCAATGAAAAATGCGCTTATTTTTTTAAAATCCCATCTTTGGTTTTTTATGGAAAATATATTGGGATACAGTGTACGTCATATTTTTTTGTCGATACTTCTTAAATTTGCTTATTATTCAGAATTTTTGACAATTTAAAACGTTGCTTTAAAAAATATTTGTGTTAATCTAATATCCTTGATTTTTTATAAACGACACCAAATATCACAATAAATTTAATACATTAAAAAGGCAACGGTTCAATTACTTTGTGTTATATAAATCATGTGACTTTTGTTATAACAATTATTAAATTAAATACAAATAATTTCACATGCCATAAAAGTAAAACAGTTAAATTTTTATATTCAAATTTACGGTTTATTTTCATACATTTAAATAACAAATATTAATACTAAAAACGAATAGTCTTTTGTTTGATGTAAAAATGTTTTTGCTCATAAAATGTAGCGCAATACTTAGCTATAGATATTTATTTTAATATCGCATTTATGAATTTTTAACTGTTTAATATCAAATTGATTATTTTTTATATATAATTAAAAGTATACAGTTCTGATGAACGTAAGCATATTGAGTATCGCGTTAAATCCAGTGCAATAAAACTTTTTCATTACTTATTATTAAGTTATCAACCTTATTATAATGATTGCAAACGAATTTCCATAATTTTTCAGTTTAGCAGACAAGTTTTATGTATATATCAGACTAGCAGACCCGGCCACGCGTTGCTGTGACAATTTGAAGCACCTGGTATTTCGTGTAGGAAACCCGTGCTAGGAAACTTTTATATTTACTCCTCGTATTTGGTATGTAACACCCGGTACCTCTGGGTTGGCCTACGACCTTGGTTCGCGTCAGCAAAAAGTACGAAACCCTTGACACGAAATTTTGACCCGGTATCTGGTGTATTCACCTTGAACCTCGGCCCTTTAACCCACGGGGCGGTGTTCGGCCTTAGCCCCAAATTATTGAAATTTTTAAGCAGAGGACGGTTATTTTTATATAGATATTAAATTAATAATTAAAAATAAATCACTTCGAAAATTAGCCATTATTTGCCGTAAAAAGTAAATGACAAAAAAATGTAATTGTGGGATATCCATAAGAGATAGACACATACCATAGCGGAGTTTTCTGTAGACCTTTTCAATGTGTACAATACATTATTTTGATAAATCCCGTAGCCTGCGTTTTCAATGTAAGCGGAAAAATGTAATAATTTACGACATCACATTAGAAACCTCAAAAATAACAGTATTTCTCCACTATTTAATGGATGTTATTATACTTATAATCCTTCCTCTTAAATCACTCTATCTATTAAAAAAAACCACATAAAAATCCGTAGCGTAGTTTTAAAGATTTAAGCATACATACGGATATAGGGACAGAGAAAGCGACTTTATTTTATACTATGTAGTGATTCATAAATTTTTTTGGTATTTTCGTAGTTTTACTAAGGACTTAAAGGTTGCCATGTCTGAAAACCCATGAAAATAAAAGAGCCAGCCTTAGTTGAACAAAGCCAAGTCTCAATCTCTATAAAAAAAAAAATCGGAAAACGGTTGACCCCAAAGGCCATCCCAGCAACTTTCTGCTAATTCCATACCTAAGCACTTAAAATTTAACATATTACAATGTTTTTGAGCTGAAAATTTTGTTTTTGAGCTTTGATGTTAAAAAAACACTTGTTCCCGAATATTTCGTTAACGATATCTATCGAACCAATCAACCGATTTTCACATTCTTGACGGCGATCAACGTGGTTTTTTGAGCTTTAATAATTATTTCCTTTCATCAAAAATTAATCGATAGTGCCGTTTAAAAGTTAATCCCAAAAAACCACATTAAAAAATAATTTTTTCTTAGTTTTTTTGAGATTTCTCAAAATCTACTGATTCGAATCGATCCAAATTGTATTCAAAATCTATGTTTGGTCAAGTCATTTCGAATGGCACCAATCGCGATGAAATCGGTCGAGCCGTTATAAGTGGTTCACATACTTTTACACACACACACGCATAAATACATACATACAGATATAGCGACAACCTCGCAGGGGTAGTCAGGGAAGCTTTCTGTAACCTCAAAACATCGACATCTGATGAAAACTCGATTTTTTCAAAACGGGGTAAAACCAATAACTTCCTTGAAAATATTCGATTTTCTTAGCGGGAAGTTAAAAAAATATGATATAGAAGCGTAAAAAAGCACTATAAAGATATAAAAATAAGGTGGAATAAACTGTACAGTCACCTGGAAAAAATTTATTTTATCCTCAAAATATGTACAATAAGTTTTATATAAAATATATTTTGAATAATTACGTTTTTTACAAAATTTTGCTTTCCTGATTTGTTTAAAAAAAATTTTTGGCCCAAAAACCATTCTTATTACAAAAATTGTTCGGTTTTATTTTTTCAACGAAAATAACAAGTTTTTGTATTTTATTCAATATATGATTTAACATTGAATGTAGACTAAAGGCCTGAAAAGTTGGAGATACGAGAAAAAACTATTATTTTTAAAATTTTGTTTTTAGCAATTATACTACCATAATAGCATATGAATATATTTTTAAACACAAAATATTGAATTGATTTAAAGTAACTGACAGAAAAGTTTTTCTTAAGTCTTTTCGTGAATGGGGAAAAAATAATGGGTTGCATGTATTATTATTTTTCTATATTTTTGTTGGTGTACATTTCTACAATATCATATAGAGCTATCAATAATAGACATGCAGTACAAAAATATCAATCCCATAAGTTATGATAATGATAGCCTGAAATCATTAGAAATCAAGTGGAATTTTAACGAAATGACATATCCCAAAGTGTTTTAACAGTATAATCGCTAAAAATATACTGGAAGATATTAAACTTATACATATCTATGCGGAAAAAAGTATTAATTTTAATGAACTTTTTTATCATAAAATGATAAATTTTAACAAAAAGTGTATTTTGGTGACGATTTCCTATTCTATTATCCCATCGATTTGGTTTACTGTCATCTTAACACTTTTAACATTTTATATTATAACACAGTTAATTCTACAAATTTTTACGATCAGTAATATTTAACGCATGAGTAACGTAAGTACGTGTGTTAGCTTCTTAACATATCCACTTCAGTTGGCATACCATGCATCTTCATATATTTTAATACCGTGCATAAATTTATTATAGGCCTTAACTTATCATACAACAATTCAAAAACTACTTTATGGCAGTCATATTATTACTACCAGGTGTAATATAAGTTATCATCTTGTTGAAAAATGATTTTTCTTGCAAGTTATTTATTTCCAAAAATATATTATAGAACATCCAAAGAGTAGAGCCTTGTTCACAATAATCATATAAAAAATTTGTTTGTGTTTAACACTTCATCTAAAATCGTTCACATTTAGAATTTGATAAATTTATTAAAATGTAATTAAATGTGATGTACTTTATTAAAATTATGTAAACAATCACAGTCATGTTATATCATTTCATGTTACAAAATATTTATATAATATGACTGTTAATGGAACAATTAAATACCTAATAAACTCCCTCATTTGTTGATTGTTACATGTTTGTAATGTAGAAGTGATGGAAGTTCTACTTGCACACTAAAAATAAAATTTCATTAAACTGCTTGACTAAACAACTTTATTAAATACTTCACTTAAATGTTGCTGTGCATATATGTCACGCAACTACTTCGGGCTATATGACTTGATCAATGTGAACTAAGCATAGCTAAAAGCCAATATAGAAGAAGATATCTAGTTGATTAACATTAGTATGGATCATTCATAAATAAATAAACATTGGATTAAAATTTCACTTATTTATCATTGTAATTATAATCGTTGATTGTTGTTGATTTTATTTATATAACATTTAAATAGAAAAAAAAAACAGAAAGAAAAGCAGATTCTTAAGATTTATTACAATTTAGATCAAGGGCATGTTTAAATTTTAGTAAGTAAATTAGAATAAAATCCATCCACCAATGGATACTACTGAAATTTTCCAATAAAATGTGTCGACTTCTATTTAAAAAAATATCAAAATATCATAGACGTCGAAACATGATAATGGGCTACTGTAGCGGGTATTCGCTGAACTGTTTTATCTCACTCGTCGGAACTTGTATACAATTTTTAATCGTATGTCATTTAAAATAAGATATCGCTTAAAATCAATACCGGAAAAGCAATCATGCCCGTATCCGTAAAATAAATAGTTAAAAAATACAATTTCAGGGAGTCGATTCTTGTCTCTATTTAGTATAATACTAGTTTTCTTATTTCTGACCCAAGGCGCTTTGAACGATACTCGAGCGATGTTAATGTCTAATAAAATTTTTAATACAAAACCAAAAGTAGCAGTGGCGAAAATCGAGAAAAGAATATCTTATTAGGGAAAAAAATGAATTATCGTGATTATAAATAAATAAATAGTTTCACAAATTAATAAACCACTATTTTCAAAAGAACGTACAAAAATTTATATCACCAAAATAAAACACTTACTTTTGCACCATATTGTGTTACATCCGCGTATTTAATTATAGCTATAAAATATCTACAACGATTATTGTCATTCATAATAGATACATACATGTGTGATGCGTAATCATTTGTATTGGATTTTGATTAACTTCAGCATGTGAAATTTTATAAAATAGGTACCTTTATTAGTTTTTCCCACTTTTAATTATCTAATACTAATAACAAACGTAAATTAAATAAAATATATTGGATCGAATATATACATCCAACTTGTAGATACCCAAAATATTGGTTGTAAAAAGTTGTTTACACACATATGGATGCAAAAAAAAAATAAAAAAATTTTACAGCCGGTGGTACTCGCCGATTAATTTTGAGTTCCTAATTAATAAACAAATATTATTAAAATGTTTGCCACGCGCACATGGATGCACAACTTCCACAATATATATTACTCGCTGATCAAAAAGCTGTCAATTGGAGAAACCGCTATTAAAATCCGTTTTGTAGTTTACGTGGGAAAGCGTAACAAACAAACAAGCTGACATTCATATTTATAATAACAAGTTTGAATGATCATATGCAATAACGTTAGTAATACCGCAGTTTTTTTAACTTCGACCTAATACTGTGCTTGCTAGAAAGTATTCTAAGAATTACGACATTCAAAAGAAACACACACTATTTGCGCGACAAGTTAATACAAAAAAATTATTTGAATGTGATGATATTTGAAATGAACAATATATTAAAAATAGCTTTTTGACAAATATATTTAAAAAAATAATAATAATAATAATCATGTTGGGATTATGGATATGTGATGATGTATTATTTTAAATAATTAAACACTTTATTCATTTGAAGATATTCTGTTATTCAAAAATAGAGTCTTCAGAAATATTAACTCCATTAATGATCAGACAGAACTAACTACTTACTACAATATTTCTACAGTTGTCCATTTTAGTTCATGTAACATTTGTTGTTTATTGGGTTATTCCAACACATGAATATATCTAGTTTTTATGACAGGATGCACGAGTACTTTAAACTATCTTTCACAAAAATAATAAAATAAAACCTTTTTCAAGGGTAAAAATGTGTTCACCAAATGTTACTTAAAAAAGGAAACTTTCCCATTAAAATGGAAAAACTCTTTAAAAATATATTATCGTAAAATACAAAGAGAATGATTTTTGTAAATACGAATTCAATATTTAGACAAATCATAAATCTAACAACACCAACAAAACACGATATAATTTTAGGTTTTTTTCTCGATTAAATTTTTGGTAACCGGCAGTTCTTGATTAACATTGTGTATCCTTATTATACTTGGATGATTTTTGTTTTATTTTGTGTTTGAGTAGAGATGTCAACCTATTTTGATAGTAAAGAAGGAAGGCATTAATTAATTAGTGTTTTATTTAGGGAAATATCAGATTTTGCAAGATGTTTGATACGACAAGATATTTTCATAGATTTATCAGGAGTACAAAAATTACAAAAACGTTTTGATTAAATTCAATAAATAAATAATTTTGGATCTATTTAAAAAATTTATACTTATATTGGAAAAATAAAAATCATTGGATAAAAAATATTCAATATTTAATTATTAAAATTGAAAACATCATTAAATTTCGAATGTCATCAGTTCTCACCTAATATATAATCTAATGAATATTAATTAAAAATTATTTATAATTCTATATTATATATTATTATGTAAGCTTTTTCAAATCTGTATAAAATTGCCCTAAAGTGACATAAATTTAAAAAACAATAATTTAATTACTAAATTTAAATAAACTATTAATGTTTATTTTAAAATAACATTTAATTAGATGTATAGGGTATTTCAAAAGTGAGAACATTCTTGTGTAAAATGTATGTTGAAATAATTTCAATAATTATGTAGCCTACTTATTATCAACAGTTACTAATTCAAACCATTAATCTGGTAGCCGAATAGTCAATTTTTGGAGTTTTACAAGGGAGTCTTGATAATTCATTAAATAATTTAATTATTAAATCCTGGCAAAGAGTTTTCCACAAAAAATAAATAAATTTTTCGATCTAATATGTTCGCCACGACTTGCTTGAAAATATTATGAAAATAACTTTATAACGCTTGGATAATTATTTCTTGGTTTGTTCGTTTTTTAATTAAAGATAGTGTTTGATTGCATAATTTAATACATTGGTCATTTGGTTAGGTTGATATCGGCTTCATGTTGTTCTGATTAGTTAAATTTTTAGACTTCCGAGTTAAGCCTGTATATAAATATTTAACTAAACACACTATTTAATATCATCCACACTGTTTAAAAATTATCACAATATTTATAAAACAAAACTGAAATAAAATTTAAATTATTATAATTAAAAAATATTAATTTACAAAAATTGTTATTAATTAAAAAAAATTTGTGTCAACATAATCGATCATTATTAGTTAACAATGATAACAATTTATTTTATAATTCAAGTTTTCATTACGTTGATCATAGATTTTTAATACAGGATGAGTCGGAAGGAATGATAAAATATAATAATGTAAAAAAATATAATATATCATTGTTAAAGGTATCACAGCGTTAATTTATTAGAAACCTTACGCCTTCTTGAACACTATATCATTTTAATTTTGGTTAAATTAGTTTAAAAATACAATTTCTTATTTCAAATTTTATTGACATTACCCTACATTTCTAGCCCTTAAAAAAATTGAGAAACAATTCAATAAGCGGGTCACATTTTTTGAACTTAGTATCATTTTCTATTGTCCAATTGATACGATGATATTGTCCAAAAAAATACGCCTCTATGCTTAATAATCTTAGTAAATGTTACCTACAAATTCCTATCGAATAAAAAAATTGTCAATAGTATATTTTGTGCATAAAGCTATGGTACTCGCCCAGGTTGACCTTATATACAGGATAGTATATATTTTTAACAGGATCCCTGAAGACCTCCTTAACCGATAACAATTTTAAAAAATATATAAATAAGTACGTATTTAATTATTTTTCAGTGTAGTTTAAAATAGCTATCTGTGTTTATTAAAAAATATTACAGGATCTCCTGGTAACATGCCACTTGAAAATTTAAAATTGGAATCTATATATATTCCGATATCTTATTCAAAATAACTTTTTACTAAATCAAGGAAATCCAGTTTTAAATTGGTCCAGAAATGGCGAAATTAAAAAATTTACAACTTTATTAAAAAAGATAAATTTTGTTTACTGTCTACATTCATTATCATTGCTTACCCAAATGGGCTAGTAATATAATAGCGAATTGTAATTTCTGAAAATAAACAATTTTTGGGCTATAGACTAGACTTTTTCTTTTTTTATTTCTACTAAATTTTTTTTGATAGAATGTCAAAAATCGAATGTGACTAATGAATAACGAATATTTTTTGCCTTTGTCAAACCTACTGTTAAGAATAATAAAATTTAAATGGTAAAGTAATGGTAATTTAAATGTAATTGAAGTGATTATTCAAAGAAATAGTGAATCACTGTATTGTCTAAAAATTGTTTATTATCAAGAATTACTATTAATTACTATTCGCTATCATAAAACTATTTCAATAATCAATTACAACGAACCTTCAACAAAAAATTTTAGCACTATTGATAAAATTAGGGAGCAATTTATTGGAATCAATGTCAAAACAAACAAAATAATTTGTTTCAAACTGTGTTCCAAAATTTCATCATTATTTGACCAATTTAAAATTTAAATTTAAAATTGGATGGTAGCATTGATTTTTACGTAAACTATTCTTTAAATAACGCATCGAAATGATACAGGGTTCTTTTTAATATTTCCAAATTTTCGAGCATTTAGAACAAGCTGTAATTAAAAAAAATCAATTACACTGCAAAACCTGTCTATGCTTTAGTAATATGAAATCTTGAGGAATACAATATTTAAATTCGTTTGAATACATTGTCAAAAACATAGTTCTGTTACAGGATTTATCGCAGCTCAACCAACTGAGCTGTTAATATCTACAATATAGTCCATAAATCTATTAAGACTATCCATGAAAGTAATGAAAATATTTTGACTCTATAGTGTCTTTATATCCTTGAGAACGTTCAATCTTGAATAGCCATTTACGGAATATCAATTTTGAGTAACACAAATCTTTGTATTACTCTGTTTCCTTTTTTAATAAATATGCTTACTAAAAACTAATTATAGCGGATAAGAAATTTAGCATCAGAACGATTACTTTCTGATTAAGGTTATTAAGCTATATATTAATACGTAAATAATAATTTAAGAACCTTTTTTTTCGTCAATAATTAATAAAAAAAAAGTAAACGAAAGTTATACCGTTCGGAAGGTGTTGTGAAAAAGTAACGTTAGTCACGTTAACTTGGTCGAATATCGAAATTAATTTTCGACAAAAATTTAGGGACCGTTCTACATAGTACTTTATTTGAAACTTTTAATGTAGTCATCTAAGAATAAAATTTTTATCTTATTCAAATTGTATAATAGGTAAGTTATTATAATAATTATGACCTCCATTTATAAAAAATCTATCGAAAATATGTATAATAAAAAATTATTACAATGATAATTCATTCTTTGAAGAGAAAACAGTAAAATTATATTATGTTGTGTCTTTATTTTATTTTTATTTTTTTTCAATATCTATTACAATAATAATAAAAACGATAAACTATCAATAATAAACCTGATTAATTAATTATACAATCATTAATTAAAATGATAAGGCATATTATAAAAAACGTAGAAAGTATGTAGTTTTAGTTTCTAAATCATTAATGTATCATCTTGTTAAGAAAAAAAAAGTTTTATATAACGCTATTTAACGTCTATGTTCATGCTTAGATTGAAACAACAAGAAACTTTAACGGAAGTAATTTCAAAATTATTGTTGTTTGGATAAAAATAAATGACAATAAATTTAGAACATTATTATAAATTCCAAGCTAACCCGTCGACGTTTCGATTTAGATTTGTCTGATAGTTATTATTAGTAGAGTCAATTAAAATAATCTAGCAACTACAGATTTACCGAGGGAACCGTGGATTAAATCAATATCTTAAATATGTTGATCTTAACATTTATGATACCCGGTGTCTTGGTGCTGCAGAAGAAGTACATACAATAAAGCACTCGCAAGGGACGTAAGTAAAATTTTTGTCTAAATGTAGGACTCCAACTTCGCTCGCCTACAATAGAAGAAAGGACTTCTATCTAAAAGCCTGAATGGTCTTAAGGTCTAAAATCACGTTCCGCTCGTAAGGTAAGAAAGGCATTTTGTTCTTGTTCAGGCTGTAATGAATATGTAGTTCACTCTCTTGAATCTTCCATAATAATAATAATATAGTATTTATTAATATACAATATTCTTTTACAATAGACTAATACTTATCTTTGCAAATAAATTTGACAAAATAATCTAACACTTATCTTGGCAAATAAATTATTACCCATAGACATATAGTTTTTAAAATGAATAACAAAATTTAAAAAGTTTTCGTTTCAATTATTAAGTATTTAAGAAAAAAAAATAAGAAAAAAACAATATTATTATTGTATATATTATTAACAATATTATAAATATATTATAATAAAAATAATAATGATAAAATTCAATAATAGACAAAAATTATCAGACGTTTATAAAAAAATTTAGAAAATTAAACATTTAGAAAAGTAACGATAAATAAGATGTATTATTTAGTTATTCGCTAATTATGAAATATCTCAATTTCATGTTTATGACTAGGTAAAATAATTTGAGGAATAATACATTTATTTTGTAAGAGATCTTCCACTGTCATAGTTTCCACAAGGTCTTTCAGATAAATTTTTTTAAGTGTTCGTAGATTGGGAAAAATATGTGTTCCAGATTTTAATTTCCTTCAGCTAGCATATTGAGCATATCTTTTCACAGTCAATGGCAAATGAAATACCTCTGACGAATATTCTCAATTTTAATTTTGAACTTCGCCGCAGTATTGATAAACATGCCTTGAAAATCTTTCTTTAAATTTATCAAAACATGATTATAGAGACCTCTGTTTTATATTAAATTACTTTTAATTTTTATTCAAATACAAACCAATTTAAATTTTAACAATTTCTTTTTTCAAACCAAAATATTTACCTTCCACAATATTATACTTATAATATTGAGTATAATTAAGAGTAGTCAAGACTTTTATTTGTTCGCTGACTCCGCGCTTTAAAAAAACTCTCTATACGGACGTATAAAAAAGATAAATTTTTATATTTTATCAATAGAAGGATTTATGTGTCACTTTATTACGACTAAGATTATTTTTAATATAATCAATAATGAAGCCATATTATTTTGGAATTAAGAAACAATTGACAAAAAGTTAACGTAAGAGAGTTTGTAGAAATATTTTTAGAAGTATAAAACAGATGAAATATGCAATATAGCTTTTGTAATGGATTCTGAAAAAAAAAATGTGTGTTCATAAAAAATTGCCTCATGTTTGATACATTTATTACAACGCTCATCTTCAGTGGTATTTTGTAAAACGATTTATCTCTCAAAAGGCATCTCAGTTTCGATTATTATAGTAATTCGATACGTAATTCATAATTTTTTACAATCGTTTTGAATAAATTGTAACACATGCATTGTGTCGTGGATCAAAATTTACCAAAAGTTTATTGGCGTCTATTGAAATTAGGTTTCAGTACTTCAATAAAACTACTGCAGGTTGATGATCGAACGAAATGAGGCCTATGTTTTAATTTATCATTATAATGACTTTGCATTTTTTATTTATCAAGGATGTAAAGGATTAAAAATTTTGGATACAGAAACAGATGTGGATATTGGAATAATATGCATACTGATTTCGGATACAGTTATGGATAAGAAATTATTTCGGATTATCCGTTACTTTAAGTTAGGGATATGTTTAAGAAATTGTTTGAAAATATTAATTTGCCAGTGCAGTCAATAATATAAGTAAGTACTTATTGTGGGTACAAATTTATAAATTTTATACACCAAAAATTGTTTTTGTTATCTAAACTTGAGATTCCGTCACTAATTATGCGACATTATCCGTAATTATCCGAAACTTTTATTTCGGATATCCGATAGTTTCGGTTACGGATACTGTGCTTCATTAAATCCTTACTATTAATATATATTTTTAGCATTGAAACTTTCGTACAGGTAGTCCAATTTTAAAGAAATATTGTAGATAACTTTATCACATTCAGGAAATTCAACCTCTCGCATGAATGTTGATGCATTTATAACTTCCCTACCCTTTATAAAAAGACATTGACATTTAGTGCCATCTAAGTGAGGTAAACAGATCACAGAACTTCTGGCCATTTTATTGCTGGAATCACATGGAAGGCGCATAATGTTTGAAGGTTAAAACAAAGAATGATTGATTAGAAAGAACCTGTTAACAATAAAGACAGTTTTTTAACTTTATAGTAGGTAAAATCCAGGTACCAATTGTCCGCACTTAAGTCGCAGCAGCTACACCTCGGCATTGATGTACTGAACTTGTAAACTCGAAGTGCTGAGAAAATGAAGACTATGCATGTGTATTTGTTGATACTACAATAAAGTACACGTGACATTTCATAGTTTATGTAAGTGTATTTTAATATTTTTCCCCTTTTTGTCCCATGGAAAATGATTCTGTGGCCAATTTGTATATCAGTTAAGACAGTTGCTGAATGAAGGGCGTATTTAGTAAAAATAATTTTGCTTCGTCATTAAAAAATTAAATACTATTTCTTTCGGATATATTTTGTTGAGAATTTACATTACCTTTAAAAATTTCAACTCGATATCATTTCAGAAGATTAATAGTAAAAAAAATCGGAATGTGGACTTTCAACTTGCTTCAGCTATAGTAATTTAATAAATATATTATATGCATTATATACATTGAATAAAAATTAAAATAAATACGTTTATTTTTTTTATTAACTTAGTGTATACGTTTTTTTTTTTTTTTTTATTATTATTATTAAGAGCTAACAACCGACTCCGACTAGAAGAACAACACTATAATACAACACAACATTGTTTGACAGGAATATTTATGATAATAATAGGGGGATTCGAACTTATAGACTTCTACACTAAAGTGATGACAGCTGATTATTAACTTAAAAAACAACAGTGTCCTTATAATACAACTCTTGCATCTTCTTCTTCACTCACACACACACACACACTACTTTGTCTAATATTATAAACACTATGAAGACGACAGACAGGTATTTTGTATTGTATGTATGTATTTGAATAAGTAGGTATAATTCATACAGAGTGTTTTAAAAGTATGTACATTCACATTTAAATTGATAAGTCTTTATTAACATCATAACAATAATTATACTAGTTAACTTCTAAACTATAGCATTCAGCCTAAGCTTTATCTATAAAACACCATCTTATATACTAGTTACATGGAGATTACAATTGTTAATACATCGTTTAGAAAATGGGATAATTTTAAATAATAACCATTGAAAATAACAGTAAACCTGTGTGAATGGACTTTGTGTGTATACGACATTATATCTTTATGTGTTAAATGGATGAAAAACCAACTAAATAAACTAAGGTGATTATTTTTAGGTTATGCATGTTGAAAAGACTCATATATTTTCTAACATGTATACTAATGCTGTCTAAAATTAAGTCATTGGGCTTAAGAAAAGGAAATTTATATATGGATGAATAAAATTATTGAGAAAAATATTACACAATAAAACTATTGAATCGTCTCACGTTAACTTTTTCCAAAACCTTATCTGAAAGTGAGATGACTTTTCAGTGTTTAATTAATGAGCTGTATGGGTGCTCTTCACCACCTTCGACAATTGATTTTATTGAACACAATGATTTAGAATAAATTAAAATATTTTTATTAATAATTTTATAAAAATTTATATATTTTTTTTTAAATTTTATGTGCCAAATAGGGATTTGGCACTCATTATTTCGTGTTGTTTCGTTGTTGTAGTAACTTTATTCATCAAATTTTCATTACCATCTTACAAGCTACTAGACAGATTTCAAGTTTGAAATTTATATTAAAATGTTGACTATTGCAAAAACCGTACTATCTATTGGATAGTTATTGCAAATCGTGAACGAGGTAGACCCTCAAAAAAAAAAAAAAAAATATTTTGTTAATTGAAACCATTCATTAATAATAAATTAAAGTTTATTTTCGTCCATAATAAACTGTAAAATATTCATTATATCTCATATTCAGTACATTTCTTCTAGTACATTTCTGGATAAATTCGAACATTTGAAAACATTTCTTTTTAGATAGTCTAATATTGGACGCTTATTTAATTGCATGTTGGACGAAATGATTTAAAATTGTATTTGAAAAATATTTCTATTATAAGAGCAAGAAGAATTTCCGTGCAAGAAAAAATTAACCTAATAACTAGAATTAAACTTTTAAGATAGGTTTATTAGACACAAATTTTTGATAAGTGCTTATCATCCAGTATAAATAATTGTGGGCCACCACTATATGCATCTTCAATATGTAAGTAATTTTTGTTTTTGAATGAAATACTTTTAATTTTACAAATAATAAAACCGAAAAATGTTCCTAGATGTTAACCACATAAAATGGCTTAGACACATTTTTAATGGATTCAGTGGTTTTTTCTAATAATTTTCGGTAAAAGAAACATACCAATTTTCACAAAATGAATTATGAGTTCTACGAAATTCTCCAGCCATACACAAAATTTTTAATCTTAAATTCAGGGATTACAAAAACATTTTCATGATTTAACCGCCAATATACGGACCCAAAGTGTGTACACCTTGTACAAAATATATATGATATTACGTATTATTCTTTTGTATCCTAATAATAACCACATCGCATAAATATATTTTTAATTATTATTTTTTTTTTATAAATTTAGCCTTGTTAAAATAATAGAAGATTCAAACATAAGAAAAATTTTTTGTTAATTTTCTGTAAGTTTTTTTTTTTTTTTTTTATTTCGAAGCAAATTAATTTTAAATCAGACCGAACTTTAACAAATTTAGGCCCGATTTCACTACCATTTATAAATTTAAATAACTGACAAGATAATTAGTAACTAGTATTTGATGGCATTGATAAGTATTCATTTAGAAAAACAACTGACATAACAACTGTTTTCTATGTGCACAACGTTCTCATTCACAAGAATTATTCTCATTCTAAGAAATTGTGCGAGCAGGTAAACTATAGGAACATAGAGTTGTAAAATCGATAGCTGGTAGGCATTGGCCGGCGGATTTAAGCAGAACTTGACACGCGTAAAAGGGCAAGGGCAATACGCGAAAGGGCAAAGATAACGAAAGTCCATCGAAGCGAACAGCCATCATCCAATAGGGCTTTTCAATTTAATTTTCGATTCGTTTTTGTTTCGGACAGAATTTCAAAAAACTAATGTAATAAAATGAAAAGCAAATATTTTCTATCTTTGTCAAACTTATTGTCAACAGTACGTAACAAATTTTAAAATGAAAAGTTCTATATGGTATAACGAAGAAACATGACATAGATAAAACGTTACCTGGTAAATTTTTAAGAACCACTTTTGATTATAATTACAAAAACCGTGCCTGTGTCTCATCATTATAAAGTGGTCATTACATACTTTTGTTTATAGAATGATTTAAGGACAACCCTTAATTATGTAATATTTCATCCCTTTTTTTCTTATGATAGTTTATTTATTTTGTGTGATGTTTGTAATACAAACAAGTAATTTAATTATAATGCTTAAAACAGTTTAATTATTATACTAAATATTGTAAGTCAGAGTATGTAATAACGATTTGACGTATATAAGTATTTGATTTAATGTTTCTAAATAAGAAATTTATTGTATTCTTTATCCAGCAAGATTCTTTCTTCTCTCCATAATGTCCACTATTATTTATATAGAATCATCTTAGAAAATATAAAATTAAATAAATTACACTTTCTAATAATTGATGTGGTTACCAATAAAATTTTCCATTTCTTGAGTACGATGCTTAACAAATGCCTAAAATTATGACATAACAAATGCTTCGATTGCTATATATTTGAATATACCTGGAATATGTAAAAAATTGTTTTTAGTAATCCTTTTTTACATAAAATTTCTAGTCATTTCCGCATCTACAAAACTCTTTAGTTCAAAAAATCGATAGTGAAAACAGACTTAACATTCATATTTGCTTTTGCGTAATATTATCTATGTAAGTGTTAATCCTATTTTATAAATTAAGGTACGTGTATTATATCAAAAACAGATTGGAGTCGTAAATACAAAGGAGCCGTATTCAATCAGTCTAATATTTGATGTGAGATTGTCAGATTCCAAACTAAGATACTTTTATTAACCTTTGATGCTTTAACAAAAAAAACTTTTCAAATCATCTTTTCATCTTTTCATAATTTTATTAAATTATTCAGACCCACTATTGCTAAGAATATATCGGTAAACAGTAAAGATTTAATGTAAATTTGATAGTAAAAGTTGTAAACATACGGCAATGTTTTTTCTAAATTAAAATTTTTGATGCTTTAGAAGTTTTTATCTTAAATATTGAAAAAAAAATTTTGAAATTTATGTATAGTGATATCTTGTTTAAATAATAACTAAAATTACCAAACTCCCAAATTAAAAAACAATTACACGCATTTTGGATACTATAATTTTCAATTTTATGCACCTACTTGTGTGATATTTTAAAATTTAAATAGATCTCTTATTTTTTACATGAAAAATAACATAAACCATAATTAATACAAAAATAAATGTTATAAAAAAACAATTTACAACTATCATCCTGTACTTGATAAGGAATTTCGTTTTTTTTTTGTGAACAATTTACAGGAAATTCAAAATTATACATACTTAAAAAACAATTTAAATTTATTATTCATATTAGAAATTGAATAATTACACAAATATTGACATGTAAGCTGAAGGTATAATTTTAAAATAATTTTTATTCATAAATGCATTTTTTATATTAAAATATATTTGGTCTACAGGACGTTTTGCTTATGTTGTAGCTGAAATTGAAAAATGTACCATACTTTAAGAAATCCACGTAATATATAATAATGTGTTTAGGAGATATGTTAACGAGACATTTTGAGACAAAATCAGACTTATGAAAATTCAACCGGGACCAAAAATTTATTTTTAATAATGCCGATTGGTAACCGAATTCATATGACTCAAACTCAAAAATAACTTTTGCATGCTTCTATATGTTTTTGGTTTGCGCTCAAAAAATAAAAATCATAGTTTAAATTTTATCACATACAAAGAAATGATTTTAGTTACATAAACTTCGAATAACACACAATTGATTGAGTTAAAAAACACATTCCACCCTCGTTGTTTTCTAAATTCACTTTAAAACATATTATTCTTTTGTTGCTAGTAGTGTTATAATGTCATTAATTACTTGCCAGTACTTTAAAATCCATTAGTACACTAAAAAATTGTATCATTTTAAGGTACATGCATAAATAGGTTAAAATTACATACTTTACACCAGTGGGTGCGTAATTAAATTTGTGGCAGTCACACATGGAAAAATACATTGACATATAATTTGTGGGTGGTCTAGCAAATAAACAATATATAATATGTATATTCTTTTTACGTCAAAGATATGAAGTTTGTTGCCCTTATGGTACATTCGAAAATTAAAAATTTTGTAAGAAGTACAAGCAACACATACTAGCTGTCGATTTAACATATTCCTCATTACTAGCGTGTATTCTAATTCAATCTTCAACGACCATTCAAAGAACAAAATAGAATTTAATGTTGGTAGCTGATATTGAAAATCATATTGTAAATGATATAAATTTATCAAGTGAAGAAATAACTACCATTTTTAATTATTTAAATACTCAGAATGTGATATTTATTATATATCAATGTTTAGAATTTACAAAATACGTAGTTCACCGAAGTATTTATTAATTAGCGAACCTTCTAGTCTTGATATTTGGCGAATTTAGCAAGCACAGAAATATTTCAAACAAAAGCTGTTTAGTTTAAAAAACTAACAATTATTACTTTCTATTATATCTTTCGGTTTCTTTATAGGTAAGTAATGGATTCAGGACACTCAATTAAGGAATTTTGGTGATTAAATACATTCTTAAATCAACTTAGACAACACTAAATCTACTTTTGGATCTATAATGATATCCTTTTTTCGTTTTTGGAAGAAAATTATCCAAATGTTCTTGGTACCTAGCTTCAATAATTTTAAATATTGAGTATAAACTTATGACTAAAAGTATGAAATATTATTTTATTATTAATTTCAAATTATATAAATCAGCTATTCCTTTTCTGCATTCGTAGATAAATGATCGATTTTAGAATACGTAATTTAGAAAACTATTTTCAAAAAATAACTTACATACTACTTCCACGAAAATAATTTTTTGCCTTCATTTTTCTTCTCGTTAATTTTATAATCAGCTGCTGCGTGTTTATATTATTTGATGAATACTTAAAAATAGATTTTCATTCATATAACATTAACAAAAATATCAAAAAATTATGAAATTAATAAGTGGATATTGTTCTACAAGCAGAAAAAATATTTAAAGTTGCATGCATATACGAAATACAATAAAACAAGAGGCATTATTTGTTTAAGTGGAAAGGTCATTATTTGTTTAAGTGAATATCTATGAATATTTAAATAAATTAATAATTTTGTTTCATAGGTGTATATAGGCTGATGAACAATAATCTTAATGAAATGTAAAAACAGACTGTCTGCCTGACTGCCTAATTTTTTGATACTCGACATACATAATATAACGCTATTTGTAACGCTACCTAATGTTGACTGCAAAAATTTTGTTATAGGTGTTCATAGCAACATTTAATTAGTCTAATTCCGGCTGTCTGTCCTCACGTCATAGACGATAACTCAAAAACAAAAAGAGATAGTATTTTTAACATAAAAAGTGACGTATTCGTAATAAGCAAAATCAGTCCAATGGACCCTTGACCCAACTTTTGAACTATAAAAGATAGAAGACAAGTTCAAATACAAAATATGTTTGAAAAAAAAACAACTTTTGTTTGAATCATTTTTTCGTAAAATGTTTGAATTCTCCACAACTGAAGCACAAATTTGACTAATAAACACATATAGATAATAACAATACATTATTATTATACAAGTATACATATAACTGTATAGACTGGATATTTATAGTATTTTATGAATGCTAATTTTAAAAAAAATCAAACAATGAAATTTAATGATATGTCGAGTATCTGTTAGTTGTTATCTTTACTTGTTTTATAGTTTCATAACAATTGTCTATCCACCACTAACGTTCCACCAATTGAGCCAATTTAGCCAATATCAATTTTAATCTATCTCTACCCATTAAGAGTGGGGTAGGGAGGAGATCAAAATATCTCTGCAAAAACATTTATAACTTTGAAATGACCCAGGAAATCACGTCAAAATTTTTTTGAAAACTCGGGTCACTTTTATTAATGTTTTTTTACAATTCTTAATACTAGGAAAATTTTTAATTATTTTTTAAACAAACATTGATTTTATAGGAAGTTCGCATAAGAAAATTTTCACTTTTAGTACTTTTACACAAACAGAAAAATTTTACACAATATAGTGAAAACTGATACGAGTACTCAAAAAGATTTTAGGTTAAGTAGCAGAGTATTATCAAAACTAAAAGCTATTTTAGTTGAACAGTAAATTTTAAAATAGGAATATAAATTTTTGTTCTTTTGGGGCATGACCAAATAATTAAGAAATGACCCTTAAATTACATTAAATAAATAAAAAATTGAATTTATACAATTTTTTCGACTTTATATTTAAATAGATTATACATTTTTGAAATGATGTTTCTTCGAAGTAATGTTCTTCTTTCAGCTTTATAAGAAAGTTATTAAAAAAAGTTTATTTAACTTGATTGATTAATATTCGAGCATAAAATATTCTATGTTAAATATTTAAAATTTATTGAAAAATCGGTACTATTTTTTTAAACAGTCTGTATATTAACGTTTGTAAAGAAAGTGCTTCAGTACGTCTTCACCAACTCCCAGCCAGTTTAAATACTAGGAAATTAAATTATGAACCACAAAATAAAACTTAACAATAATCTAAAAGTGCTAAAAGGTAATATGCATCTCTAAAATCTATTGTCAATAGTAAACAAATGTTAGTCTAGAGAGACAAATTTATTTTCAACTTTTTACACTTTTTTATTTTTGAACAAAAAGTATAACCTACAGTACATATTATACATCATATTTGTGGATTACTATTCTCTTGAAATTAAGTTCATGAATTCGTCAGGGCAAAATAGCAATGGTTTTATTTGTTAATTCTTCAAAATGATTTAGATTCTTTTACCCTGGCGACTCTAATGAAATTTTAATAACAAATTTTATTTTTAATAATAAATCAGTTTTTTTTTTTTTGTTTGGAGCCTTTATTATTTGATGAGAATGTATGGAATAATTACGGCTTTGATATAATTCTTTGAACACGGAAAAAAGGAAAAAAAAATTTGTATTTAATTTCTGAGTCTGTTAAACTATCAATTTTGAATCTGTTAAACGATATTTTGGTATAAATAAGAACAAAATTATTTTTAAAAAAAGCGTTAAATTAAATAAATAATATAAGTAATTGTCTATGAATAATGAAGATTAAAAATTCAAAATTAAAACATTAGCACTAATTTTTCAAATTGTCAACTCTAAGCAAGTGAAAAAAATATTACACAATTACTGTTCCAGAATTCGTTCCTTCCTTTTTATAAAATCTGTCTCTAAAAAGACTATTTACAATAACCGGATTGTCCCGAAACGTTTATTTTTTTAAAACGTTTTTATCAATTACAACATGAATGCTAAATTTGAAACAAATGTAGCATTCATTATGAGTAATAATTTAAATTCAATCAAATTTCGATTGAAATTGTTGTTAAAGATTGAATGAATAATTTGATATGTTTAATACTATTATAGTCTCTTATTTTCTATTTAATTTTTGTTTGAAACACTTTCTGAGTAGAATAGCAGAAAAGCAGATATTAAAAAAAATTTTAATTGTGAGTAAATTAAAATTTTCTTGAGACTTTAACAAAGAAAACGAAGCAACATCGCTGTTTTTTCTATACAAAAATATTTCATACTCATCAGAACAAATGCACATATATATTACCAAAGATATCCTAAAATAGTCACAAAAACGATTTGAGGCCTATAAACGGCACTCCATATATTTGTTAATTATATAAAAAAAAAAAGTAAAATGGCAAATCAGTTAATGAAGCGTCATTTAGAGTATACTAATCGATTTAAAGGCACAACAAAGTCGAAAACAAGAATAAACATGCATAAGAAAATTTCTGAACACAACTAGTGACTTTGTAACTATCCAAATTACTTTTGTTCAATCCTCATAGAAACCATTTGGTAGGATAATCAAATAGTTGCCGATTTCCACTGATGCAGTTGTTGGGCTTAGAATGTGAAATACAATTATTTAGATAAGGGAATGATATATTGTGAATCAAATTATAAGACACTCAGCAAACGATGAGTGTCTATCCATCTCAAATATAAGATAAATTGTCAGTTCCAGGGCAAAACTAAGCCAAATGAATAGGGATAAACCTTAATAAAAATTTATTTACAACAATCACAAAGTTCAATCTATTATAATCACAGTATGTCTCTTTTACAAACATTACCGGAATTATATACACAATAATAATTGATTGAAACTAAAAAAAATAAAAAAGAATTGAAAATTAATATCATTTACTCACAATGTTTCAATAACAATTATGAATCGAATCGTTAGAATAAATAAAAGAAATTTAGAGGCAGTCAAAATAAAAAAAATAAGACATTAATTATTCTAAACAAAAAGATCAATTTATCCTTGAATTCTCATCTATTCATACAAAAGATTTCGTCATACTTAAAATGATTAAAATTATCTCTACAAAAACTTAAAATTATAATAATTATATATCATAATTCAATTTTTTTTTGTATAAATTAAATGAAAGTTTTAATTACAAATTTTTGTTGAAAAACCTTCCAATAATATTATTATTTTTTTTAATATTATGTTAATAAGACGCGTTTATTAGGTTAAATATAATTCTGACTCACTCATTTACTTATTAATTGGATGATAATTTTTATAACTTGTAATACGATTAACCGCAAATTATTATGTGAGAACAACTTTAACAAGGTCTTTCAAATGATTTTTATTAAAAAAGATAATTGTTTTTGTAATTAATTAAACAATATTTTTTGTTCATCATTTATTATGAATCCTTCAAAATGGATAATTATTTCAGATAAAACCAAGAGATAAAGAGTTGAAAAATAATAAAATAGATATTTCATTGATATCCTATTTTTTCTGAATTCTTACGGTATTTAAATCAGTAGCTTTGAATGTGCATGAAAATGATTTTCTTAAGTTTTGCAAAACGAATCATCATTCAAGAATATTAAAACTTTTATCCACTGTTACAGAGTTTGTATTTTACATATATTCGAAAATATGTAATATGTTTCAATTTTGGCGAAAGTCCACGATGAAATCGATTAATCCAATGTGCCAAATTTGACTTATTTCTGGTAGTTGCAAGCTAACGTTTAGTATTGGTTTCATGGGTAAATGTTTGAAACATAAGATGCCCTCCGCGAAAAATATGAATATATGTTTTTGATTATAACAGCGGATGTAGTTCAACATTTTGGAGTTACGAGTTATAGATCATGATAATGGCTTAAAAGACGTTGCCGGCGTTAGTAAGGAGTAGAAGAAGGAAACTACTGAATCGGAAGTAGAAACAAGTAGATTTATTACAGGAAGCTGTGCTGCAAGGATCAAGTTGACAAGATAGAGAAACACGAGGGACAAATATGACAACTTTTGCAGTAATGCGAAAAATTTACATAGACCATTTCTCATATCAATATCGTCAACTGGTAATAAAGGTTCTAGAAGAAGGATTTAGTTTAAGACAATGGCTTCTTAATTTTACGAAACACGTGACATAGAGTTTTGTATAAACTTGAAAATGCTTCAAGGCAAATATATAAGACATATTTTAATGAGATTTTATATAAAGCAAAGAAATAAATCGATTCTGATTGTTTTTTTATTAATTATAATTACCAAGATTTCATAAATGACCAAATCAAAAATAAAAATTTGAAGGAAATTTATAAATCTGTTCGTTTTGGTATTTTATTAAATATTATTAGTGCGGAATTTGTGTTACAGTTTCAAATTATTTTAAAGCCTTGATATAGATTTGTAAGTTTGGTTTCCTCAATCTCTTAAAATGTAATAACTATTGTTTCAGCACATTATCTTTATTAAGAGCCTAAGAGCACCCACTTTGTATATATTAAATCTGCCGTAAACATCTTTCACTACTCCTGGAATCACAACTACTTTAGTCAATGTTTGTTGAGATTACGAGAATCGAACATAAAACTCAAAGTTCACTGCGTAAAATAATGAACAACCCAATCATCTGAATAACCCACATTGACAGAAATTCTTGATACTGGATATAATTTAAAGTTGAAATGTACAAAATGTGCATTATAAATGTGGATTACGAGAAGATGTAGATAGAATAATATTTGTTGAGTAGTTCATTCTATTATAAACATGGGTATAGAATAATAACAAACAATATCTACAATAATACAAAATAAAGCTCTTTTGGTATGAAAACGTGTGGTCCCACAAATAACAAGTAAGTGCAAAATTATGTATTCAATTAGCATGTTTATGTTTATTTATCTTTGCTGGTTATATTAATATTTATTGTTATGTTAAAACTATTTTATTCAGTAGCGATGTACCTTACCTTATACACAGTATATAAAATGTTGTGGAATAAAGTTTATTAAAAACTTAATAATTTTGAATATCTTTTTAGTAAACTTTCCAATAATTTAGAGTTTATAAAAGTTTTATGTCAAATTATAAATATATGAAAATCCACCTTCAAAATTTATTTGTTAGTGTTTTTAATTATAAAATGATTCTTGAATAGTATTTCTTTTGTTGAATCCTATGTAGTTTTCGACTCATCAAGCCGGGTAATCTTTTAAACTTAAAAAAACGAATTTGCTCAAATAAACAAAAGGGAATGCATATAACGCCATTCTAAATTCAAAATTATAAGCTTTGTATAAGGTCCAATAGAAAGGATTGTAATACTCGAGTATCAAATATAAAATTGAATTTTGGGGGTATCAAAAGGCATACGAAATCACCACTGAACAAAATGTATTAACGTATAATGGATCCCTCCTCTAACAATTATAGAAAAATGCAAACGCAACATTTTGAAATAATTTTCGACAAGCCAAAATTCTGGATAAAGGCGTAATCCTTAAGCCTCTGTCACACGATGCTACAAACCTTTAATTCAACTGCTGACCCAAAACGTTGGATTATATATTCGACGATTTTTTTGTTTTTTACCTGAAGCATTTTAATACTTCAATATTTTCAAAATGGTTTCAATGGTTTGTAAAATTATAACATTGACTCAACACAAAAGACCGACAACCGCCCGAACGTTGTCCAACACGAGAGTTATGTCCAACGTTGGAATAGGTTGGACACATTATGTGGCACTGACTTTAAAACAACAATGAACGAATGCGATTTTGAGATATACGACAATTTTTTAATTTCAAGGTTAGCTCAAAATTGGTCAGCATTTGCTCATCTTGTTGTTAACCCGTATCCCGATTATGAAAATTTAGTTAAACATTAATTTCACTATAAAACGAATTTTTAAGCAACAATATGTTCCCAAAAACTAATAATAGTAAGCTTTTTATCCACACTTTAGTTTTTTTAGATTTGAAAATTAATTATTTTCAGGGTTAATTATAAATATATAAGGGTGTTTTTCTAATTAATTATCTATCATACTTTCATGGCAAAGGAAAATGTAAGATATTTTAAAATATTTTAATTATTCTTTACAAATTATTGGATACAATTACTAATTCGATTCTATGCAAATATTATTTTTACAAAGGCAGCTCTTCAATAGAAATAAATTTTGGAGAAAAATGTTTTTCGCATTTAAGTTATTCGATATACTGCATAAACTTTACATTTGTCGTGTAAATAATAAACTATACACTATCAACGTCAAATAAAAAATAATGTCGATTTCCTTGACCGTCTTAGGACGTAAAGAAAATCTATTAACATTTGGATTAATTTTGCAAATGTTATTATATACATATCTATAAAATTTTAATGATACTATTATTTAATGTTCAAATAAAATAATACACATCTGTATGTCACACAATAATAGCAATAATCGATATTACATATTTTTTATAATAAAATTTAATTTAAAATTAATATTTGTTTTTATTCGAACATAAAAATATACCTTAATAATAACACACAGATAATATAAAATAATATTCTTTATTATATTAATAACGCAAAATAAGTACAGTATATTCAAAAATGCCTACAGATGATTTTATTCCATTCATTTTCAGCGATCAAGAAATTAAACTGCCATCTTGATAAAAAAATAAAACTTTTTAAATAGTTTTGACATTATATGAAAAAATTAGCTTAGAATTTGGTTTCGTGAGCTGGAGGATTATGAGGTCAAATTTCCTTAGCAGCAGTTTTTAAATGCCATTGATGCTGTAATCAAAAATGCTTGAGTAGGTTTTGTGCATTTTTTCTTCGAAAAATGATTCAAAATCTAGAACTAAGACCATTATTGCCAGTCATCACTAAATATTATGTCTTTCTTCAGTGAATATATTTAATTTAAATTTAAAAAATAACAACTGAAACAATCAAGTAACAGTGTTAATTGCTTAGATATGTCGAGTATATATAGTTGAATAATAATGTTTGAACTGTTTTTATTGATTAGCATACAATAAAATTCTCACAAACTTCAAATTGATAGACTTATGTTTTTTTGATATTGTGCTATGAAGATCATTTCATAACAAATAAAAAATTTGTTTGTTCAGAACATATAAGAATTGTGCCAATTATAAAATAATTACGTCGTGACATGTTTCGGTGTGTACAACCATTTTCAAACTGTGAATATTAATCTTTTTTCGGTACCAAATATTATTATTATTATTATTTTTTTTTTTTTATAAAGTAAGTTTTAACGTAGGGCTACCTGTACCTGTAATTGAATTTTATTTTTATTCATTGTTTTATAAGTATTTAAATTCATTACAAATGATACATATTTGTTTTTGTAATTGTTGAAATTGATCTACAAGTTTTTACCAAATATTGATACGTCATAGTAATTTATAGTATATAAGACCATTTGTACAAACCGAAACATGTCACGACGAATTATAATTTTGATATTGTCGAGTAAGAAATATTCCGTTTTGTCGCATGTTGGACAAACTGGATTTTGTATTTTTTTAAAGACATTCTCAGACTACAATAAAAAAAATGTTGTTATTGTTATTGTAGTTAATATTTCAAGATTGTGAGATTAATAAAAAATTTACGGACTCAGAGGAAAAAATAACTTCTCAGAGGAAAAGTACCGACATAATTCATAACTAAGCAATATACTAATTTTAAGAAGTATATTTTTCAATCATATGACATATATGATATGAATCATATTATATCAACTTTGTAGTTTGATTGCATATAATATAACCATATTTAAATTATTGATTGCACGAAAAAATGTTTGAAACAAAAGTTTTTGTTCATAATATTATTACTAGATATGGTATGCAAATAATATTCACACATAAAAATTCAGATAAAGTCGTAGAAATATATTGTTGGATTATTGAAAAGCCTATACTAATAATAAAGTAGTGTCTATACACACATATGTATGTCCTTTTAGTAATAATAATCATTTTTGTATTATTACATGTTGTATTATCATAAAATTTTATCGCTTTTTGCAAATGTTGATACAAACATTCAAGCAAAAACTATTTAACTTGAAATATTTCATAATAGAGAATATGTTGATACATACAGTCAACTCCAAAGTTAATAGTCAATGATTTGAAAACAATATTTAATTTCAAGTCATTATCAATAAGGAGTAGACCAAATTATTCCTTTTGTCCAGAATTTCCAACAACACCACATTAATCATTACTTAAATTAAAGCAAAATTGGTGTTTGAAACAAAATAAATGTCATTTTGTCAAGATGTTCCTATGATTTCAACGAATAACTACAAAATTTAAAATCAATTAAGAAAATTTTTAATATGTTAAAAGATATGGGTGTCATTGAACATAATATAAAATTTTACCACAGCAAATACTCATTATGAAATCATCTTACATAATTTATAAATAATCCGTTATAAATATTCAATAATAATTGAATATTGATATTATTAACCTTAACAAATTATAATAAAAAAAAAAATGAAAATCAGTTCTTTATTCCGAAAAATAAAAGAAGCAAATTACAATTGGTGCGTTTGACACAATACTATCACCCTATCACCCTTTGGGTTGGCCTTCTTTAGTCGGTTTAGTGATAGCATCTTGGGCTATAGAAAATTGAACAATTATCGTACATTGATAGATTCTCATATTGATAACCAATTAATACAAACATATTTTCTTACAAAAATATTGCATACATAATCAATGTGAGATATTGTACCACAAATTTCTATTCTAACAATATAACATACGAGGTATCGATATTTACCAGATTTCAAAATAGTTTAAGACAAAAAAAAAAAAACAATATTTTGGAAACATCGATGTGTCCCTAATAGATTGCAATTCCAGTTTGTTTATACAAAATCATTGAATATTTTTGTAACACACACTGTAAATATTTTATTTATACAATTTTAAAGAACCCAATAAAATGATATGCGTACAATCTGTCTTATTTTAATTAAATTTAGCTAATAGTAAAGTTAAAATTAAAATTACACATGAATGTTTTCAACACAATTCATAATATTATTAATTATTTTATAAAATGTTCAATTTTATTATATATTATGCTATGAACACAAAATTGAAAATATGATGTTTATAGAAAAATCAATTAATAGCGAGACATAAGCCTACATGCTTACATGGAGGTGTCGCGTTAAAAGGATTTGTGTTGGTGTGGGACTGCTTTTTTATTTGAGACAAGGCTAAAAGGAAGGTCTATGTTTGTATGTATCTATTTTGATGAAAACAGTGTCAATCGATACAACCGTTATTATGGTCCTGGTGATAAAGCTTATATTTTATAAGAATAAAGTCAATATGGCGGGTGACACATCGAAAAAAGTAGATATCTCAAACATTCCTACTCATATATTTTATATATATATAGTATATTCCATATATGCCGAGTATATAAATGAAGGAGAAAAAATATATCTCCAAACAACAAAACAGAATAATTTTAAGAACGATTAAATAACTTCTTGCACATTCTGCAGTTGTTTCATGATTTCTAACAATTTTTACCCAACAAATACACTTAAAAATTTGTTAAAAGTACACTTGAATATTCACAATATTAACATCTAGGGTAAGTCCGAGGAGATGATTTTTAGGAGATTGGCAAAATATTTATATTTAAACAATCTTGAATCATTTAACAATACAAATAATCCAAAGTAATCACTAAAATCTAAGATAAAAACAATTATTAAAAAAAAAAAAAAAAGAACTTTTCGATACATCTTGCAAGGCTATATCTCGTGAGGTGTTCGGGTAAGATAGTCATATTAGTTTAATCACCTAATTTTCTTATTTTCTTTTTTATTTTTATTTGTCTTTTTTAGTTCTTAACTTATCTTTTGTATCCAGCTTCCTATCTATTTTGTACTTATAATGCTATTCTTTGACTATGTTCGTTTGCGAAGTTGAAGTGATACCTAATTGCTCTTCGACTGTATAAAGTATCCGATCTATAGCAGCCGTTGTTTCAAATTAAAAAGACAAAGATACTGAGCTTGGATAAACATTTGGATTAGGTCTTTATCGGGTTGCTTAGAAAAGCACACTCTGTTATTTCCATCTTTGCCAAATAAATTTTTTGCCATCTTAACCAGACCAAATTTTCTATATCAATCGGTAGTGACGGCCCCAGGAATTAGTGATAGCTTTGATGTTGAAATTCAACACATCTACGATACTAGTCAAGTACAAATTTCCATTCAAACTTTATCACTGCGAAACTAGATATGTACACATAACAAAACTTTTTCTTTTGGAAAACGTTGTTTATTTATTTTTTGACTTAATTTCAATATCACTTTGAACATGCAGTTAGTAGCCAATAGAAGTGAACTGATCATTAAATATTACAATCTACCAATTTATTCCGAAAATAATTGGACTGGCCATCTACTCCGCACGTCTATTTACCCCTTATTAAGAAAATTTCATGATTATTGGAATGTCTACTATGAAAACTCAAATTGGTATTTTTATTCAAAACATTAAAACTCAAATAAGAATTTATTGAGAAGTGTAGTAAATTTCTGTTTCTGTAAAGATATAATACAAAGATATAAATAGAATACATATGAATGCAATTAAGCATTGTGTTGCTATTGTGTATTTGAGTAAACAAATGTATGAATTTTTATTTTTAAATTTTTAATATTACAAATACTATTCAATTACTAAATGCGTTTACTCATATCAAAAATAACAAAGCTTTGTATATAATGTATATATGTGAGTATACACATTTTTTGTATTCTCACACAAACTTCTCTCTTTGGTTGAACAGACTTTTAGTTCCAAGTACCTTTCAAAATCGGAGCGAATCATATTCTCGTTAAAAAATTTACTCATTGGTGCGATTTCGAAGGTATTCGGTCACTAATAAATTTTTTATAGATGTTTTTTAATTCATAATTCTTGGTTTTTTCAGTTTTGAATATAATTTTCTATACAGCTATAGTTATTTGCGAACCAATCAATTAAAAAAATGTATGCTTTAAAATAATACAAAATACATAATAATACGCACGTTACAAAAATATTGTGATCGCTGGCGAAAATATATTACATTACAGTACTAGTTATAATCACATTAATAACAATTCAAACCTAATAAGCACCATTTAACTATTGAATGGTAAACAGAAAGTTGTTGAGACGTATAAATTTTATCCACAATAACAAAAAAGAAGTCGTTATTTTAGATTTGTGTTCGAATTAACAACTATATACGTTTATTTTGAATAAATACCACTGTTTGTGTTATGTTATCGATAATATAAAAGGTATACAATGAATGCATACGTAACATTTATAGGAAAGTATTGTCGTTAAAAAAAATGAAATAGAATCAAAAATGGTTCTTTTATTAAAATGAACAACAAAAATTCTAGAGAATGCGGTGTGTTTCTTTATTTGAAAAGAAAACTATAAAATAAAATGATAAATAAATTGTTTTAAAAAAAAGATTTTTTTACTGTTTATTCCAATTTACATATAAAACAAACGATAAAATAATGTAAATTCTGTATTTGGAACAAACAAATATTTCAAAATGGATAATTAACTTCGAAAATGATTGAACCATTCAAAGTAACTAAATGCTTTATAGAAATTTTCTGTGAATAATTCAAAAGTCTTGCATACAGTGCATACTCTATTAATGTTTATTTCAGCTAAGTTATAAGTCAGGGCTCAGAAAATATCCAAATCAGAAAGACATCCAAAAGAAGTATTAAGACTTCTATATAATGTCTCAATTTTGACGTAGTGATGACTTTTTTAAGGAATCATGAATAAGAAATCATAACGTAGTCTTTTTTCAGACTTTGCAAGAAGTTACAATTGTGAATTTTTTAAGAAGTCTTTTTTATTATTTTTGATTATTGGAAGTCAGAATTATGCGCTTTGTAAGAAGTCATTTTTATGAGTTTAAAAAAAAAAATTAAATAAGATATCTACAAGAATTTTTGTTTTGTTCCTGAGTCCCGTAAGAAGTCGGAAATATGAGCACTTTAAGTAGTGTTTTGTAATAAGTTAGACATAATATGCGATTTCTTTTAGAACTCGATTACATTTAATTTTTCTGGTATGCATTTCACTCAAATTTTACCTAATTTTTTCTTAAAGTATTCTTATTCAGAAGTTGTGTTGTCTACAATAAGAAGTGAATTCTAAATCTAAATGAGTACTTAAAAGGTTCTTTGTGAAGGTAGTTCTGACGTCCAAAACATAAATAAGAACTCTTTAGAAACTCCTATAGAAGTCATATTGATATATGAAATAATGGCTTAATAATGAATGATACTTAATAACTAAAAGAATGAAATAAAAAATAGAGTTTGAAGATAATATTAAAATTTTGTTCTAAACTTACTCTTTTGTTCTAAGGCCGTCTTATTATTGCGATTGACACTATCCCATGACTGTTTTTACTTTGGAAATGATTTAATGACTCGTTATATATATAATATATTATGAATTTAATGCGTAATGTCAATAAAGCATGAGATCGGCGGTATTATCGTATTTAAACTAATTTACCTAGAGAAAATTGGATAAATATTCTTATTCAATATTTTGGTTTATATGCTATATGCAGTTATATTTAAAAATTCAATTCGATTTCACAAACAGAAAGCGATCACAATCAAACTTAAAAATGTTGGATTGGAAGATTAGCAAAGTGGTTATGTGAAAGATAATTATCATATTATTTAACGATTAGAAAACTCATATCATTTGCTATCAAAGTAATTGTTTGGCATATATTTGACATATAAAATAAGAATAAATTTTTTTTTTAATTTCTGGCTTCAGCTACTTTCAGCTATATAGCCAGCCATTAACCAAAGGGGATTATTATTTTTATACAACAACAGTACACAGTACTGCTATGTGGTCAAAGAATAAATTACTCTATAAAATAACATAGTTTTCCAGTCGTTTTTGCAACTGTAAATGGGAATTAAATGGGAACTTTTTAGACATTTTCTTTGGGCTATTCCTCAAAGGAAGGAGGTGAAATTAACAATATTTTTGAGACTGATTTTCCCTTTTAATTTCACATCGATTACGTTCCAAGCATAGAAAATAGTTGGGTTTTCGAGCTTTACTTCAAGGGGTGAAAGGATGTGTGCATATCATTCTTACCATAAAAATAAAACTTCATTTTAACTAAACAGCAGAAAAAGGATCCAACTTTTTATTTTTCTACTTATATATTTTCCAAATTTTTGGTTAGTCTTCCAAAAATATGTATGAGAAATGTGGAAAATTATCTCTTCCTGAATGTTGTAACATACGGACTTGTCGAAAAAACGCTTGCTTTCTTAGTTATTTGTCAGAAAGTAATAAAAGTGTCAAAATGAGCTCAAAAACAGCAGAAAACAATGTGCTGGGTAAAATTTTTGTCCACACACTTCAATTTCGAGTTTATTGACCCAAAAAATATGGAGGGTCAGAAAATAAAAACAATATCAAAATATTCCTCTAAACATCAATTATTTTTCTAATATATCCAGCCTATAAATCCTGATATTTTTTTGTACAGATGTAAACTGCAACATGTTATGCGTTTTGGTATAATAAAGAAACTATGCGATCTGCCTTACTTTGGCAAGAAGTTTTGGTGATTAGATTGATCAAGTTAGTAAAAAATTATCCTTTAGGATCAGTACAATACGCTTTAATAAATCAATTTAATACTTTCTATTTATATGAATGTAAAAAAAGTAACTTCACTGATACTCGAAATTTTGAACCAACCTATATATTAGTATGGTTGACACACCTTAAACTATCCCATCTGACTACAATCCAGTTTACAATCTGAATTACTCTCATTCATGTAGGACTTAAATGCAATTGGAATAAATAATTGTAGAACCACTTTTATGATTATGTGTAAAGGTATTATTTGTGTTTTACACAATAGTTTTATTGGTACTTTATAAATCTGTTCAATAATATTTTCGATCAAGCGTAATTTGGAAAAATATTATTTATAAGTCAGAAACACCGACGACATTCATAGGGGAAATTCGAAATACCAATATATCTTTACACCTCATAATAATTAATTCATAATATAAAAGTCATTTATAATAATCTAAAAACGCCCTATAGTGGGATGTATTTTTTAACTGATTTCAAAAAAGAGGCTCTCAATTCGATTGAATTGATACCTCAGAGCTGTCGACTTGGTAAATCGATTTTGATGATTGGTGGTGCTTTTTCAATTTCGTACATATGGTATCGATCTGATCTGTTTTGTTGGAAAGGAGATATGTCAAGAGTGGTACCATGATAAGAAAACTAGGATCTGATGTCCCAAAGAGGACGGAAGGGACAAAACCAAATTGTAGTAATTAAATTTGATCCACATGAAATTTTTTTGTGGTTGTATGTAAAAATAAAAAATTCTTAAACAAAGAAGAACCACCTTCAAGAAAATAAACTAAAGAGTAAAAAAAAAATTTATTTTTCCTTGTCACCAATTTCCTTTGGATCCTTAGCTTAAAATATTGATTGATTGGCGTCGACTGAGAAAGGTAATTTGTTACAAGTAAAAATTCTAAATTATTTTTTACTTTTTAATTCATTTTTTTGTGCGCGGTTCTTTTTTGTTTATTTTTATTTATGAGCTGAATTATTTATTGTTAAAGACCATTCTGCAATGTTTATGTATTAAAAAAAAAAAAATATTAGGTATATTTATTTTAAACAATTGAAAATAACCGCTATCAGTGTAAATTGTTTAATTACTCGTCATTTGGTTGAGTATTAATGAACTATTTGGTATATAATTTTCCATTTGAGCAATGTTTATAAGAAAATAAAAAAGAATGATCAACTGAAATCAAAAGTTTATTTTATAATTTAAAAATAAATAAAATATTAAAAAACAAAAACATGTAATAAAAATATCATATTACTACACATCAAAAACGATCAGCTTCATTTCTCCACAAATGAATATGAGAGTAAATTACAAACAAACAAAATAATAAAAATTAATAAAAACAATAATCATAATAATGAGAATTTTTAAAATAAATAATATCTTAATTTTTACATATAAAGACCCCCTACTTATAAATTTAATTTGACAATGTATTAATAAAATACATATTATCTTACTTAATGAGAATATGTGTACAAATATGAAAAAAAAAGGTTAAAACTCGTTGATAGAACATAATTTCAAGTCCAATAGTTTATATTTTGTGTACTTAATTGTATTATATTAATCTATTAAAACAAAATAAAGCATCCTCTAAGTTCGTTAAGAATATGTCTATGAAAAGTACAACCGAAGTTGATAAATATTTAAGATAAAGTAGGGTCTGACCCAACATCCGGCTTCGACTTCAACTTTGACCACCTTTTGTCACACATTGTGCTTCAGCCAAAAACCAGTTGATGATTTGGTCAAATTCGTATGCTTATAAGAGCCGAAGATGAATTTAAAGAAACATGTGTCAACCGGCATGCGAACTATAGAAACAAAACAAAACAACAAGCACGCACGAAGATCTCAAAGTTTAGGTTAATTAAGTTAAATAGTGTATATTTTTATTTTATTAAAAATACATTTAATAAGGTTGTTTTCAGATTGTTTTTGACCATATTTCAATAAAGACAAAATATCATAAATTTTACTGCGTATTTTTTTATTACTATATCATATTATAATATCAAATAGTTTTCACCAACGAAACTAAGTGAGTTTGTAGCCAGTAATCAATTTTTTTTTTTAAATTGCAAAACGTTCGGCTTTGGCTTTGGAGGAACTTTAGAATTAACACTGAATAATCGACATTGGGTTGGACATTACTGATAAGATCTAAATTTATAGAAACCCGAGTACCATTCTATTTATATTTTGTGGATTTTTTTGAAATTTAGGGCGGGTTCTTACATTCTTTAATTTTATGGGCGAAATTCATACAAAATTTATCGAAAAATTAGAAAAATTTAATAGTAAACTTTGCTTTATTTGTTAACTTGTAATTGAATTGTATTACTTTGTTGAGTAAAATTCGATAAAATTTACGTGTAAGATCAATATAATTAGAGCCACATGAAGGTATAGAGCCACTGTGGGTTAAATACTTGAGGCCTAGGATCAATATCCAGAAATTAGAAATTGAACAGTCACCTTTTTTCATTAGATTCCACATTTAACTTTAACCTTATTTGATATAATTTCAAACTTGATATGACTTCCATATCTCATATATACACAACGAGCGAAGTCCAGTGTGGCGTCTATGCACGAATAAATAGGGAAATAAATACCTTATTGCACGAAAATTCTTCGAGGACACAAATCATTCAAATTTCTACTTCCGTTTTTGTTGTCGTGAGTTTAATTTAGAAAAAAATTGCAGATTAGAAATGTTTTCATAGAAAACCGTTTTTTATCCTTAAGGTTGTTGATCAACTACCAGATATAAGTTAATGAGGGGGGATGGGTCTCAAACAGACTAATTTAGCAAAATATACTGCATGAATAAACAGATAGTTAAAGTGATAAAAATTCTGATAATCTCGTCGCCAAACAACGTACATACAAGATAATTATTATAAATGAACAGTAATAATATGATTATATTAAATGCAACGTGTTAATGTGTGCATATTATTGAAAATAATATTATCTTATATCTAGTTTAGTGAGTAAGTAATAATGTCTTCTTCAATTCAAAATATACATTAAATTGTTTGTGTTTTTCTTATACAATTCGATCAGTGTTAGATGAAGTCAACGGGGGTTCGTCACATAAATATTTAAACGGTGCTAAGTTAGATATTTTTATTGTTTTAAGGTCACATATTTACATATTAAAAATTAAATATTTCAATTGCATTATCAAGTAATTAAATTTAGATTTTATCATGATTTTCAGAAAACCATGGTGTGAATAGATTAATTTTTTACGGTTAAATCTTGTTTACATGTGTAATTTGCATATTACTAGCATCACGGTCCGGTTTCTCTCATGTACTTTACTTTTACAGTTCTTATTAGTAAATCCTTTAGTATATTCAAGTATTACATATAACTGAAGATATTATGCAAACAAATTTTTGAGAAGAATAGCGATATTTACTTACAATCTTTTGTTTTATAAATTATAAACATGGGAGACTGTCTTAAGCAAAAAGCTACAGCAAACTGCATACCCTTTTGCTTTTTGCAAACCTAACGCAGAAAGCATTAATTGAGCTTGGAAATGCCGTAATTTTCTCCGACTTGCACCAACACTGCTGCTTTTATCTCATTCCGAGACCGAAATGAAATATCCTGACGTGTCAATTATTCGGGCTAAATATAAAAACTATTTTCAAAAATTGAATAAATTTTAACAAAAATTACGAATTTATTTCTAAAGCCAAGTAAATATGTTTATTTTGTTATTTCGGAAATTTCTTGAAATTAAATTACTACAAATATTATTTTGGGAAGAAAGGTTAATAAACAATTGTAGATCATTTATAACACAGTATTTTAATTTATCTTTTCAACAAAATTTTTTAATTTAACTGTGAAATATTTCGACTTGGGTTTCATATACTTAATTTCCAAAAACACCCACGTGTTTTTTTTTTTTTTTTAATATTTTTTACAATTTGCTTGTTTAAGTTTATATCAAAGTACCAATATATCCGTTTTATAAAATATACATTTTTAATAAGAGTTGAGAAGGTAAAGCAACTTAATTTTACATGTAAATAAATTTTACAAATAAATATATTGTGGACATATTATATTAATGCCCAATCAATTTAAAAATACTTACAGTTAATATTTTGTCCAGCTAATGTTTTATGCGATGATAATAATATATAGCTGAGTAAATTTACACTACATGCGTAGACATAAGAACATTTTATACATGGTTCAGATAATTTCGAAGGTGTAATAACAAAAAAATATACTGCCAATAATGGACCCAGGAATTCCCTGTGATGTATGAATATGTACAATTTAAGACCTTTATGTACGGAACGTCTTTACCGAATTAGTTTAATTTTTCACCTTTGTCGATTCTATTTAAAAACTCTTTTTAATACCACGCATGTAGAGCGGTAATTTATAAATATTCATTTCAATACTTAAGAGATTCACTACTGTTCACACCCAATATATAAATATTCGTCCAGATTCAATAAGATATAAAGTTTTTAATTAGATTTTTCCAAAATTTATTCGCTTTAAGAAAAAATAATTCCACATAAGTCTTGGTTACTTGAGAAATTAGCATACAGTCTTAAGAAACGGTTTTTGATACAGTGATAAACGTCAGAATTTAATATTTAGTTTACATAACATAAACTATGATTCTCTCCAGAAATTAAATAATTTACACCGAATTTTGCTTAAAAAATATTCATTTGAATTAGACTGCAGTCATTAAACATCTGTTTAATGACTGCAATAATTTTGAAGAAAATGTGCAAAGCTTACCCAAACTATATAGAATAAATTCAGATGCGCTTTATTTGCATCTCCTGTATTGCGTATTTCTATCATTTAATTTTTAAAAAAATTTTAGTATATAAAGGGATTATTTGACAACATTTTTGTTAAAAAGGAATTTTACACGAAAAAGTCAACTTTTTAGTTTTTTTCATTTAAAATACACGGCTTATATTTAGCAAATAACGGAAGAATTCGTAGTAACTTCGTTAGTAATCCGATCATGTATTCAGGCTTATCTTTTTTAATAGGTGTTAAAATTAAACTGGAATTATTTATATTTATTTTAAACACAAATATTTTATCCCTAGAAAATCATATATTGAAGCAATTATGGCAAGTGTTAAAGTATTTACAACAATGCAACGCAAATTAAAATTTTGAGTTGAGTCTTGCACAATTGTCCTTGGTCGTATTTACTCAGTCTAAAATTGAGTGACAAAACCACGACTATAAAACAAAGGACATTTTTGATCATCACTAGGTATTTGTAAATAATCATCTGGAATTGATGATACCTCCAATATTTAATGAAATACTTTGTGTATGGTGGGTGATTGATTAAGATATATAATCATATATGACATTACAACAATATTGTTATTTCGATTATATATATATATGTGTACCTATATAAAGTATGTAAGTAAAATAAAAAAAATCACCCAATATAAATTATATAGGCACTCTGGTACACATATACATATTATTATAATATAAATAAGAAAATAATGTAACAAACACGAATAAGATGTCTAAAATATGTGAAACACCATGTTCACTTTTCAATTTATTCCCTGTTTGTTTTGTGTTGGCCATGTTGTTCGTTGTATGTATATGTATATGCATGTATGAATGTTGTTCTGTTCTTTTACAAAAATTCTTTTTTTTTTTTTTTAAACCACACAACTTTAATATTGTTGTTATATGCCTGAATATTACAGTGAAAACTGTTTAACAAATAGTTATTCCACCCCTGTTTTTAGAATATTCATGCTTAAAGATACTTAAATATATAGGTACTATAAGCTAACTAGAAGTTATAATAAGTGTGCTTAGTTAATAATTAGTACAATTAATATTTAAGTTTTTCCATACAATTCAATTAATATTCATTTACTAAATAAAAATATTTTATTTTTAATGCAGATTTGATTTCATCTTCAAACAGTAAAAAACATTCGATTTTTTTAACTGATAAATCATTTTAGATTACATTACGACTAGTCAGGTGTATGGTTTCATTTTTTTTTTGTGTGTTATAAATTTAATTTATGCATTTATTCAATAAAATCTTTCATTATTTTACAGTATGAAATCTAGTACACACCGTAAAACATAATATAATTTTAATGTTGGTACAATTGTCAAAGATGATATTGTGCATTCTTTATTTCATTGTGTTTGTTCTTATATATGTTCTTTATCTAGAAGCTGTTAAAATCATAACATTAAAAAAGATTTTTATATTCATTACTTAAATTGTCTAAATCATATGTAGGTTGATGGTAGAATGAAATAATATTCCATTAAGTATAAATGAATTAAACCCACTTCAAAATGAGTTAAAACTATTAATTTCTAGTAACTATAGGCCTGAACAGACGACAGTGTTCCTTCCTTATGGACTTTTTTATGCACTAATTAATATTTCCATTAAAACGACATTAACAGCCAATTATATGCTCAATTAGTTCTCTAAAGTTCAAGTTATTATAAAAGTTTGAAATTCCTGATAAGTTTTTGTGTGTTTAAATTTCAATAAATTTCATCTGTCGAAATGATGAATCTCCATAAGATTAAATGTAAAATTACAGTTTTATAAAATGTCAAAAAATTTTAAATGCTTTAGTGAATTTAAATGGTTTGCAATTTGTACAGTGGATTTAGAATAGAATGATAGGCGTTCAACTAAATTTTCATTCTACTAAACATCTTTAAATGTAAGACACAATTTTCACTGTGATTCTAAATAGTTGTATTGTATATATGCAAGAATTAAAGAACGAAATAAATTGATACGAATATGTACATAGTATGAAACCAAAAACTTGTAATAAAATGAATACCAGGTAATACTGGACAAAAGACTGCCAATAATTTATTTTATTATTGATTTAAAAATAATATATATTTGAAATGGTAGCAGTTAAGATATATTTATAAGAAATAATAAGTTGTTATTCCAACTCAATTTTGATCCATGCGTGTACAAATAATATATGCTGCATTCTAGTATTTATTGGAAATAAAAATATACATCAAATTTCAAATATATTTTAGAAAAATTCCAGCAAATGTTAAATACATTTTTAGAAAGCACCACAACAACCAATAATTTTCAGCAGATTAAACTACTTATCCATGCATTTTAATAACGTTTGGATAACCGAAGAATTTCGGTACACCTACAAGAGACCGTTATCGTAACAGGATTTTAGTTAGTTCTTCAAAAACAAAGTACATGCCATTCCCATGCCCAAAAAATGTTGGTGTCTTATACATGTTTTTAAGGGTAACTCTGAAAAAATCATCAAAAATCTTAAACCTTAAATTTCAATTTCGATAAAGATATATTTACAACTAATCTTGTTTAAGTAATTTAGACTTATAGAGTCGCATCTATTAGACGATTAGATTTGCAGAATTGAAGATTTCTCTTAAAATTGTGTTGGGAAAACGACACTTCAGAAAACGCACAATATGCTCAGTTATTATTCAGACAACTTTAGGAAAATATATATTTTATTTGTATCAGAAATAAGCAAAATTCACGACAATTTTAGAAATTCACTGAATATCAGTTTTTACGAATTTACCAATTAGTTTAAAAATTGAAAAAAATTATTAATTAATAGCATGTTTAATTATTTTTTATAATAATAGTGATACTGAGATTTTTTCTCTGCCTCTAACAGATTTCTTCAAAATTGATTTTAATCCTTTTTCATTAAACTATATCCGATACTTTAAACTTATGGTGTGAATGGAGGGAGAGATATTGAGAGAGACCTAGGACTTACTACGTTTGCAGCCGACTTTTGAAATGAACTACCTTCTTATTATAAATAAAAAAAAAACCAAAAATATGATATTTTTCAATGACAATAACAAAAACGAATATTAGCCAATTTTTTATTTATGCAGGTATTCGTTGTGGAAACAAAAATAAGGCTTAGCAGAACTAATCGACGCAAAAAAGTTTAGATGATTATTTATAAATATGACACCACATACTCACAGCTGTCGATACAAATATGGTAGACTCAAATACCAATCAAAAATTAAATTACGTCGACTTTGCCTCGTATTAAGAATCCCCATGAGGTGAACAACTAATAAATGATCGTCTAGTTTAATTCTCTAGTTGAGAATTAGTTTGCAGTTGAGCATATATTATTAATGTAGTTTTCAAACTAAATGCCAATTATTTCAACATCCTGTGAATGCATATAACAAGTTCAGTTTTTACAATTATAACTTTTATTTTATTAAATATTATATTGTATGTATATCCTTAAAAATTTTACATTTCAATTTATAAAATATATATAACCGATAAATATTTAAAAGTATAAAATAATAATTGGATATAATTCAGACTTTAAATTGATCAGTTTAAAATGTAGGTATGTATATTCCTATTTATATAAAGTGCAATATGTACTATGTAGAATTATTAATAAACTTAAGCTTACATATTATTATTATACGTAGTCACAAACAGCACCCCAATGGTGCGACATATGTTCAATTTAATATTCAAGTTTTTATGATGGTTAATTTGTTTCAATATATAATTATTAAATATTTTATTGCGATTAAAAGAGAAAATCAACTTGTATAGGAAAATTTTTTTATTATAAATAAAACTACAAAGAATGAAATCATACCCATTATTTATAAAATAAACAAAAAATAAAAATAACAAACTAATGAGATAATTGTAAGATTTTTTTTTCAATCCATCTATTTTGAATGATTGCAGAACTATACACAAATATGGTCCGATTTTTTTTTTTAAATATGTATTATTACGAACACCAGAAAACTGTTTCATGGTTATGTGCGATTGTCAGCTTCTACAACTTGATATTATTAGAAAATAATAATGGAAACTGTTTACTTAGTCTAATTTTAACTTTTTTTAAATGTCAAATAAAAAATTCCCATCCTTAATGAAAGTGGTGTATCACGAGCATTACTAAGCCGATTATTGCCAACATAATCAGGTAGTTGATTTTTACCAGGTACAAAGAACATATAAACAACCAAAAAACTTCTTCTAACTTCTCCATTCACTTTACCGACACGAGTCATAAAATTGATATTGAAGTCAAAAATTAAAGTTACTAGAAGCCCTTGAGTACAATAAATTATATAAAAACCCAAATTTTACAATTTAAAATTATCAAATAGACTTTAATAACTACCTATTATTAAATTTACAATTATTAACATCGAAAAAATATATATAAACTCCACCCACAATTTCTTCATTCAAAATAATCTTACTTACTTTCCATGTATATATTTATTCTCAAAATAAAATAATAATTATTCATTTACTTGATAATGACCTTAAGTCCATTCGCAAAAAAATTTATTTATTGCAAATTACACAGTTAAAAGTTTCCATTTTGATTTTATAAAAATGGATTTTCACATCTATTAATTTTGAGATATTTTTAACAACTTTTGTTGTATTAACAATATCTGTTTTATAGACAAATTCCATTTATACCTCAATGCATAAACATATATTACTCTATTTTATACAAAGATAGGGAGAATTGAACACATTTCACATCAGCCAAGAATCGAACTCGAGAATATCAGGCTACACAGTCGATAAAAAATAACTTAACCTTTAGAACATGAATTCTTTTAGCACTCGCAAAATTTGCTTTTGACTCTTTTGTGAAGAAATTCGTTGCGTGTAAAAAATAAAATAAAAAAGTACTTTATCAATATTTTTCCAAATATGATGAAAATATATGAAAGCATAATGAAAACAGATACATAGAAAAATTATATGGCATTTTTCATAATTCGAGAAAACAAATAACTTCTTTTGTTTGTACCATCATCAGTCATTTAGTATTTTCAAAATCAAGAGATAGTAAAACATAACTTATCGTTACCAATTCAATTTTCTGGGTTAAAGCATTTTTACAGTGCAAAATGTACGCCCATAAAACTTTGTAGATCAAATTACTTTCAAAATTTAAATTTTATAAACAGGTAAATCTTTCATGAACAAGAGAAACAAATTATGATTATCAAATCGACATAAGCAAATTATAATTATTTTATTATTAATACGAATAATGAAAAATGATTCAAAATATTTATCAATTAAAATTATCTGAAGATGGTTTTCGATTAAAGCAAACATCAAACAACTTACATCAAATATTGTGGACATCAAATAAACTAAGGTAAACGATTCTCGATTAATCAAAATAAAAAATTGATAAAAAAAAATCAAATGTGTTAAATCAATTTTAATTTAAAGCCATATTAATATATACAATATGTTAATTCAAAAATAAATTATAAGCTATAAGCAAGTTGTTGTATCTACATTCTCTCAACACACAATTATAAACTGATAATTTGATGAAAAAAAAAAATCTTAATTACTTTTTTTTCGGTAATAAATTCATATACAATATAAGAAAGATATATTTTCAATGAATTGATGACTAGAATTAATTAAAATACAAAAAACAAATAAGAAACGAAATTAATCAAAATATATAATTATTTACAAATTAGCCAAAATACATAAAAATTAATTAAACTTTATATAGATTGTGTTTAAAAACAATATAAATTTTATGCAGTTTTAAGTAGAGAAAACTTTTTATCACATATTCAATATCACAAAATGAACGTAATCGAAAAAAAAAGTAAATAATTTTACCATAAAACTCATCAAGACGTCCGTGCAGAGATACAAATTATAATACTTTAGATAGATAAAGGACTCTTTTAATTCTGGTAGTTCTAATAATATAAGAAAAAGTCAATGGAAATGTTTTATTATACTTTAATTTTAGCTATAATTCTATTAAGTACTTGAACCGGTGATTCCCAATCTATTTTTGTTGCGACACACTTTAAAAAGTACCGCGGCATTACGTTAAAAAAATTAAAATTTTTATTTGACATCTGACAAGCCAACTAAAATATCAACATTTTTTGTTTTTCAAAATCAGTTTTAAGTCCACAGAGATGTTGAACTCAGCTTGTACATGGAGGTATTCATTTACGATCTACTTTTTTATTATGTTTTAAAATCTCATTTGTGTATTATTATTTTATTGAAGATAGACTTTTTAATTTGATTTTTTTGTAATAAATTTTTTATTTATTCCTCATAAAATTGTTTTCAAAACCATTTTATTGATCAAATATATCATACATTCTATAACTCAAAACGAAAAGAAATAAATGGAACTTTACGTTACGTATTCGAGACGGGTGTCCAACAATCCAACGGGGTCCTATGGATCCCTGACCCATGTTTTAAAGAAGAAAACTTTATATGCAAAAAAGGTTTCTTTCTAAAAATCCAGAATTTTTATTTGAAACATGTTTTCATACACAATCTATTATTATACCTATTATTATTAGAATGTAGATTGTTTGTATATTCATTTTTTTTTTAACTTCTCGCTAAGAAAACCGAAGATTTTCAAAAATCAGGAAATTGTTGGTCTTACCCCGTTTTGAAAAAATCGGGTTTCTTCAGATCTAGACGTTTTGAGGTTACAGAAAGCTTATCTGACTGTGTGTGTGTGAAAGTATGTGAACCTCTTATGACTTTTAAACAATTCGACCAATTTCATTGTGTTTGGTACCATTTGAAAGGACTATACCAAACTTAGATTTTAAATTCAATTAAGATCGATTCGAAACTTAGAAACATTTCAAAAAAACTAAAAAACATTTTTTTAAATGTAGTTTTTTTGGAATAACTTTTAAACGGCTCTATCGATTAACTCCAAAAACTAATCAGCTCTTAAAATTGATAAACCACGTCGATCGCCTATATCCGATTAAATTCGTTCGAGAGATATCGTAAACGAAAAATTTCATAAAAAAGTGTTTTTTAACATAACTCCGACATTTATTTTGGGATCGTTTTTAATGGAATAGAATAATTATTAAATCTTTAAAAGACGTCTATTGCCGCCAAGAACGTGAATATCGGTTGATTGGTTCGAGAGACTTCGTTAACGAAATATTCGGGAACAAGGGTTTTTTTAACATCAACGCTCAAAAACAAAATTTTAAGCTCAAAAACATTGTAATATGTTATATTTTAAGTGCATAGGTATGGAATTAGCGGGAAGTTGCAGTGATGGCCTTTAGGGTCAAGCATTTTCCAATTTTCTCTTTTTAATTTTACAGTAAATATGTCTTTATATTTCTGGTATTCTAGAAACTTATTATATCTGCTATTAAAATAATTAACTTTGTTAGTTCGTATTATGTTTTTATTATTAAAATTGTTTTCAATATTATGAAGCTAGAAAAAAAAATAAAGTAGAGGATAATACTACAGATCATTCCCGTCATCATTTTATCTGGCGAAAATGGTTTTTCTTATACTAAAAGTAAAGAAATATCACGCTAATGGGTTACCTAAAAAACTTTATCCTTAGATATAAGAAAATTCATTGACAATGAATTTACAGTGCGTATCGTATATTTTTTATCCAATTCGAGACCCATATCTTCACTATTTATGAATTACAGATATTACTGCATATATGACTCATCATTGTTTCTCAGCTGGTCTTCAAAATTTACAAATATATCACTTGGTTCAGTTTAAGGTGGTCCCAATATGTCGCTATATTTAGATTTATTAAATTAATTTAATAATACTGAAAATTATACATACCATTTTCAGAAGATTTCCATACGGGTCAACACACTTATCGTTATAATAATGCAATTTATTTATTCAAAATAAATATAAAAACATGGTAATAATATTTATTCTGTATTAATTTAACAGAGCATTCCGACATCAGTTTTACATTTGGATACGTCGCTAACTGTTAAGCTTGAAGTTAACATAGGTTACAGGCACTATTCCCAACGCCGCCCGACAAATAAATTGTTCTAATAGGCTATTCTATTTAGGATCACACATGGATGAAAGAGGTCGAGCAATTAGACTTTGAGATAAATGAGAAACCAGACGTAATCTGACGGTCATTATAGGGATAAAATAATCACCTTAAAGAATCCTACTAATCCTTCGCTACTTCGCAACTAGTATCCATTTAAATAATGAATTCATGTTAATATTCAGAATATTATTGTCCAACAAAAGTTGTGAATAACGATAAAAATGTTACGATGATAATGATGAAAGGTAAAATGTTCTTGACTGTAAGAAAATTATTACCTAAACAAAATTTAAATATTGTGTCGCGAATTAATTTGTGGAAATTCATGTTAACACAAAAATTTATTTTCACTCATTTTTTTTAATGATATTTATTTTAATTAAATAAATTACATTGTAAAAACAATCAGTTTTTACGGCCCTACGGCCATCTTCAGAAAAGATCTGTATAATTTAATTAATTTTCTAAATCTTAAGTATAAAAAATGTACTGGAAATAGAAAAATTTTTAAGTGCTGGCTCCACTTTTCTGACTAAAAATTTATTTTAAAAGTTTGCTTATATAACTTTCATATAATAAATAATAATTGGTCATTAGCCAATCGCCGATCTAATTTCAACTCAAGGATTCACTCAATGTACAGCTTCGTTGATTAAACCATAAAAGTAAGCTAGTAAGACTTTACAACTTAATGACTTCGTGACTGCACCAATTCATTTAACGTTTAAATTATGTGACCAGGTATGACCTAACGATATGCACATAACATTTGCAATAAACAACCCGTTCAAGTGGGCGGAGATCAATAAGTAAAGTAAACTATTAAAATATGTATAATAAATTGAAAAGACATTAAAAAAAAAAAAGGTAAATAAAATAAATATTAATAATAGTGATAATAAACTTATCTTGATTACGAATATTAATTTAAGTTAATTATTAGTTAACACGAGACACCTACCTCTTAAAAATTATCACTTAAAAATCGCTATGAGCACTTTTATATATATTTACATATTTTAAAATAAAATATATTTTTATATCTGCATGCTATGGTTGTATAAAATGAAGTTATAATAATTAATGTATCCGAATATAATTATTAAATGACAATAATTAATATTTTTATCGAATATTTCATTTGCGTAAATTTTTAGACAAAAACAGGTGTCAAGTGCAAATTAAAAAAATTATAAAAAATTATAATTATAATGGTTTTAAATAATATAAAATAAATAAAATAAATAGGATTAATTTCTATATTAAAATTAAATATATTTACACAAGTTATATTATTTAACTTTAATTTAAAAGTATTTAAAATACAAAACCAAGCAGATTTTCAATATAAGAAAATAAATTGTATATATTTTAAAATTCTTATAACATCTTAACATTCATATATATTATCAATCTTTTAACAACATAAAAGACTTGTAAAAAGTAAACACACAAAAATTAATGAAATTGTAACAAAAAGAAATTTAAGAAAATAAAATAAAAATATGAAAATATAATAATCTGTTATTAATATTGGTGGTAATTATTGCCTCCTAAACTTATCTCACTTAACTTTTTTTATATATTTTACATGTATACATTTTCTAACGTAAATATTTAAAATCTAGACGTAAAAAATTAATTCTTAAAGTGTGAACATACGCTAGTCAAATTAAACGATGTGTTTTCTCGGTAAATCTATGTTATAAAAATTTTGATAACCTCCTTCCGAATTTCGCTAGTTTTTGAACAATTGTATGCTTAATCCTTTATATTAAAAAATGATTAAAACTGTTTCGAGTCCGGCTTATTTGGTCCATCTAGCCAATTTTCATAATTGTTTTTAAATGGAAGATGTTTGTGTTCGGATGAAGCATCAAGCATTGGATTACATCTATCTTTTGCCTTTCTCAAATTAAACTCAATCACGATGTTGTGATAGCTTTTTATTCCAATATCTTCAGCCAGTTTTAAAAATGATAAAGGTTTTTTTTTGTCTATAAACACTCGGTGACTTAAAACCTTTCATTGGAGTTATCCAACACTCAAATTGGATTAAGTGACGAAGAGCAAGGTGCGGACATTCAACTTGTTCATTAAACCCTTAATATGATTTTCTCCACTCAAAATTAGATATCTCCTTTTCTAATGAACATAAAACAGGAGTCGTTTGATCTCAGAACATTGACTCATTGACTCAAGACCTATCATATGAGCAACTAATTAAGCACTCAATTTGGATGAGATTGAGATTGCTGAGAGTACAACACACACTCATCACATTTTAAGTATGATTTGAATGATTAATAAAATCATATATATAGCATGCGCGGCGAAACATCGGGTATCAACTAGTATAGTCAATAAAATAATATGTATTGTAATTTAGATTATACGAATCATATTTTCCCCAAACTGTAAACAAATTAAAAATGAAGCTAGCCGGTTTTTGATGCGTAGTTTTATTACTTAATAATTATATATGCGAAAGTATGTTCATTAGTATTTTTATTTCATAATAATGTGTGTTAATAAAAGGTCAATAATATTTTGATAATATTAAATTAACAAGTTTATTAATTTTAGGTATATTACTTTTAGGTTTGGTGTTTTATTTTATTTTATTTTTTAATATATAAGTTATTTGTTAAAAATATCATTTTGATCAGCGTGCGATCGTTCCAAATGGTGTTTTTTATTTATCAAATAAAATATCTTTTTTCTATATGTACACTGATGGATAAATAAAATTGAACAACAAAGATATAATTCAATTCAATTAGCTATTGTAAAATCACATTTTAACTTCTAAATAATACCAACGATACCAAATTTATCAAAAAAAAAAGTTATAATTAAAATCACACATTAAAATTTTTTAATAACGAGTACATTGATATTATATATTTTTTACGGATATGTAGAGAAGTGCAAAATTTACCTTGAATACATTTTTTTTGAGTATACTTATAACACTATATTTCTCAAATGTACCTACGCTTGCTTATGCCTAAAACAAATTTAGAATATATTTATTACCCAATTTCATTTTGCTCTGAATATACAATGAAGAATGTAAAAAATGTGGTTACTAGTTTTTAACCTAGAAAATGAATATTTAATAACAAATTTACCACCATAATGGGGCCATTATACCTCACTCATATGCAGCCCTGATTGAAATAAAGGACATGCAAGGACAGAAATTGAAATAAAAAAACAGCATAATAATTGTATTCTCTTATAAAATAGTAAATCTTATAGTAGAATCAATATACTAACGAGGGAAGTAATTTAAATATTTCTCATTTTCTAATTATTAGATTCTTGAATATATTGAGTTTAGTTACCATGGAAATAAAGCTAAATGACGACTTGATTCAATTGTAAGACTCGCCATTCATTTGCTTCCCAATGGCAATGAGGTAACGTTATCGAACATCACAAACGAAAAAATACAAGAAGGTTGAAAGATCGTGGAATCAATTAAATAATTTTGGTCTACTCATTCACGAGCTTAAACTTACTTGTAAACTGCAGAATGATCAATTAAATTTCATTGTACCATTTAGTTTTTGAGTTATCAACCAGGCAGGGGAAAATTGACTAAGTAAGTGAATCTATGAGCATATACACCAAATTTTCGGTTAGTGACTTTAAAATTTTCAATTTTTACTTTTTTTTTTAGTTATAAACTTTAGATTAAATTAATATATCCTTGTATTTTAAAACTCTCTGGATTAATTTTTGCTTACACGATTGGTTAACATTTTTTTCTACAGTGGCATAAGATTCTTGTGTCGATCAATTTTGAGCATTTTATATATAGAGTGATGCCCTTTGGAATAGCTGACCAATTGAAACAATTAGTATAAATATATGTTAAAAATTTAACGTTTTTCTTAAACTTCATTTGTATATTGTATCAGACACCTCCAATTACGTACTGTAAATACTTGATCTCAACCGATCACCAAAGTAAAAGCAACATCAGTACTTGGATAACAGCACACAGCACTGCTAGGATGAATCACTCTTTTTGACCTCAAAAAATAAAATACTGATTCACTTTTTATCCCATTCATTATGATTTAAAATAATTTTTTTAATATATACATAAAGTTATTAAAATTAATTTTAAATTATTCGTTATAAATTATTTACGTTTTCCTAAAGAGAATATTTTTATTGATCATAAAATTCATTACATGTTTAGGAAGCTTAACTGTTTATATTTTTTATGATAATAATCGTTTAAATTAAATGTAAATAAAAATCGTAAATATGCAATCAATATGAATGTTCAAATATTTAAAAATAAAAATGAAGAAATATATTTAAAAAGGAATTGAGATCTAGACAAAATAGTATAATATCTATTTTTATTATCAACGATTTCACAATCAATACCTATTTGGTTAATAGAAGCTATAGTTAGGGATTCGTCGATTAAAAGTACCTACACAGTAAAATATTTTGTGTATTTGCGTCACAAAGCCACCCGAAAGTGTGGTACATAAAAAATATCTGCTTTTATTTCAGTTTAAGACTGTTGGAATTTGTCTGAAATTGAAATAAATGAAGTTAACACAGTTTCCTAATAATCCGTCTCTCCCATTAAATATTTATTTATTTTTTAATTAATTATACCAAACCTCTTTGATTAAGTAAATTCGTTTATTGAATGCACACTATAAAAGCCCGTAAAACGCACTTTATTCTGATACTTATATTATATTATAAAAGTGTTTTTTCGCATTGCTCTGCCAGCGTGATTCACGGCAACGGTGAATCATTGAATATTTTCTAAATTAAAAATTAGAATGCCAAATTTATTTTGCAGCACCTAAAAGGCACTCAATTTAGATCATATTTAAATAACATTTTCATTTCTTAGCACTACTAGCTTGGTGCAGATTTTTTTTTTTGTTATAGAGATCGACTTTTGTTAGCGGGTATTTCGGGCTGGCAGACACTTATTTCACTTATCGAAATCTTTCTTTTGATACAAAATTGATTCATGTATCATATAAAGTAAGATGGTGCTCGATAGCTCAAACTGCAAGTGATATACTGGCGGGCAAATTTAGATAATTTGAGGAGTGTCATATTACATTCAAAACAAAAATATCGGATCCATAGCATTTCTCCTCTAACGTTATCATAGGCATAACGAAAACATTCGGAAAAATTGTGACACATCCAATCACTATCAAAAGCTAGATGATCTGCTCACAAAACCTGAAACATTATATAAATTTGTAATCTCAATAATTAATTAAAAAACATGAAACAGAAGTCAATAAATATTGTTAAATTGTCAATATAAAAACACAAAATATTAAAACTAAAAATATGTCTATTAAAAAAAAAAAATTTAATATTATATTAATAATATATTGCACATATTTTAATATTAAATTAATGTAAGGAAAATTATTTTTATTTTTATATTAAGAATAGATTACCTATATTTTATAATTATATTAATCTAAAAAAAATATATTTAACAATATAATTTTTTTTTTAATAAATTATTTTAAATATTAAAAATTAATGATAAATTATATAACATTATTTTGAATTCACACACTCGCGCATACGACAGCTGCAAAAATTCATTCATTATCCAAAAGCATTATTTTGAAAATCAAAATCACATTTCAATTAAATTGAACCGTAAGACAAACGAAGAGTCTGCTTTGCATAAGAATGAATACCAATATATTAACTGTTTATAATTAATAAAAATCTACAAGTGAAAACACAAAAAAACCTTCTATGCAGTTTCACTTTCCTGCTATTTCTTATGGGTTACAATTTGTGCAGAACACTGACCAACTTCATCAAGTCATTCAGGAAATAGATATTATGTTACAAAATTTCTAATATAGACGATTGAAATTTTACAACAGTGTTTCCCATTTTAAATGACGCACAGTTTTTATTTTGGTGCATAAAGAACGGTTTAATTATATTTACAAATTTAACTATGTGAACTGTCCGTGAAAAAATTAATATCACAAAAATATTTATTTTTAATTACACCAGGAATTAGTTAAAAGTTTAAAAAATGAAAGCTCACTTGATTATTTCATGCCTCAAATTTTTGCAAATTACCATAAAAATTTGAAGTTTTTGTATAAGGGCTATGTTTTATATTATTTATTTCTCGAGCATATAATATAAGGTAAGGACGTTTAAGGTAACGTAACACAGCGTTTATTGGCCGTTACTCATTTTTTTTTTACTCGCGAGTCAAAAATAAGCGACGTCAACGCGAGAGTATATAAAACTACAATTTCATGGCTTAACTTTTCATCTGTGTAACAGGTTTGCAAGATTATGGCCAAGCAGGCAACTGTTCTAGAAAGAGAACACGATGAGTACATGTGCGTCCTTATCATAAACTGTGTTCTAAGATGCTAAAATATTGTAATTAAGTACTTCAATAATCTAATATGTTAACAGTAAACCTCCGCAATTATAGTTTTTTATTGTTAAAACAATTTTCAAAAACAAAGTTCAGTTGCCCATTGTGCAGATGACACATGAAAGATTTTCTTCGATTTATGCTTTAAATTTTTAGGCATATTAAATCTAAGTTTGTTATTTTTCCGTGTTAGCTGTGAATAAATAATTCGAAAAGGTAAAACAAGAAATTGTTTTGTGATATTTGGAAATAAGCGTTTAATATACGTCATATTCCTAAATAGTTGACTCGCTCGTGGTTAAGGTATTGATCAACAAACTCAAATCGTTCATATTAAATCTTGCTTGAAACTTTTCTCATAGAAGTTATGCCAGTACAACATTGAATTTTTTTGAACCGTTCATGGGTCGTGGGCCCGTAGCTGTTTTGTGACTGATTGCATTTCGAGTCGTTCGAATTTTTTTTAAGAAAAAAAATTTGGAATATAATATCGAAACTATGGTGCAATCGTAAAATGTGGATTTATCGAATTTCCAAAATTGATAAAGATTACGTTGTTTTTCAATTATATTAGAATGTAATTAAGTAAATATTGCGAACAATCATTTGTCCTCAATTCGATGAGTCCTCCACCTTGAACATATCAAGTTGACGTGGAGATAAATCGGCGTCATGATGGTTTTATTTTCATTATCTAATAAATATTTATAAAATGAAAAGTTTGCACAGTTCTTACAAAATTATGTGTAACTCCTGCCCTCTTTAGACAGATTATGCAATTGTTTCCAGCCATCAATTAACTCAAATAACTCAATTGGGATTTCTGTATTATATTGTTAAATGGAGAAATGAACTAAGATTTCTTCAATAATAGTTGAATACTTGTTATAATAATATTTTAATGATATCTGACAACAATTCGTGTTCAGCTTAACACAAAACTACAATATCAACAAATTTATGAATATTCTATGCTGGAACAAAGTCATAAATAAAAATTCTAATTAAGTAAATACAAACCAGTTTTTTACGAGTGAAGAAAAATAATTCAGACTTTAAAGAAGAAGAAGAAGAATGGTAATGACCTGTTATATTTTTTATGGTTGCAAATAACTAGTTACATCGTCATATTCATATGTGTTAGTTTGTTGTTGTTTTTTATTATTTATACAACAACAATGGAAATTTTAACTAAATATAATATTATTTTAAATTAATATTAAATTTTTAGTAGGATCTTCTTTATTTAAAAACCGCTCTGGCTAAGGAGAACTAAATCTTTAATATATTTTATACTCTCCTCTCGAAATAGGTAACTAAGAAAGGCGCTTAAGATTAATGCAAATAAATTGGTACCTCTATTCGTTCTCATCTAGCACCATAAATTTACGATATTCATTTTCTTCACGATTTATTTCAAGTTCATTAATTTAATAATTTAAATAAATATATTGATATTTAACTGTATTTAGCAAGGAAAGTTTCTAGCACGCCCGATTTACTACTTTTTTATTTCACATAGTTAGAAGGGCTGCTTAAAGGTTAATTTTAATTCAAATTTTCTCTGACATTTCTGGTATCCAAAATATATTTGCTATTATTTTTCCAAAAAATTTGAACAAGTTACATTTTTTAACGTTGGATACAATTAAGCAGTATATGTCATTAGAGTTCGGGATCTCGGGAGTTCGGGAAGTGTGGAAGGGATGAGGTTTTAAGGATAGAACACGGTTTATTTCGATTTCCGGCAAAACTACAAGTTCTATGGAAAAAAGTTAAAAAGCAAAGTTTTAGGTAATAAAACGATCTACAACTTTTGTATTTACATTTTTTTCACATAATCTCAAAATTTTTCGATTGAAAATTAGGGTGGGTGCTTTTTTGATATTTTTTCAAAGTAAGATGAAAAAATAAATATTTTAAATAAAAACAATTATAGTGTATTTGGAACATAAAAAGTTTTCACCAAATTTCGGAGCAAAAAAATAAGAAACCAAAAACTTGGTTATTTAAATTTTTAACATAAATTTTGAGGTTTTGTGAAAAAAGTGTACAGGCAGAAGCTGTAGATCTTTTTATTACCTACAACTTTGCCATTTTACTTTTTTCCATAAGACTTGTAGTTTTGCCGGAAATTCAGATAAACCGAATTTTACCTTTAAAAACTCACCCCCTCCACTACTTCCCGAACTCAGATCGCCCGTAATTTATTTTTCCTTTTACTTTTATCATATTATCTTCCGTTTCCAATTGGTTTCATTCTACTGTAATTTTTTTTGTTTTCAAAAATACCCTGGTATATTTTTAAAAGATATTGTTTTGTTCTTCGTTTAACCCAGACTCTTGGTAATGCAGTATGTAAAGTAATTATGAAATTGCTTAAATGCTAGCTTGCGATAATCTTAGAATGCAGAATTGATTAAGAAATCGCTTGTACCTAAGTATGAAAAATGTTATGTACACTAATTCAAGAGAAAAATTTAAAACGTTTTGTTTATGATTTGTCATGTATAGTCATGTAGGAGGCTTAGACTCAAAAATGGTAAATGGTAGAAAGTAAAATAATTAATTTTTATTCAGAAAAAAAATTTTTTTCTATGTTTTCTATCTAAATTGTATGGAATAAAGAATACGATTTTCAAAATAATATGTTCAATAGTCTCGGGAATGTCTAAACAATCTCGTATCTCTAACTTCAAAAAAATATTTTTCCTTTGATGTCACAGACACAGAAAATTTATTATAATTTAGAAAATTTTCTTACTAATCAAAAGAATTACGCTCTAGCTACGCCCGTGATCGGGTCCTGTACTCAGTGAATGTACATAAATTACATGCGTACCATTCAATCAAATAATTTTAGAGTGGAATCTTAGAAAGAAAAATACACAGTCAGACGAAACTGATAATAATGTCATAGATTCGTTATTCTGGATTTTCGTCAAATGAAGAAAATATAATCGAATGAATTTCAACTCCACCATAAACTGGATCATACAAAAATTAATATTTTCGAATTTTTTACTAAATCAGACATGGATATTGTAAAGGCAGCACATAGAAATCATTCATTTGGCATAACAGGAGACCACCTTATATAATTAAAACGACAAATATGTAGAACTATCGTTAGCGATGAAGTTCAAAGTTACAAACTAATAAATAAACAAAATATCAAACACATAAATAAATGAAAGACAAATCACAAACTACTTATAAATCATAATTTTTTTTATTTATTTATTAAATTACAGCGTAATTTAAAATGATTGATTGTAGGTATGCATACAAAATAATAAATAAATATATTATAACTATGAAAGTAGTACCTATAAGCCATGCATATTTTTTGTACATCGTAATTTTTTAAATCAAAATAAAGATAACAATTATATTTGTTGGACTTAGATCAACATAGAAAATGTATACATCAATCATTTTTTTAAATCACATATAAATTATGATTTAAAGACCTATATATAGAGGTTACCACCATTTATAATATTTAACAAATAAACATTAAATTAATAAAACCAATACACATAAAATAATTGTGTAATAACTTAAACAAATTAGAATATTGTAATAAGGTTTTTGTTTTTATTAGTACGGTGGCTTCGTTGGAACTTTATTTTAAGTGTAAATTCTAACCTATGTAAGAAATTGGGTAAAAAACATTTCTGAATTGATGTTTAAATTTTAGATAGCAAAATTATAAGATAGAAGGTTACAGCACTTAGAACAACAGGTGTTGTTAGTTTATTATTAAAAACTTGGACAAAAGTTTTGATCCTATTTTTCTAAAGGACTATATTTTTGGATACGAGTTACATTATATCTCATGTGTGTTTTAGCGCAGTTTCTAATATTTTTATATGCGAAAATTTATAAATAAAATCAAATTAAAAAATATAATTTTAAAAAAAATGTTTCAAAATCTGCAGTACCTACACGCATTTCAACCATACAATAACTTTTCAACAAATACAAATATTTGCTGTAAAATCAGCTGTTTTATTTCTAAGAAACTACACTAAAGTTAAGTTTTTACATACAGGATTAAAATCAGTGCATACCCAAGTTTCTGAGAAATAAAACAGCTGATTTTATATATATATATACATATATATATATATATATATATATATATATATATATATATATATATATATATATATATATATATATATATATATATATATATATATATAACTATCTCGAGATTGGCTCAAAAGATTTTCCTATGTTCATCTCGATGGATGTCATCTTCTAAAAAATGAAAAATTTGAGATTCAGAAAAAAATTAATTTTTAAAAATTAGTGTAATAAATAAACTTAAAATACGGTCTGGTTATCGTTCAGTGGCAATGTTCTGGATAAAAATAATAAAATAAGTTTTCTACTAAGTTTCTTAAAAAGATACAAAATATAAATATAATAAGGGCTTTCATAACACCTAAATTCCCTGGTTCAAAGTTGTCCATACCCGAGGAAGTGCGAATTGAATCTACATCATCAAGACGGGGGGGGGGGAGGGGTAATAGGAAAGTTTCAAAACATTTCAAATTTCTTTGTTTCCAAAAAAAGTCTAATATGGAATAAAATACGTAAAAATTACTTGTTTTGTTTTTCATCATGAAGTATTTTGAATTTTTATTTCTGTAATATGAAAAATAACTTAGATATCAATGATTGAAGTTTATGTATGCAAATAAGGTCCGAATTTTCTGAATAGTTTAACTCATATGGAATTCATAGAAGGAAGCACACAAAATAAAGTGATATACCTATTAGAATTTTATGTATCATAATTCAAAAAGTTTGATACAAATACATTCTCTGTAACATAATTCCTAAGGAAAAACCTGTAGGAACTCCACTATGACCAACACTTTATTTTGTCTTTTAGTTCAAACTGAATGGAACTTTGTAAACCACATTGTATCGAATATTCTATATTATATTCATATTTATATGAAACTATAATGATTGCATTGCTTACATTATAAAAATATGAGTCTCACTCACATCACATCCTCCTAACTAATAAAAAAAATATAATAATGCATGCTGGTTAAAGACATACCTGGTTAAAGTAAAAGAACAGAATTCATCCAATAAGTAAAATTATTATTATAAATTCTAAAGAGGCGTTCTAGACCCGCGAGAGTCAATGACAGATGAGTGGAGCTCATGCTGGGCCCGTCAACATTTTCAAAACTAGTTAAAATATTAAAATTATACACTTAAATCTCTTAATTTCAAAGTGTTTTTGTATGTACATACCATAATATAAATATGTATACAGGGTACATTAAAATGCACTCAAATTGCTCGAAACTGTTGATTGAGACTCTCGATTGTAATTAAACAAAGGATTTCAAATTAATTATTTACAAGTTATGATATTGAACTTTTAATTAATAAATGTGGACTAAAGTGTGTGCAGTAAAAAAAAAAATAAAAATATTAACTCCAAAAGCTTGTTTTACTTTTGTTAAATGTTCATTCAAACATTCAGATAATTTTGTATTAACTTTTGTTAAATATTATTGAAATAATCTTGAATAATAATGAAACTATAAATAATAAAATTGAATTTTCAAGGAATAGTTTTTGGTTTAAACAAATTCCAAGTGTGGATAGAATTTTTTCATTAAGATGATAAAAGCCCGTAAAAAATGATTTCTGGATATTTCAAATTTTCAATTTGGAATTCCTCAAAAAATATTGAAAGGATTCACACTAACAAGTGAAGGCTACAGAAAACATTGTTTAAATACTTGACATTTAAAGTATTCGTAAAATACTCTTCATATGTACTCCATAAAGTAATTAATACATATATAATAATTATAAGTATTTAAACTATATTTGTGTATTGGCTAATTTTGAGTTAAAATTGTGATGAACTAATTAATTTAAATCTTTAATATTTTCGCCTAGAGAGTAAATTTGAATATTTATGACTTCAACGCCAGACGTTATGCTAGAGACTAAATTCTCCTGATGTAATCTTTCTAATTTGTTACACCTATCAAACAACGTATTCAAAAATATATGAGGACAATTTACCCACCAAATCGGAATAAATCATTTCTCACAAATGTAAACTTCCATTTAGAGCATGTTGAAACATTTCACTAACTTATTAGACGGTATAATTTTATGCTATCGGCACTTGCATTCAAATGAAAATGAATTTGATATTATTCAATAATTTTTGTTTGATATTTGCTTTATAATTTACATGCAAATAATTGAACAAATAATTTATATTTGCAAGAATTTTAATGTTTTATTACAAATATTGGATACTCCTGGTGTATCAATCGATTATGAAGTCACTTTCACGTACTATTCACGGTACGGATACAAACGCCCTTAGTGTATTTTTTTAAACAGAGCAAAAGTTAATATAAGAAGAGCTTTATCTTCAAATATCGTACATGGTACTTTTTCGAACACCCTATATATTTTTTCGTTTTTTACTAGTATCCCATTTTGAATGGGTGTATATACTACATATTGCCTGAATCGTTATATGATTATACAAGAAAAATGATTCGAATTTAAAATATTTTTAAGTATATTTTCATTATGAAACTAGTTTATCTTTATTAATTAGATAACTACACACGTTTTATTTTAATTAATTTTTATTAATAATAATCATAATGCTTACAAGAAATATATATAAATATATATAAATAAATACACAATTATGATGAAGATATAATAATATATGAACTGTTTTTTATTATCTTCGTCTATGGATAAATATTATTAATATTATTTTACACATTAAATTGTTACTAAAGTGGATTATTTCTTAACAACTCTAATTACTTAAACTTTAAAGTTTAACTGCATAACATACTCTAAGTTTATGAGGGAATTTTAATTATTATTTACTGGTATTTGTTTCTCATATAATATAAATCATCGGCTTCATATTGTGTTTCAAGACAATCTCCATAGTAATATTATAGAAATTTGATACTACAATGAAGTTTTATCATATAGTGAAAACTACATCGTATCTCGAATATTACAACACCGATTATCAATAATGATGTGGGTGGCATCAGTTGTAAATATATATGTCTGAGAAACGCAGGTAGAATCCCTTTATTATTATTATTAAATTTACAAATTATCAAAGTTTTCAAAACCGGATAAATTTTAAAGAATTATTGTTTAAAATTTTAGTAAAATCTTGTATTTCTTGTTTTTTTGTCAAGTGCTTTTTTTTATCATAAAACGATAAAAAAAACTCATGACTGACTTTAAGGACAATCTCATTTTTACGTAATTTGAACCCAAAATCAGCCTGTTTTGAACAACTTATAAATAGGTACTTTAAAAATATTCGTTAGATCTTTTACGGCTGATTTTGAGTAAACAAAAAATTTTTAAAGAAATTTTAATTACAAAGATTTATGTGAAAATTGGAAAATAGATAGAAAACTACCCAAAGATCTTAAGTCATATAGTACCGATTTGCATACAAATAAACAAATTTTTTTTGAGTCTATAGAAGTAATATAAGTAAAAAAAAAACTCGCATGGCATTTTGTTCCAAGAAAATTTTTGTTCAGTCTACCACTACTTGACCTTGAACAATCATAAGATAAAATAAAATAGGGAATAAATTACAAAGAAATTATGAAAAAATAAAAATGAAGATTTTTGGTGAAACTCGAAAAATTTTTTTAAGAATTTATGATAATACACTAAAACTGCCATAATAAATACTAAAACTGCCATGAATATATACATACTAAAACTGCCATAAACAAATAATTTTTGTATTCAAGATCAAATGGTTATATATGCATGATTTTTAATATAAAAAAAATTAACAAAATATAATAATAAGAATACCTGGCGCATGATTACCTTAAAAAATATGATGAACTGTCCACCCATCTAACTAAGCAATGAATTGTACAATTCGGTTATAATGAAATAATCTTTTTTTTTTTTAATTTATAAAACAACTTTATATAGTCAAGTCAATAAATTAAAATTAAATTAAATGTTTTAGGTACAAAAAGTTGTACTCCTTGTTAAGAGACGATAGCGATAATTTCAAAGCTATTGTAACTCACTCATGAAACCTTCACCCATCTGTTTACCGGATGAAAATTAGTATTTATCAAATGGTAAAAGTTAAGAAAACAAATATCGCCAATGGGTTGCCTAAATAAAATAATTTTATAGCCGTATTCAATTTATACATATAACAAATTTGAAATGTCTGTTTATTTGATCGTGAATCTTTGAAGAAATGCCAATTAAATTTGAAAAATTATTTTTCTATTTTAGAGATTATTTGTTAAATACCAAGTTATAATAATTTTGGTCAATGAAGTTCATAAAAAATAAAATAAGTATGCAAACAAAGATTAGTTTATTGCGGAAAGGATGGTATAAGGTTGCATGTGAAATATTGATCATGAATAAAGGTGCGATAAAACAAAGCGAAATCTTCTACAATTAAGGCGAATGAATATTGGGATTATATATTTACTATTTAGTGCGATTAAAGAGGTTTAAAAAACGAATAGCGTTCAGCTTTTGTAGCTTTTCCATCAGGCTACAGTCTTTTTCTATCATTGGAATTCTCATTTATCGGTCTGGGTAGTTAACATATAACTTTCCCGTTGTACAAGTTCATTAACTCCGAATTTTCAAACCTTCTCAAGCGTTATTCATGAACAATTATTTGCAAGCATCCTTATACCGCCGTTATTTCAATGAAATTATATTTTTTGAAATAATTATTTTATTTTTTGCATTGGCATCAAAACCAATGCTATAAAATAAAAAATAATTTTTAAACTTTGATTGGAAGATTTACGCTCAAACAAACAAATTATTTATTACACAATCCCATTGCCAGAATGAGGTCCAGACTCTTTACTAGAAGAGAACATAACATTTCTAGTAACATTGTTCGTCATTATTATTAACGAAGTGTTAGTGGACCTGACATAAAAATACTTTACTTTTTTGGATGCTAGTGTAAAGTAAGGCTATGTTGTATGTATATAAAGATAAAAATCCACTAAGCATATTTCATTATATGATTACAATAAAATAATTAACTATTCCATCAAAACTAATTTAAAATAAAATAATAGTAATAATAATAATAATTATAGTTACATACATATAGGTACAGATAAATTAAAAATAATTAAAGTTAACAAACATAACAAATATAAATATGCTGTCAGTTTTCACCTACTACTGTGTGTACAGTAGGAATGTACTTTAGTACTGTGTACTGAAGTACTGTTTGTGCTGTAAGTTAATAAAATTCATTACACTCAGTCAGCAGCAGTATTCGGAAGCAATAAATACAATAACTGTTAATTTTAAATTAACAAACCTATTGTTTTTTCATAAAGATGATAGGCATTCATGGGTCTTATCTATTCATAAAATAGAAATAAATACTAGTAAAAGATCTTTAGAGGTATTATAAAGATGCTGCCTAGTGCCTATATACAGTGACTATAATAAAAGTCGTTTTATTATTCAATTATTCGAAAATTTGGCCATAATATTTGTTTATAAAAAACCGTCTTAATTATCTTTTCGTCCGCAAAAGTATGAATGTAGTCGATATATCGACTTGGACAATGACTTTTTCAAAATGACTCTCTATTGAAAGATATAAATTTTTGTATCGAAGAGAACGATATGAAACAGTTGGAGTTCAGTTGTGTAGTAAGGCACATCTATTGTTCAATGCTTGCTAGTTTTGCACAGTGGTGAGGTCACGTTGAAGAGTGCTTAATTGTTGTAGTTAATTATGTACCAAGCAGGTTCGCTTGCTATATTGAATTGTAAACGCGTCACTACAACATTGGTGTTGCGAATAATTGTATGTGAGTGAGATGGTTTTTAACTTAATGGCAGTCATATTGTGTAGTGAATTGAAATGTTCTAAGACCACGAGGACATTAAAACCGTTGAAGAAAATAGACATGAATTGCATGTATAGCAGTAAACAAATGTAGTACCAAGTGATTAATCGATTTGACTCATACGTTTTAGTTAACATTTTATGTGATTTGACTATTTGTTAACAATTTGAAGAGCAAATTTTTCTTGTGTAGTGACGGGACGATTGATCTATTTGAATGACAGTAAGATATATACAATATAGGGTGATTCAATGTTTTGTGTATTTTGACATTATTTGTAAACATTCTGTGAAACCCTAGAAATACTACAAAAACTAATAAAATTTAAACATACACAGCCAATAATAAAAACAGAACTTCCTCGTAACGCTTACTTTAATAACTTAATGCCTAGAACGTCTTCTCCGAAGGAGGACTGTGGATATGAAGATATTTTCTACATTTCAATCAAGCTAAGCTTACTTCAGTTTTACACGATTTTCTGTTACAATTTTTTATTTCAACAAAATCTTATATTATTTATTTTCAAATTCTCTTCATTTTAAGTATGAATAATTTTTTCTTTAGCTGAAAAGTTATTAGTTCCATCCGATATCGATTTGAGAAAAACCAAATTCCAACCGATACTTCATCGCTTACTTCTTTACTATAGTGCAAATGATATTTTTAAAGAATCTTTGCAATTGGTATACAAATTTATTTCTCGGTTTAAATACCAATTTATATTGTTACTTTTAAAACATTACTGTTTTGAATAGTAGTTAGTAGTTGTTTGTAATAAGTTTCTTTTTCTACAAATAATATCATTTTACTTGATCATGAAGGAAATATATTACATATTATAAAAATATATAATATTGTAATGCGTAAATAACAAGAAATTCAAAACCATGACGTTACCTGCTGTGTTTGGGCGTAACAAGAAGCACTGATATAGATATGGATAGATTATAATGTTGATGGGATATGCTTTAGTTAGTTATACGTACAAATTCTACCTACACGATTCTATATACGCTTAAAAAATATGAAGCACTAGTGCAGAACAAAACTGATGCTATTTTATATTAAATAAGTGCCAAATTATTGTTTTTGTTATATTTATTTAGTAATGAAACTAGAATTTTTTAACACGTCTGAAATTAATTTAAATTTATAATTAAATTCATAGAGTGTTAGAAGATTATACACCAAACTAAATAAATTTTAATAAAATTACAATTTACATCCGACATATTTGATTATTGTAAATATTCCTAATCATTTGTTATAAAACCATACTCAATACCTAAACGTAATCTGACCGCAATCCGGTCAGACAAGAGAAAAATTGTAAACTAATCTTTTATCATTGAAGCAAGTTGTGTAACTTGGGCAATATCTTTGAAATACTACCCCAAGGCTTTTTTCATTCAATGTTTGTTTTTTTGCATAACAATAAAAGTGCTAAATCTTACTATTAACTGGCAATTTTTACCGTGATGTCTGTCCTCCTGTTTTCTTCTTCGTATTATCGTACAAAGGAATCATTCCTGTAATATCCATTTTAGACATTCCAAAACAAATTTTAAACAAGAATTAGAAATAATGTGTAGTGCATTCGAGTTACCACATTTTTTACAAAAACTGGAAAAAATTGTTAACAGCTGGCAACTGGTGGATTAACAGCAGTGGGGGCACAATAAACGTAAGAAAACATAATGCGTGAGCAGGTTTTGCGATCGTATTATATAGGCGGGGAGTCAAAAAGTAGTAGTAGTCAAAATGACTATCCCCTTCCAAAATTCTTTTCCTCCATAATTTAACGAAAATAATCAGCATTTATTAACATCATAAAACTTTTTAAATTCAAATTTTGTAACAGAAATTTCATAAGCAAAATCGAATCAAATTTGGGAATAATCAAATAATTAAATTTGTGTAATCAACGTCCTTAATTAAAACAAATAATCCAATGAAGCGACCAGGCCATGTAACCGCTAGTAAATAAAGAAAACATGCTCCTTATATTACAAACTAATAGTAAGAAATCCACCTGCAAAATGATAGTTCTATACTACACTAAGATACATTGTTCTTAGTAAGTTTTATTTTTATTTATTTTATTATAATTATAATCTATATATGGTACGAATGCAGAATTTTAATTAAAATGTTAACTAGTTTTCTTGTTATAATTTTCAAGATATAATAATAATTTTAATTACAACAAGTAATCTCTAATTATCATTCAGTTCAATTATATTATTATTATTATTATTATTTATATAGAATTGTATAAATATTTCATTTATTCATTAAATATGTAATAAATAGTGTGTGTGTGTGTGTGTTGTTTGTAGACCAACATTAAATAGATAAATTTTAGATAACAAAAGTGTAAAATAGATTTGCCATGCAATAATTATAACGGAATTCATCAATTACATTCAATGGTTTATTGATTATCAATACAACCAAATGCACTATAAATTTATAAATTTATGTTACAATATTTAAAAACAAATATAATCTTAGTTTTTCCACTTTATTATTAATATGTTACTTCTTGGGTGTTTTAATGGGGAGTTGAAACGATTCCCAGTAGAGTTTGGACCTCGGTTTTATGATCAACGACCTTAAAACCCAACGGAGATTAGATTTTTGTGGTGAATTTTTGAATTTTTTTTTTTTTTAAGTTACTTTTCAAATTTTCCAACTACTAAAGTTATATAGTGACTACAGTGAGCATATATATTCAATCTATACAACAACAGTACATAGCAATCATAGATGTTCACCCATCCATGTTCTGACTGTTTCTGTTGTTGCTTAACTTTGGTGATCTGTTGAGATCGGTAATTACGTAACGTCAGGGTGTCTTTTTGAATTATAGATATGTTATTATAAATATTATTTAGAGGGGGGGTGTAAACTACCCAAATATTCATAATTAGACAGAGATAAACGTTCCTAAAAGTCTGAAGATCACGGCGTACAAATAAAAATTTCTAAAAACAGAGCTGTTCCAACAATTTTTCTACATTTCAACGTTTTTTTCTTATTTACCGTTTTACTTGACAGGAAAACATATAAAAAATAAATTTTTTATTATTATTTTTTTTTTTTTAACTTTTTTCGGGAAACAAAGCCCTCTAAGCCGTAACAAACCATCCAAGAATCATTTTTGCGATAAAACTGATTGAAATATATAAAATATATATGTTACGACAAACGTAGATATTGCGGCAAATGTATATATTTTCCGGTAAATGTGTACATTTGCTCCTCGTATGGGTAGTATTGATGTATTCAACTAATATTTACAATTTCAAAGAAGGGAAATGTACATTGAATTCACAATGACCATGTCATTTTGGTAAATATGAAGATGTTTTAAACGAGAAGAAAATTTTAATTGATAATGCTTGAAAAAAAGCAAGGGAAAATTTAGTAAATTTCCTGCTGCTGTGATTGGTGACAATGTTAGAGTTTCCATTCTAGACGTTGATCGTGGAAAAACGGAACCAAAAAATTTCATTAGCGTTGTTTTGTCTAGAGATGACGATAAAAATTTATATAAATTAGGAACTAAGCAGGGGGTTTTAAAACCATCTTATTCTAGGCGCTATTTGCGAACAAAAGTTTATATCATACGAAGATCGTCCTCAAGATGTTGAGATATCGGTAAGAGAAATTACTGGTGGACAATGTTTTAAAAGATGAATCTGTAAACGAACATGTTCCTCAAAAAAATGCAGTTGTAAAAATGATGGAATATTATGTAATTGCAAGTGCCACTATAGCAATTCTTGCTCAAATAAATAAAACTTTTTTCATTATGAAATTTTTATATGTTCCTTTATAGTTTTATAAAATTTAACTGTTATAATAAAGAAAAAATATGTAATTATTATTATTTGTTTGATTCCTTTCGTATTGGTCCTGAAAAACAAGGACGAAAATTGTATTTATGAATATTGGGATCATAACCTACGACATATAATATAATATGCAAAGAAAAGTATGTTTTGTTTGTTATTTACATTTTTTAATTAAAATAATTTTCATTATTAAAGCCTTTTGTATTATGTTTATTTAAATAAATATTTTTTTACTGCAACAACATTTTTAATTTATTTGTATTCCAACTTTTCTTAAAACATGAAGGTATGAGTATACATTTACCAAAAAATGAATGCAAGAGTACGCATTTGCCGGGAAATGTACATATACATTATATTCAGTTCACATATACCTAACTTTTTGGGAAATGTATACATTTTACGGTAGTAGTGTACATTTCCCAAGAGTGTACATGTACCGTAACATATACACCATTAAAGATGTTTTTTATTGTCTCTTTTGAGTTCTTATTTCCCTTTAATTAATACTAATCCTAATTAAATTAATATGTGTACGGACGGGTATCTACAGCAATGATAAAAATAAATACTATATATACAGAATAATTAATAATTAATTATGTTAGTGATTATATTCGCTTCTCGATAAGGAAACTCTTCCAAGAAAACAACTACATTCTTAAGCCAATTAGAGTAATTCTGAAGGTCCAATTAGAGTAATTCTGAAGACACTTAAGATAACCTTTTTTTTAAATCTCTTTTAATATCTGCATTAAAAATTTACAGAAAGTGGGCCAAAACTCTGATAAATGATCCTTTTATACATTTTCTTAAAGCTATATAATATCAAAATAGAAAATTAATTAAAATTTTTCAATTGTAGTCTGCTCTAAGTTCAAAGATAATTTTAGACAAAATAATCAACACAAAAGTTAAAAGGATTTCACAAATTTTACTATATAATTAATGAATGTGAAATTTGAAGGCGATTTTAAAGGTAATGTAATACTAAACTTGCAAATTTCGAAATAACCCTGTTTTGACATCGGCGTGCAAAATTTTATATGAAACGATATACAATGTTCCGGAGAACAATCAAGGGTTATTTTAAGGTTAAATTAGATTTTTTTTTTTTTTTTACTTTTATAAAAAATTTGATTAATGAACTTTTATAGGTGTTTGTATTCATTGCTACAACTCAATGACGATAAAGTTTTCAATTTTAGACATACTTTGAATATTATTACAGTAAACATTTCAATGGATTAAAAAACACTTTTTTGAAGTTGTCATTAATTTTGAAACAAGGTCTCACTCAATACATTTAAAGAACTCATTTTACTAATAAACCATAAGAAATAACGTTAGTCGATAGTAGTGAAACGCCCAATTAAAATGTGTAAAAGTACTTGAAGATATATAACTTCAAAAAACTTTTTCTATGAATAAAATATTATATTATATTACTCCTTTTCTAATTTATCTAGCTAGCATTTCTAGTGGAAAATTAAAAGTCTATTCATGTAAAATTTTTGATATTGAATAGGTAAGTAAGTAATAACATAAAGTAATTTATATTCAAATCTTACATTATAAGAATGCCTGCCTATATATAAAAATCTTGTAGATACTTATAATAAGTTACATCTAATAAGAATGTATATTAAAAAAATAACTCGTTTTTCTCTTAAGAATAACATATTTTTTTATATTATATTTTTAGCGTGTTTCGAATATAATTATTACATACGCTTTTATGAGCCTGTAAGACAGGCTGCTGTCTGCAATAATCAATATAATATTAACGTAGTCATATAATTTTTCTTTATTTCATTTCAGCAAAATTTATTATTTACTGGAGATTTTGATAAGTAATAATATTATTTTTGCTATACAAAGGATGAGCGACGAAATATTCTAAAAAACAAATTATTTACAGATTTTAAACTTTTCAAGCAAGATGTCATTAAATTATTTCTTGCTTTTACAATATTTATTATTAAATATTTTCCAGAGGGCAAAAATGGCATGAATATATGAAAGCTATATCGTTGAGATTCATTTGTTTCAAATAAATAGGATAAACTATCCAACAGTGAACCTGAAGTATTTACCATTAAACTATCCATTGTAGTAACAAAACAGTTGAAAAGTATTTACCTAACGTGAAAATTGTCCTTCAGAGGTAATTTAAACGGGCAACCTATAAGTGAATGTTTGTTCCTCTTGCTAATGCATACTATAAAATTGTATTATCAAATTATTGTTAGTAATGTTACTTTATGTTAAAAATTTAAACATAAACATTTATAAACATAGACATTTAACCAAGATTAATAAAAAATACCTTCGATTTTTAACCGAAAAATAATTAATGTTTCGTATCGAGTGAACCATGAGCAGAAACTATACAATGAACCATAGTTGTATATATAGTCCTTAGAACGTAGAAGCGGCTCTCCAGCTTATTAAAATTGTGGAAAAAATAATACTTGCTTCAAAATGGTAGAGAATCTGTATAAAGATCAAGAAAACAGTGTAAAAAATATATTATGCCTAATTTCCTTTTAACTCTGGAAGTTCTTTACCAATAAACTGCGATTTACAGATATAATAATTTTTTATCAATATTTCTAAATTAAAAAACTTCATTATAATTTTGAAATTAAAAACATTTACTTAATATTATACTTTATCTTACTTACACACATTTCAACCAATTTTATCATAATAGTTCACCTGAAACAAAAAACTAATTAGTAACAAGCGAAGACAACAATTAACAGATTTAATTATTTATTTTAATTTGACGTTTGATTGAGTATCATTAAAAAATTATAACTGTCATCAAATAACATAAAATAATAAATATTCAATTTCCAAAATAATAATGGTAAGCGTGCCTCTGTAAGTTACAGCGAAACAAATATATAAATTAAAAAAATGCAGACAAACGAAAAGCAAATTCGTTGGAATTTTTTATAAAATCGCAAAATTGTATTCCACTTAACAAATATTAAAATTAAAAATAAAAATTAATTAACAAATATATAGATTGTTTTTCAAAGCTCTTGGTATATATAAAACTACACGTATATAAAATATAGCAATTTTCATAAGGGGGTTCCCAGCTATTAAAATGGCAAAAATAAGGTCTGTTGACTAAGACAAACGAACACAAACATCGTATGTCTTAAAATGTATTAGTTATCAACGTACATATTTTTCTATATGTGTACATAAAAATTGTTATATTCTATATAGGTGTATTTTAAAATTGTTTTCGGTATGCCAAAAGCCGTCAAAAACGATATATATGTTTTCACAGCGATGATATGATTTCTGAATAAAAATGTGAATTACAAGTGTATTAAACAATTCAGTTTGACCCGCTGAGAAGATACAAAAATAAATAAGTATGAAAGCAATAAAATTAATATTAGAAATATTAGAATGAGTAATAATGATGATAAAAAAATAATACACATAAATAAAAACACGCTCATGTTTTATGAGAAATTCATTGTCTGGTAATAATATTCATAAAATTATATTTACAACATAATTTATGAATATTTACGTTTACTTGGATGGAACAATAAATACAATAATTGCATAGATAGGTACTGTTGTTATTTTGTGCATTCTACACTAGCTAAATAAACATATCTTTGACCGAACATAGTGAGGTCAGGTCTATAGCATCACTAGGCGATTTTGTATTTCGTTTGGTATTATAATCTATCTTTGACTATAAAATTTATCTATGTTTGTTTCGCTGTATCTTAAGAACGTATTGTCCGATTTTGATCTACTTTGGTAGTATGTTTAACGAACGCATTCAGGAAATTTATTTTATAGTTTTTACGAAATTGTCAACCGCTTTGGGGAAAATCTCCAAAGAAGCTAGATTTTCTTCCATACATATTAGGAAGATGCGGTTTTTTGCTAATTATTTTAAATAAAGCAATAAAAATTGAAGCGAATAAGAAAACTATAAAAAATTATAAAAACACCAGATACCCATTTTTTAAGGATACTAGGTGTGGTTATTTGCAAGCGATGGAGAATGATGATGGCGCTTTGGAAAGTAATTATTTTTGAGCAATCCATCGTTTCTGAACATTCCTTAAATATTATAACTTTTTTCTATGAATACGAATTTATTGTAATTCATGTGAAATGAAACAATTAGGGTAAAAAGGAAATAATTGTGTTTTTTTTCACACGGATCGGGTTTGAAAATCAAGTTCTTTTGTGCAATCAAGTAAAAGAAGATGCGGTTTTCAGATTATTTTCTACTGGGGTCGACAGCTCACTAGTACTCATACATGCACAGGAGATTATTTAAGAAGAGAAAGATTTTACGCCACTTTGTTTGAGTTACTAAATAACTTTTAACTCAAATGTAGGTAAGTACAAAAATTGAAAATTATACTGGTACACTACTAAAAGGAATTGTGCTGCCCAGTAAAATTAAGTATAATTAGCTTCCTACCCACTAGATGGTCTTCACTTCGGTGTTACTATACCGGCTGTTAAGGACAAGGGTGCTATTCTTTCCTGTTACTGTAACAGTTTAATTCAAAGAATCGAAGTGTCTTCTATATGTTTAGATCAATCCTCATTTTATTTATTGAGGGATAATCATTTCATACGTTCAATAATAGAATTTTAGTTTAAAAATTGTTATTTTTCATTTTTATACAGCATGTTCATGGAAAAATTTTTATTGCAAAGTTAACCTTAAGTAGAAAGATATTCTCTTTTATATTATTCTAATAATACGATGATTTTACATTAGTAAAAACCATTCTGATTGACTTAAAATAGAGTGTTCAGTTTCATATGTCTATTAATCAATCTATCTTTATTAGCAGGCCAGTCAATTGTAAATTGGACACAGCAATCAAAATTTATTTTAATTAATTTCATGAATTGTTGGGATGAAAAATCGAAAATTATCCTGGTCCTACAAAAGGAATTAATCTACCCATAAAATTAAATAATTAGCTTAACAAGTTTGCCACTACGTTAAGTAAGGTCGCAGGCTAACTCGGTAAAATATTCACGAATAAATTTCTTAAAGAATGTGAACACTAAAGAAATAGACAATGATACAAATTTCAATTTTAATGTTTTTAAAAATTGTTATTTTAATTTTTTTAATTCATTGAAACTGGCTTCAGCTAATTCAGCTATACAGCATTTACAGTTTAATAATGTTTAAAAAAGACGTTGTTCATTAAAGAAAATCTAATGGGTGTAAAACTGTCAAAAAAATTATATATTAACAAAATATTGGAAAACAAGGATTTTTAAGATCACGGATATATATTATATTATATTAAAAAATAAAGGTCTACCACTTTGCTTCCGCCGTTTTCAAAAAAGGCGGTGGTAGTCGGTAATTTTTTTAATATATTAATCACAGATGTCGAACACTTTGTTTTGACATTTGTAAATATAATCCTACTTTGATATAACTTAATTTGTGTTTGTCTGAATTTAAACCGATTCTCGTCATTTGCGGGAAGTATTGCTTTTTTGTTTCAATATGAAAAAATCTCCGTCTGAGGCTCACCGGATTATCTAAGATACTTATGGTAAAACGGCTATTAGTGGCAGAACGTGTCGGGAATGGTTCCAACGTTTTAAGAGTGGTGATTTTACCACTCATCACAGAAACCATCACAGGTGAGTGCTATAGAAGAGCCGTGCTTTAAAAGAAAAACGGTCACAGTACATCGAGAGACACGATAAAGTGATTTTACAGCATGATAATGCTAGGACTTGACGTTGCCAAAGTGGTGAAATAATATTTCGAAACGTTGAAATGGGAAGTTTTACGTCACCCGCCGTACTCTTTTTTTGGCACACGACCTGGCTGACCAGCACTTCAGCTTGTATGAAGAAGTGAAATTGGATCGACTCATAGATTTTATCGAAAGGTGAAGAATTTTTTGTCGCGGGATTCGCCTGCTGTCCGAGAGATGGAGCAAAGTGGTAGCTAATGATGGACAATACTTTGAAACTTAATATATTCCATAAAATAGTATTTAATTTAACAAACAAAATATTTTATTTTAAGTTTTAATAACATTCCAATACTTCAAATTCGTTGAATGACGCAAGTCTTTAGTCAATTGTATTATTACCTTACCTTACTTGGATACATTTCAGTCATAGTAAATCTTAATATTCATAATGCACATTTTAAATGACTCATTTGTATAATATTTCTTTAATGTTTCTATTAATTTTACGTAGCATTAATCAGACTGCAACTTATTTATGAAATAATAAAATTTTATGAATTGAATTATACAAAAGTTGTTTTTTTAGCGCTTCTTTTTTCACTGACGTCGCTAAGACTAAAGGATGTATATCAATAGAATAACATATTATGAAATTTAGTAAAACTTAATTTTTTTTTTTTTTTTTTTTTTTGAAAAATGTATTATTTCATTTTCTATTCATTGGCGTCGCCAAAGGAGGGAGGTGAAAATATTAATCAACGAATATGTACCATTGAGTAAAGTAATCAAAACCAGTAGAAAATTTTTGTTAGCGACGAAAAATAATTTATAAATAAATACGAAAAATATTTTAATATAATTTATTTTCCAGGTTAAGTTTAGCATAAAAAGGTACGTTGGTAGGCATATTTCCGACTTTTATTTTGTAATGTTATCTAGTTAAATGATACTGATTCTTGGAGAAAAAGACCGATCTTGTAAGCTACAATTTAGCTCGTTTTAACTGTTAATATCGGATCGGTTTGGTTGGCATTAGTTTTATTAAAAATGTTTATCAAAATGAAAGATACATTTTTTGTCGATTATTCTAGTAATTTAATTTTAGTCCTACTAGATTTGTTATATAAAATTTAGTGTTGAAATGCCGTGAGATTTAAATCGTGTTTTAATCGGATAAAAATAATATTTATCGAATATTTGAGATTTTTTAAATATCTTACGAAAACCGTGAAAGTTAATTTAGAATCTGGTTTCATTTTTGATTACAATCATTCGAGATAAAAAAAAGACATTTAATTTAAATTTATATAATTATAACTACTATTCGATACGAAATCTTCTGTTTAAAGATAATTTTCATGATAAACATTTCAGTAAGATAATTGAAAATTTTACAACAGATAAATCGTTTTTTAATTTTGATTGTTAGTCACAGTTTTTATTACGGAAGCGATATTCTCAATAATTAAATCAAAATGGCCACTTAAATATTATTAATCGTTAATATGCACAAACGTTAATGATATTTATTGTCACTGATAGTCAGTTACTTGAACATTATTCATCGTTAAAATGCCAACCATTAATGATATTTACATACGGCAATTTAAATTTACAATTGATGGAGCAAATTCATATAAAATTTGATCATTAAATTAAATGATAATCACTTCTACGAATTAAAATAAAAGACAATTTTATGATGTCATTTGACAAATATTAATAATGTGTCGTCTATTTTGTTGATATTACATTTTAAAATTTGTTGTTTATTATGTTAAATGCACATAATTTTGCGGTTAAACTATCCATTTTGAGGGTTACCAAAGTATTATAGCTTATTGATAAAGTTTTTACGACATTATAATCATAAAATTTTATTCGATTAATTCGTAGAAAAACTATCAAATATTTTTATCAAAATTACAAATTACTCATATTTAACAAAAAAAATTTTTATATCCAGATTTATTAAGTTCGCGTATAAAACGGATGTTGGAATTGTTATTTTAAAATATTTTAGTATTTCACTTACTTATTTATAAAAATGTCACTGAAGATTTAAATTTGCAGGAGTCAGATATAGCAAAGTTTTATTTTTTATAAATTATTATTTAAAAAAAAAACTTTAGTCAAATAAGAATACTATCATGGCAATAATTTGAGATATATCCAAAAATTAATTTATTATTAAAGGCATATCATCAAAGGTACTTTGGAGGCGCCTTTCGAAATAAAATAATAAAATACTTGTTGAGGGTAATCAAACTATAATAGCAGAATGATAAAGTTTTTATGATAATTGTTTTGTTTAGATAAAATTTAATTAGAGTATTTCATAGAATAAATAACAAATATTCTTTTTAAGTTAAAAATTACTCATATTTAACAAAAATTTTACATTCTACACTTATTAATTTCACTTATGAAATGGAAGTTGAAATAGTTATCTTCATACAGTCATATTTTTGTATCGTGTTTATTACTTGATAAGAATATGACGAACAAATGGAGATGAAAATGTTAATGAAGAATTAAATTTGTAAAATCAAAATTATATACATTGAGAGTAAACTTGCCAAAAAAAAAAAATTGTCCAAAAACAATTTAGCCGGAGCCCATCTAATTAAAATACTTTCATAAAGAAATTATTTTTTGTAAAAAAAAAATTATTTTACAGAATGAACTTGCTCTGATTCTACGTTTCTAAATTTTTTTATTAACTAGTAGATGGCACCATTAACAGGTTATAAATCGCTTAATATTGGTCCAACAGCTGGCTGCAAAAAACATGAACTATCAAGTAACCATAAAGTATTTTTTAAATGATACTACTCACTGTAACTATTGAAAAAATCATTAAGTGCCAGGGCAAAGATGGGGCATAACATTGTTATATTTTTTCTACGGTATATTTTTTGAACATAAACTGTACCAATCGAGTGACCGCTTGAAACTGATTTTAAAATTTAGTTTCGAGTAAGTAGAAAATAATTATGTACAAGTGCCTCGTGAAATCTGGTGCTAGCCCCATGGCACGACACATTTTTTAATTTTTGTTGTTGTTGTGTTACCGTACCTATCGAGTAACCGCTTCAAACCATAATAATAATATAAATTGAAGTTTAAACATTTCTTATTGAGAAAATACATTAGTGCCACTTCTATTTTAGTTTAAATGCCTGGCACGATACTTTATATTCCTACAAACCCTATACTATAGCTGTTCATATAGCAAGGCTAGCCAACACTTGACTATTTTGGAGTAAAAAGGGAAAGACTCATGTACATTTACTTTGCTAAAAGTTTCGTGCCATGGATTCAGCACCAGACTGTACTGACTCGAAACTAAATTTAAAAATCACTTTCAAGCGGTTACTCGTTTGGTACAGTTTATGTTCAAAAAATGTACCGTAGAAAAAATATAGCAATGTTATGCACCATATTTTTTTAATAGTTAGAGTGAGTAGTTACAGTGAATAGTTACAGGTTTTTTGCAGCCAGCTCTCGCACTATTATATCTTCAGAAATAATATACAAGCATATCTCCTTGTTTAATTATTAGCTTCATTTTTGTTTCTAACCCTTTTTTTAAGTTTTAATATAAGACTTTCGAGCAATTAAAAAAATTTTTAAAAAACATGAATTTTAAAATGAAAAACGGGAATCATGGATAACTCAAAAGCCTAACTCAATTACCTACGTACAATCAATTACAAGAAAATTGAAGTACTTAATGAAAAAAAAAAGAAAATAAACCCTTCAAAATTTCAAGTTCAATAAAAACAGTTCTCGTAAGTGCCGCATCCAATTATATTTGATAACAAAACAATTATAAGTTTTGGTCTACTAGCTAACAATTCACCTTTTATATACTTCATCCAGATTATTTAAATACAATATAAATAATAAATTAAGTGTACCAATTAAATTTGTAAGTAAAATTTCGTTCCATCCATTGATTTTATTATTTACGTACTTTATACAGAATGAATCGGATATGTTCACATTAAATTGAAATTTTTTCTCACCAAAGTTTTTGAACTGAATATACAAGCAACGATCAATTAAATTACTTTTATTATGTTTTTATAGCCGATGTATATAATATATGAGGGTATATTAAATTTATCGTCAAAAAATACTTCAAAATCGGCAAAAGATAGCGATCTGAAATTGTATGCACTATAAATCTAAAAAGTGAGTTTAAGTTCATTAATGAACAAATCTGGGTCAATTGGGTCAAATTGATCTACGTCCCAACTCTTAAACCATAAAAGAAAAGAAAGAAAGTAACACAAAAAATATTTGTTTCTTAAAACAACTTTTTCGCAAACGGTTTATACTCTCAATTTCATTATTAATTCACATAAACGAAATCTTATAACTGTTTTGGATAGACGAGGCCTAGATCGGTACTATTTTAGCGGTAAAATTTTGAAATGTTAAAATATTAGAAACCAAAAATATCAAGAAGAATTAATATATAAAGTTTTATTGTGAATTTAAGAATATCTCAGAAATATTTTATAATTAATTAAAAATAAATAATCGAATTTTAACAAGAAAAAATTCATAAAAAATTTTACCTACTGCCACTGAATTTTCTTATATATATATAATACACAATTTTCTTATAGATATATAATTTTTATTAAAAAAGTTTAATAGATAAATATTGTGTTGTCCTTGTTGTGCAAAAAAGGATCAAACCTAAGACAGAACATTACCTTAATTTGCCTATGCTGTTTTGGCTGCCTTTTTAGTATATCTTACTAATCCTACTGATTAAAATTAGTAGAAACATTGATACTCAATCGTATATTATAAGTAGTTAAATCAATAAAATTTTAAGTTGTTATCTTTAGTTTTTTATCTACTTTTTCGGAATTTAAGGTCTCGCATACAAGATAATTTTTTGGGCTTTTCTGTAATTTTATTTAATGATAAAATAACTAAAATATTAAAAATCTTGAACTAGTACAAAAATAATCGTAATTTAGACATTAGACACCTGAAACACTTTGTAATTAATTTTTTATATAAGAATCTAGTTTTATATTCTAGTACCGAAATACACATAAAAAACAAATACAAATTATATTCAAATATATTTATTATACATAATAAGAACATAAGAGGGTTGTATGTATAATATATTAAGGATTTTATATAAAATAATAAATAAATACAATCATAAAAACGTGTTTTTATTGAATTATAAAAGCATTACATTTAGTTACAATAGACAAAGTACATTTGTACAATGTGTTTGTGATAACTTTAGTATGACATCACAATTTCTATTTAAATAATTATCAATAGAATTCTTTACCTTAATTGGTACAATTTTACTGCAAAGGCGAAGAAATTTATCTCAAAAACATATAAGTAGACACAATATACTTCGTACAAAATAGTTATTATCGGTTTCTTCCCGGAATGGTATATTAATAAAGTAGGCCCAGGTGTGAAAAACAATGAAACTATTTAGTAAGTGTTACACAAATGACCCGAGTTCTCAAGAAAAACTAAATTTTCTTAAACGGTAAATGTTTTTTTAAACTTGGCATACATAGTAAGAGTATATTAATTTTAGTCATAACGCTACTTAATATTAACTGTCCAAACAAAATTTGGGTATAGTTGCTCAGAAAAACACTTAGTCCATTTCGGTCCATCTGACAGTCCGTAATCCGTAATCACGATAACTCCGAAATAGCGACCTAAAATTTTCGTGATTCGTGAGGTATTCTAAACATAAAATTGAGTTTAAATCGGTGAATGAACAAAATCGGTTCATTAGGTCCAATGGATATTTGACCCAACTTTTAATCTATAAAAGTTTTTTTTAAACTTTTGTTTGAAACATTTTTTCAAAAAATGTTTGAGTTCTCCACAATTGATTTGGTAATAAACACATATAGGTATTAACAATACATATTAATATATAAGTATAACTGTATAGACTGGATATGTGTAGTATTTTATGAATGCTAATTAAAATAGTCCAATCAATGGAATTAAATTGTATGTCGAGTATCTTAACAATTTACTCTGGTTTTTTATCTTCATTTGTTTAGATATTTTTTAAATGTCAATTATCAGAAATTCTCAAATGCTCAGTAATACATCTATCTCATTTTCTTGGACGATATATCCTTTAGATGTATTTGTGTTTTTTCAATGTCCCTTTTTCGTTTCAATAAGTCTCAAATCATAACGATGCTAAAGAACTTCAAAAGACAAAAATACCCGTATTCAAGATAATAAACAAATTATTTATTTTATATTCTCCTTATTGGTAATTTTGTCGTGTGGACCTAGTAGGTTGCACCTAGAGTACTTGTTAGCTCTTGCTATCATCAGTATATTCGTTTTTCATCAGAAGACTAGACTCTTAAATACTAATTAAAAACACTTAAGAAAGTTAACCTGCATGACTATACTCTGTTTTGTAATCCCAAATTGTTTGAAATACTCTGTATATATGATTTAATTATGAACTTATTGGCTATATCGTTCTAATAAAATATAACAAATAAAATTTATTTAAAATAATTTAAAAAGTCTTTATTTTATATTCAATGATATATTTAAGCTTCTTTTTTATTCATTTGATGGCTAGTTTAACATCAACAAAAAGTATTATTTAGATAATAAATATAAAAATCTTTCTTGACTGTACTTCAGACATGCTTGAGTCAATTCAATCTAATAATTGGAACCATTACAAGAAATGTAAGGAATCGAAAATAATACCTCTAATTATTATTTATAAATGAATATAAATTCGATAAATACGTGTACAGTAGTTCGGGTACACAGTCTAGACCACTTTTCGTTTGTAATTAATATTCTTGAAACAATAAGTGAAGGAAACAGTAATTTTGCCAAATTTTATATCCATCTTTTTAACCTTTTAAGTGAGCACTTCGAAATAAAATGTGTACCATTTTTATCGACAAAATATATTGAACACATCAACTCAAAGGAATGCGACACGCAATTAAAATTTGTTCTTAATGATATACGTCCATCACAAGAAATATATTTGCCTATCAATATTATTTTTCTTGTAATATAAGTTATTTTTGCTTCATAGAGATCAAAGTTAAAATTCAAATAAATTACTTATGTATCGTTTGAATTGAAAAATAGTACTAGTATTCAAAATTCTTAGAAAAAATGATTTAAGGTAACGATTTTTATTCAAGTTAGAAACAAAATTTGTGGGATATATTTACGTTAATTTTCAAAAACATTAATAATCGGTTTCAAAAAGCTTGAATTTCTTATAAACTTTTGATTATAAAGCCTATTAAACAACGAGAAACAACAAATTTTATGAAGTCAATTGACATGATCTTTATGATGTTTTATGAAGTTTAATGCGTCATCTATTTTAATAATACATTTTAAATTTTTGTACTTTATTATGTTACATGCATATAATATTGCGGTTAAGATGTTCATTCTGAGTATAATCTAAGTGACATCAACTTATTGAAAAATTTACAATTATTTCATTATAATAAAATTTTATTGGATTATTTCGTAGAAAACCTATCAAACAAATTACTCATTTTTATCTTAATTTATTAATTTCACTTATAAAACGAATGTTGGAATTTTTATTTTTGAATATTTTAGTGCAGTATTTATTTCATGATAGGAATATTTATAAAAATGTGTATAAATGCATAAAAATGTTTGTTAAAACATAGAAGGATCAAAATAAACCAAACAAAAATTTTTTTTCAGAAACTAAAGTTAGTAAAATAATGATATTAAATAACGATTTAACCATATTATATAAATAGAAGGAAAGCGTCCATCTAGCTAGCTGACTGCCTTTTTTAAGTATTCCTCAATAAATTTTAAACATTCCTGCTACTGTTTAAAAAAAACTATAAACTAAGGTGTTCCTACACCATCTTATGCAATATTAGCAAATTATTCACGCAGATAGACCTAGTTGATGAATTTTTTAGAAAAAAGTTGGGTAATAATTTTAGTTAAGTAAGTATTGGATAATAAAATATAAGGTTATTAGTAGCTACAAATATTCGGTCACCATAAAATTAACCTGTATACTTAGTATGTACAGTTAAACGAAACTACAGTTAAACGAAAATAGTTTTTTTTTCTTTCAAAGTTTTCAAGGTAAATAGGTAATAATTTCCATTCATATAAAAACCAAATTTCCTGCAAGATTTGCGTATATTTTTAGATCTCAAATTTTATATTTCAAAGAGTTTGTGGACTGTCAAATCTACTTTTAATCAGAAAGCCTATTAAACAACAAATTTCAACGATAAATTATTTTATAAATGGGTAGTTTTTTATTATTAAAATTGGTGATTGTGCTGACTTTATAACCTGAAACATAAAAATTAGAAACTGGAATACTGCTGACTGAGACATCTTTATTGTTAGCTTCATTTGAAAGTCAAGTTATGATGACTTTATCATTTAGGCATTGTCTGTATCGAAAATTAAATTAAAGAATTATATATTTTGGACATTTATAAAGTAATTTTGACTTAACAAGTATCAAAATAATCAATTGAACCAAAAATCGACACATTATGATAAGTAGTGTAGTCAATTCTTTGAAGTTCTGCTAAAAATTTGCAGTATTCGTGGGTTTTGGCAAGTCTAGTTTTAAACATTTCTTTTTTAAAAATTAAAAACCCAAAATTTCGTATTGATTATGTAAATTAAATTATTCCATGTATTGAGTACGAGAAACCGTCACTTAAACAGATACGAAACCAAAATTACTTCTTTAAATTATTTGCTTTAAAAAGAGGCATGTGCCACACAATTACGAAACTAAAATACTTGTAACTTTGTAATTGATTAGAGCGTGTAATATGCAAAGCATATGACCAATTGTTTTAAGTTTTTATCTTATCCAACAATTTCTACACTATTTATAATTACTAAAAACTCATTTAGTTGGTATTGTTTTTGTAATCCCATTCACTTTTTTTTTTTTCATACTATGTTACATTGGCGACGCTCCTTTCATAAAAATTTATTTAACTTGTTGACATAAAAAAGGTATTGAATAGATTTATGAATCATTAAATAAATTGCATAATTGAAATACCATACAAAAAACAATTGTTCAATTTACTAACTGAGTAATTTTATGACATATCAGTATTAAAGCATAGAATTATCAAATATGACATATTTATGTACGTGTCTTAATTTATATAATACGATATTATAAGTTTTATATGTGCCATTGTTTGACTAAGCTTTTCAAACGCAAAAACAAAGAAAAACATATACAAACATTTTTAAAAAATCGGTCCATGCGTTTGAGAGCTTTGATGTCACAAAGACACACAGAAACCTTCAAATGTGTACAGATACAGCATGAAACATGTATCAACCTGTATGTTTTTAACAAACCTTGCTCCAAATATGGCAGCACAGTTCATAATGCAGTTTAGATTTCATCGAAGCGTCTTTTAGAGTCTTTTATACTAGTAAAGACATCATAACAGTAAAAATATTTTAAAACGAGAAAATTTGTTCTTATTTCTCCCAAATACTTTAGAGTGAGCCATTTTTATAACATTTGCAGTGATCGCATCTCTTATTAAATACACCTACATAAAATAAGCTAATAAGAGAAGAATTTAGTTATTTCCACAAGTTAAATAAAAAATCCTTATTAATCAAAGCTAATGGTTTCCCAAATTAATCCTCGAATATGTCGAGTAATTAGTGTTCGGGTCAGAGGTGTCTGTCAAGTTTTTGTCGTGTGTATGACTTAAGGCTAAATAAATTAGCTTGCTAGCCATTAGGTGAATGTCTATTTGTCTATTTTTTTTTTTAGTCGTAATTATTATCCAACCAGTATAGGCTGGATATATAAGAAATAATATTGGGGTCTAGAGGAAAGTTTTGCTACAGTTTTGATTTTCTCACCCTAGATAGTTTTTGGGTGACTGAATACGAATCTGAAGTTTTTGGGTAAATGTTTTACCACAAACTTGTTTTTCTAAGTCCGTTTTGAGCAAATATTGACATATGTTCAGTTTTTGGCATATATCTCAGAAAAGAAGGTGATAAAAAACAACAAGCGCGTACCATACAAAATTAAAGTAAGTAAAATTTCCTACATTTTTGATACATTTTTTGGATGACAAACCATTTTTCCACTAGACCGCCCCCAAAAAGGGACTTATTTTGTTATAACTATTTAATAAATATAACAATTTATAAGAAGGATGCTCTAGAGCGTCGAAACCGTTAGTCTTCCAAAAATATGAGAAATGTAGAAAACCTTAGCTACTTTAATTTTGTCTAGCATTAGTTTATGGAAAAACGCTTCCTTTCAGATCTTCAGTCCATAAACTGTGATAGAAATGTCGAAATTTAGTCAAATGTACCCAGAAAACTAAGTTCTAATTTTTTGGCGGCAAACTTCGAAAATTTGGGGGGTGAGAAAATATAGCAAAACTTTAGCAAAACTTTCCTTTGAAAATGAAAATATATTTAGTCTAATATCTCGACCGATCACCAAAGTTATGCAACAACAGACACAGTCAGAACATAGATGGGTGAACATCTAGGATTGCTGTGTACTGTTGTTGTATACATTGAATATATACTCATTGTAGTTCCTATAATATATACTCTTTAGTAGTTGAAAAAGTTGAAAAGTGACTTAAAATAATAATAAAATAATATTTATATGAAGCTATAAAAGAGTAAATTTCATAACGATAACATTGATTAATCAAACAAATTAACATTCATTCTCTGATCAATAAAATTTATGATTTTTGAATATTATTCAAAAATTTACATATGCGTATCCGTGAACAGCAGCTTGGATGATTTTATTAATAAACAGTTCTACATTTTTATTGCCTACACCTGTAAATAAATATCATATAATTATTTTACATACCACTTTTAAGGTAAATTTATTTGACACATTTTTGTAAAATCATAAAAAATAAATATAAAATAAATAAAATTGGAATTGAATAACCAATAATTTGATTTACTCAAAACAACATATTTTTATGCACCAAAAATATAATTTACGTTTAGAGTTAGTTTTTGGAACTCCCAAATGTTTTAATAAAAATAACAAACAAGATAGTAAATTAAAATGAAAACAAAAAATAAAAACGATGAAATTTGATATTTGGACATTATTTAGAAGTTTTGTTGTTAGTTATTTAGAAGTTTAGAGTGATACATACATACATTGTATCCGAATAATACACATACCATTAAAAAATACTAAATTTTAATCATTCTGATAGAAAATTATTAATTTCACCATGAGAATCATAATTGCATGCTACACGTTTTCAGATATTTCCTCTAGAATTGAATACGATGCAATTTTTCAGTTTATAAATGCTGTAATTAGGTGATTGGGTTAGAAATGCGGAAAACTAAATAAAACAGAAAGTATGTTTTTGAATTATTGGTTTCAATCAAATTTGATTTGAATTTTAGGATAAAATGTTTCAAGCAAAATTTGTTTATTTAAAAAAAAAAACATACATTTTTGGTCATGGGATTTTTCTTCTATCTTTGATGATTCGAAAGTTGGGTCATGGATCCATTTGACTCAATGGACAGACCGCGGACGGGCTAAGGGAACAGGACTAGTAAGGTGAACAAAATTTTTTGTATACGATCAATATTTGCGAACATTGTAAATTTTAGACTTAAATTAATAGATATACCCTGACATATTATACTTATAATTTTAATTTAATTTTTGGCTGCTTTCTTGTTAAATTTTTGTTTGTTTTTGGCCTTAAAAACGTTAATTTATCGATACCCTTGTTTCACTACTTTAACAATTGGTTTCTTACAAAAAACCGTTCAAATAAAACTTCTAACCTTATTTCTCATTTAAATTATAAGAATATGAAAAGAGTGGTCGAACATAAAATTTGAAAACGTAATAGTTAATAAAAGTTGTGGAAAGTAAATATTACGAAATTAGTGGAATAATACGGTTTTTATTGATTGTTTATTTATTTCTAAAAAAATTGAAATATTTCGCTGGAGGAAGGGTTTATATTCTCATCTATTAGATACCGCAAATATATAATAATTGTACGTAAAATACTTTGTTTTAGTAATATTTATGTTATTATTTAAAAATTTTAATAATCTGTAAATTAAGATTTGTAATATTTGTCTTTGAATCAGTAAAATGGCATTCTATATGACAACATAATTTAAGAAAATTAATTTTATTACGAATAATGAAATACTGAATCAGAAATTGGTCTGAATTCCAAAAGCCACATACGGTACGGATAATTTTTTTAAGAATGTACACAAAATTCGATACACGAGGCTGATCCACACAAATGATATATATATATATATATATATATATATATATATATATATATATATATATATATATATATATATATATATATATATAGTATATGATTTTGCCCTTCTATATACGCCATATTGGGTATATGGTTTACACAGTCCTTGCTACAGTAGACGTTTTTGGACAAATTGAATTTAATTTAAATCCTCAATATAAAGCTCATATCAGTTGATTATTTAGTAAACTTAAATTTGAATATTCAGAAATCTGGCTCAATACTTATCAATGAAAAAAATTGTAATTAATTTCTTTGTCTAATCCTAACTAGACTCAAACACCATTTGAATATCGTAATCAATCGGAATAAGATTTTAATTTATCTAAGAAATAAATGATTATAAGCAGGCGAACGAAGTTCTCGAAATAATTTTGAACTCGCATTTTCGAATAAGTTTTTTGAAATTGCCTATACGGAATTTTTTTTTTTTTATTTCCCAATTAAAAAATAAATCTTTCATTGTTAAGATTTAAGTTATACCAAATACCGATTTTAATTTGAAAAAAATAACAAATACCTATTAGCTTATATCAATATGTTTAAAAGGACTTTCTTTGTCTGTTTAAAACTTAAACAAACAAATTTAACAAACGAAATTTCGACAAAGCCTAAGATTATTTCGAGAACTTCTATGAGCCTAGCTATAATCATTTGTTTTTTACCCTTCATATTTAAGTAAATAGATATTATTTAAATATGAAGAAAAAAAATTAATTCTGTTAAAACAAATTGATAAGTTTTGAGAGTACAAAAATTAATTTGAATTTTTCTATACAAAACGCAAAGGATTCTCGTGTCTAGGTTAATTAAAATTTTATTCGGGTTGATTCGGAACTATGTTTAACAAAACTGTTATAAATTCACAGATTATAGGTGTAGAGAAAAATAAAATTTAAGCTACTTTACCTTATTATGTAATAAAAAATAGAACTGTAGATTTTTTTTTCGTATCAAAACTAATGATTACTCATGTGGATCACGCATTATATGAAGAAAAAAATGGTCAAAAATAGAAAAAAAAAAATAACTGAAATAAAAATTTTACTATAAAACAATTTAGATAAACATATAAATAAAGTTGAAATAAATAAATGTAATAAATAAATATATTGTATAACATCTAAAGTAATAAAAACTAAACAAATAATAAAAATATATTATAAAATGTTAAAAACAAAAATAAAGAAATATACAGGATATTTAAAGATAATTGGAACATTTAAAATGTTATTGAGAGAAAAAAATTGTATGACGATGTTGTTGATGATAATACTAAAGAAGCCATCATGTATAGGACCTTTAGAAGGTAGGTCAGTAAATTTAGTTAAAACTGGGTGAATGAAAACAGGTAAAGCGAGATAATTTTACAAGTGAGATCAATTTAGGAGTCAAATTTGCGTGTTAACTACATAAGTATTATTGCTAATAAAATTACAATAAAACAAACATACAGATTTAAATGATTCAAAATGAACTTATTTTTAGGATTTTTCCATCATTTATTTTACCTTAAGATTACTTCATAGTCATCCAGGTTAAAAGCTGGAGTTTTGCATTAAATTCGAAATGCTTTATGCTCGGCCTGATTCATTAACATTCTAAGTCCATTTTGGACTAAAATGAGTTATAATATAGACTAGAAAGTTTATGGTATTATCTACCCTCTGGTATAAGAAAGACAACAATATTCAACATATAAAGAGTGGGAAATGCTATGCACCGAAAAATTAAAATTACATTTTGACAATGAAATACAGCTGAATTCTAATTTTTGTACTGATAGAGATTTCCTACCCACGTGCTGGTATGCTCATGTCAAATTTTTATCATGATTTAACCAAATATTTGAGGAAGAAGGCAATTAATTTTAAATAATATTATTTCCTTATCATGGATTTTTTTTTATATTTATTAATGAGAACTCGAGGATTTTTCGAATAAATTTCGATTTTTTCCCCAATTTCCTAGATCAAATTATTTTGTATTTTATAAATACGTATTTCGACTACACAGTAGTCATCATCATTATGAATTATCTAGTTGTAATGATTCTCTGAGGAGATGTTACTCGTTGCTAATTTGGTGAATGTTTGCACTTTATTTTGTTTTATCTGTTAGTTTAAAATGTTAAACAAAATTAAGCAAACCAACGGAATTTTTGAAATTTTGATTTATTATTAATTTTTTTCTTCGTCCTGTAAATTTTGAAAAATGGAGCTTAGCCCCAAATTGCACAAACCTCAATAATACCGTAAAAATAAACAATTCGTTTTACTTTTGGTGGTTACTTTTGCAGCATTAATACTTTTCTACTTTCTTTAATTTGAGTTCAGTCCCAAAACGAACATAGTACCAAGCATCAATTAACGCAACGCTGATAGAAGTTTTTTCACATGAAAGAATCCAAGTTTTGTGGCAATTAAACGAAGCTAGAAGATTTAAATATCGCCAGACGACACCAGATAACCTCTATTACTGCACTTGTGTAGGTATACATACAGAAAATTTCTTATTATTTTAAAAAAACGTTACCATGGTTGCTGCGATAGCCGAAGCCTAACATCACTACTGTGTATTATCTCAAAACGTACTGGTATTATTTAGTTTGTGATTTTCCTTTTCGGGATAAAAACAAATACTTTCAATTAAGAAGTAAAATAAAATACATTCATACAATATAGTTGTAGTAATACAATTTTATTTTTATATTATTATATTATCATTATTATCTTGTTCTAGGAATAGTAATTCACGTTACGCTAGGTCAGTTTTCGTGACTTTGATATTCTTCTCTCATATCTCTTACTTATTTGATATTTTTATATACATTCAGTTTTATGAACATTGTAATAACATTGTCTGATCCATGTATATACTATTACCTACGTTTGTAAATCCTTGTACTGTCCAAAACTATCTAGATTTACCGTAATCAAGCAATAGCAATCCAAAAGTACATATAGTAAAAGTACATAATAATAAAATAATAATAATTTTCAATGTAGCAAGTTTTAATAATGGACTAAAAAGTATAAAATAATTTCACTAATTTCAAGCGAAAAATATGGGACGCATTCACCAGATAATTGATACATTAATAGCTCAACCAATGCTGCTGCATGCGCCCCATGGTTTTCGCTTGAAATTAGGAATATTACTTTATACTTTTTAGATTATTATAAAGACATGGTTGTACTTACATAAAAAAATATTTAGGGTTATGGGAATTAAATTTTTCGTATTGTGACCGAAATATTTCTTCTTTTTATACTTTTTATCATTTCTGCTGTTTTATTTTCGATTTTTTTGGTTTTACCTTTTCGTTATCTTCTCTTTCTCCCGTCCTTTTAGTTTCTTTTCCACATAGGGGCTATGGTCCAAATTTCAATTATTTAGGAAATTAGTTTAAAATAATTACAAAATTTCACCAGCACAGACATCACAAAAACTCTAAATAGTTCTCTTTGTATACGTCAATTGTTATGAATTGCTTATTTAAAATGTTTTCTTAACGAAAACGCTATAACCTTTTTCAGAAACTTTATACTTTTTTTGGTCAAGTTTTCAAAAGGTAAACATTGTTTACCATAAACTTTATATAATTTACGATTTAAATATTGACTGAACTCTTTTTTTTAAATGTATTATTCATGGACAAAAACTAACAAACTTTTTTTATAATTTGAGTCAAGCAAGATAAAACTTCAAAGGGAAAAATCTTATACTCAAAATGTATTTATCATATAGATTTTGAAACTTTTGAAGAAGAAAATTTACCGAGACATTTAAATATTTAATAATAATAATAATTATGTTAAATTTAATGTTAATAATGTTAAAATAAAAATTACAATACAAATTAAAAAGACTTGAAAGTTTTTTGGATTCTTATTATCATCTTGCTCGAAAAGTTTGAGAAAGTTTTAACGATCCTGTAAAAATAAATTCAGAAGAAGTTTATTAAGTAAATGTAATTATTATTATAAAAATTTTATTAGTTTTGTAATTATAACATTTTAATTTTTCAAAGCGTTAAATTTATAACGAAAATTATTTGTCAGTATTACAATTTTTAAAATAAACAATTTTGATAAACAATTTAAATTTTGTCAAATCACGTTCGGCTATTGATAATATTTGAAATATTTTGTGTTTTTTAAGTCTACTTTAACGGCTGTATAATTATGTATTATTAATTATAATTAATTCAAATCAACTACCAAGCACATAGCGATTTAAGAAAATTAGCATTCTTAACTCATAAAAAACACAAAGCATGTTAGTATTTAAAAATTTGCAAATTCTGAGTATAAAAAACGATCTTTACACATCTTGTTACATTTTTATAGATTACAACTTTGGAATGCATTATTTCAACAACAATAAGGAGATGGATGTCAAATTTTCATTGTTATTCCAAACAAATTAAAAAGGTATGAAAACATACATAGACGACGGACGATGACGATGACGATGACATCCATGATGAAACAATTTGTGCATTGGCCAATAAATAATATATGTTGTTGACTACATTTGTTTCGAACGACATAACAATAAAAATGTTTATTATTTTGTGATGTTTAAAGAATTCATTTTGTGTTTATGTCTTTGACATTATATAACGATGTCTGAAAATGTTCGTTTTCATATTCTATTTGAAATTGCAGTTTTACTTTTATTGTGCAATGTATAAGAAGTTTGTTGTTATTTTATAATGTCAAACTGTTTTCTGAATGTCCAAAATATAACATGTAGCATAGAATAATAACTATCTGTATATTCACCTTTTTTTTTGAGGTTATTATTTGCAGAAAATAAAATTTTCATAAAAATTTATATGCATTCTGTTAGGGTGATTTGTATGTTGTTTCATTGACAATAATTTTTGGTCAGATAATTTTTGTATTCGAATTTCAAATTCAAATCAAATAGGGCGGCAAGTTTTGTGGGGCGCCAAAATTTTCAAGGTGACTAAAATTAAAAATCGATTGGTTTTCGGTTAACTATAAGACCAGATTTTAAAGTTTATTTTACTGCGCTGTTACTATCGAAACATAGTCCTGGTTGACATGGGACTGTCCGCCCGGCGTCATTTGACCGGTAGCCAGCCTCATGTCACAATATATATACTGTTACAAAAGAAAAAGAGCGCCATATTGTCTCGGGCCTAGGGCGTCTTCAAACCTAAATCCGCTACTGTATGAAAGAAAGATATTTGTTGTTTATTTTACAAATTGATTCCAATTTTGAGATCCATTAGGTTTATGGATAAAAATTAAATAAATAAATTAAAAATATAGCAAACAAACCCATAAACACCGAAATTAAATGTGAACTATGTCGAGGTGTGGAAATTTATTTTCACGAATAGCCGCATTTTATGATTTATCTATACATTTATCTTTGGAAATAAATAAGATAATAAAGTCTTGTATCAATTTTTTGAATCATCCATGATATTACAAACCATCAATGTTGGAACAAGCCGATAATATGCCAATCAGGTATTAGTAAAAAATATTTTGTACCGAAAGAACATATTTGCTGATTTTATTTTTCACAAGATATAAATTTATTGGGTAAATTTAAAATTCTGTAGATGAAATTAATAATTACTTATATATTTTGGATCATTATATACATAGATAGTGTTTATGAATTTAACATATCTAATAAATTAGTTTTAAATATAATTAAATGCACTTTTCGTTCATTTAATGTATAATTATTTAATAAATAGACAGAGCATGAATGCAAACAACATTTTAAACACATAATAACAATAATATAATGAATAAATAAAACATAATAAAAATAATTGATAAGTAAATATACATAAACAAATCATAAATAAAAATCATTATTTGCCAATTTATATGTTAATTTATTTTAATTTCTACAACACATTCAAATGTTGTATAAATGGTGTTACATTCAAACTGCACTTGTATTCCTTTATGAGTATAGATATAAATTATTATTATATTACCCTTAAAAATACGTTAATGATTTATGTAAAAATAAACTAAAATAATGTATTATTTTTTATTATTATTATTAATGAGAACTCTAGGATTTTTCGAATAAATTTCGATTTTTTGCCCCAATTTCCTAGATAAAATTATTTTGTATTTTTATAAATACGTATTTCGTCTACAAAGTAGTCATCACTGTCTGCACCGTCACCAAATAAGCAACGAGAAACATCCCCTCAGAGAATCATTACAACTAGCTAATCCTTACTTATGATGACTACTTTGTAGTCAAAATACGTATTTATAAAAATACAAAATATTTTGATCAAGGAAATTGGGGCAAAAATTCGAAATTTATTCAAAATAATGTATTTAAAATCTTCATAATGAATACTATAAAAATTTATAATGTAATTTTTCATATATTACCTTATTATTATTTTTAACTAAAAAACAATTTATTTCATCCCAAAAAAATTTGCAATATTTAATAAAAATATTTAAAATAAATGACCAAAATACACGTAAATGTAATTTTATAGGATCAATCGTCTGAATCCCTTCCAGTAAGTAAAACTGACTCACACTTTATGAAACGCTTACAAATATAATATTTTAAATGATATTTGTTATAGAATATGAAAAACATTGTCTGTCATTATATAGTCAAATTTTGGAAGTTATTTCTAAAGAATTAGTAACAAAAACAATTATTTAAATACATATAGAAATTTTTCTTATCTGTACAATAAATTACATTTCAGAATTATCAGCATAGTTTAAGTAATTAAATGGATTTTGAAAGCAAAAACAAACTAACGAAATCAATGAGTTTTTAATTGAAACTATTTTATAAACTATTTTCAAGGTAAAGTTTTTGGATATCGTTTACCTATAAGAAAGTTCTCTTGATGTTTTCACAATAAGTCATAGAATATTTATTATAAGTTAAAATTCAAATTAGTATTTTTAGGTATGGTTTTAGATATACGTACTTTGATCTCGCTTGCAAAATGAAAAAAATTTAATTTTGGGAGAGTCGTATCCCCAAAAAGATATTTTTTTTGTTTAATCCGCACCGCGTCTAGTTATAAAATGAATTAGGATTTATAAAAAAACCTAATCGTTCAAGATTCACGAATCTTGCAGATTGTAAAAAGTGTGAGAAATTTTAACAAAATTGATTCATTAATTTTGTAGATGAAATTGTGAAGGGTATCTAAGGCACTATCTCCGAATTTTTCTGTTAAAAATTCTTTGTAAACGTTGTCCTAAAGCTAATAACTTATTGAATTTTGCAATAAAATAATTGCGTCGAATGACTAATTACTATATATTTTGGTGTATTTTGAACAAAACATCACGTAAAAGAACCAACCTGTACGTACATGGAACAGAATACAAATTTATCTACCTTAATATAACTCTAATATGTGTTTAGTGTAATTCATACAATGTAAATGTTATCAATATCAATTTCAAGATAAAGCTAAGTAAAATATACAATAATATTCTTTTTATGCAAAAAATTATAGAAAATAGTTTATAAACATAATAATTTTGCATAAATATTCTAGGATATACTTACGTATTTATTCTAGTCTTGCTATACACAATTTCTACACTTAATAAAAAATAGCACTTTTATCGGATTTATTTAAAATTAATTTAAAAAACTTTAAAACAAAAAATGATATTATTTAATAAGCATAATGTCAGACATAATATGCATTTATTTACTTCAATTTTAGCGCACAAACAAACCAAAAAATAATTATACAAAGTTATGAAATTTGACGACATACGCTCAAAAAATAATTATCTACATGTTATGAAATTTGGCAAAGACATAATGTTGTCACGAAAATGGACGGTTTATCGAAGAGTATTTTTCAAAAAAATATTTCTTAAATATAAAATCAATTTTAGATTTTTATATTAGAAATGTTTTTCGATAAGTCCCTTATTTCTATATCAAGATTATGATGCATGTAAATTTCACAAATTATTTTTTGATGTATTTTTGCCAGAACAATGAAAGAAATACAATCAATGTGTTTTTGGATATCATTTTTCCAAAAGTCTTCCTGTATTTCTTGTATCAAAGACTTTCACATAAAATAGATAAAAAATGAAAACACTTTATTATTTATGAAACGAAAGTGTATTTGTTTCCAAATTTTTCCTTATAAGTTTGTTCTTTTTATAAATTGAAATCTTCCGTGAAGTTATTGAAACTTATAGAAGTATTTATATTGAAAAGAAAAAATTACACTCTCTCATTGGTCAATTAATAGCATTGTATAATTCCTATAAATATCTGTTTTATAAATTAATTTACAATTATTATTTTAATGTTTATTATTGAGTAATATACTCAAAAAAAACCGAATGTCTCATATACATATCAACGACAAAATTTCGTCATAAATATTTCCATTTTAATATTACCTGTATCAAAGTTTTATGTTTCAAATGGGAAGAGATCCAATCCATGTGATTATAGTAATTACAGATAGCAATTCCAAAATTACAAGACTTCCCATTAATTTTTGTTTTGGAAACTAAATACAAAAAGATGTAATAAAATTTAATATACAATTCATGTACGAATATATTTGATTTTGAAAACATCCAATTTTTTTTTTTTTTTTTTAAATAACAAAACGCAAAAGTTTATCATAAAATGATGACAGGCACATAATTCTTTATATGAACATTGGGGCATTTGAATTTTATTTCTATCGAAATTATTCTATTTTCTATTTAGAATATTATAAGGGAGATGTAATACAAAAAATTGCTATTTTATAAACAAAATTCGAAAATTAAATTAACATTAATTCAATAACGAATAAGTTAAAAGCTCTATAAGATTGTTTTCCACCTCGTTCATGCAAAAAAAAGTTTTATAGAAAAATCAACAACATAATTTTTGAATGTAATTTATATAAAATTTTTTATTCACAATCAACCCATTTGTGCAAACAAACATTATTTATCTCAAATTTTGAATGAAAGTGTATATAAGTGCCATGGACATCGATAAGACCGCTTACCCTAGAATGACCCTTCTGTATAATCACTATGGAGATGAACATGTATGACGTCATTTATTCAAATATCCTTTATTAAATAAAAAATTTTGAACGTCCACATTTTGGCTAATTTTTGAGATTTGCTATAACTTCAAATTCATGTTCGTTGAAGTAAAGACACTTCAACGACGCTGAAGAATAAACTTCATCATGGCATCATTTAATCTACATTCAAAGAAACAATATTTTAATTGGAGACACCAAAATGGGAACACCTAGTATAAAATAATGTGCTATATATATACTTAAATTATAAATTTGGCCACACTCGTTAATACAATTGTCATGTCAATATTCCGTTAGTGGATAACCCTAAAGCCCCAAACATTATTATCGTACAATTTTATACTTAAATAATTGATAAAAGCCACAACGTATTAAATGAACTTTGTTTATAATTACGAGTTTATCACTGAAGTGGTTTACTAAGTAATAATGATACATGAAATTGCTTTAAAATGGAATAAACAGGGGACTGACGAAATACTCTTCTGTACATATTGTTTATACAAATCAACAAATTGAAAATTTATGTCGATTTAAAAATTTATTATTCTTTTTCTATTTAGAATGAGAGACATTAAATTCAATATATTTTTATAAAAACATTAGTATTATTTAAACACACAATGGTCAAATAATATGATAATTTACCAAAACAGAAATAATTTACATATTTTTAAAGTCTACTTAACACAATTTCATCATAATTATATGTCACTAGATGAAACCTAGAAACATTACCTCTCAACGGTTTCATTTTTTTATTCGCTTAGAAAACTTTACTGGTTGTACAAATTTCGCTATTCAATTCATATAAATAAAAGATATATTCACGAAAATTTTATGAAATTACGGAGCACTGAACATAACGGTTTTAACAGCTACACGTTAAAATTTTGAAAAAAAAAATTTTCTCAAAAAATTTAGCCACATCACTTACATAGAATAAAATACCTTTTTTAAATTTAAATGATAGAGCCAACCTTATAAACATTTAACGACGCAAGTTTTTGGATCATATTTTATTTTGCGAAATGGTTGGGGCGAAATTTGTATGTTAGTATCGGTTTTTTTAAAGATAAGAATTTCAAAATTAAAATCGTTTCTATTCATCATAAACAAATAATGTTGCTATTTAGGGCTTTTACATTTTCAGATCTTAAGGTGGATGAGAGTTGGAATTCTGGTAAAATTTTGTGGTTAAAATAACAATTTTTTATAAGAATATCGAAATTTATTTTTTTTTTTAAATGGTTTGATTTAAAGTGGCCTGAAAAAGGCCTAATAAAAGCCGCACAGGACAGTGAATGTTGAAAGGTTACTCAAAAAGCCGAGTGGGGAAAATAATATATGCAATGGGGTATGTAGTAATAAATTAAAGACCCCGGGCTGACGTAACGTAATTACAGACCTTGACCAATCAAAAAAGTTAAGCAACATCAGTCACAGTCAGTATTTGGATAGGTGACCACCTACTGTGTACTGTTGTTGTATAAAAATAATAATCCCCTTTGGTTAATGGCTATATAGCTGAAGTGGCTGAAGCCAGAAAAAAAAAGTAGTAATACGGCCATAATTGTAAAAAAATCATTAAAACTGCATACTGTTTTTTAGAGCTCTATTAAACGCAAAATGTTATTTCTACAAAAAAAGACGATTTCTACTGCACCATAATCTAATGAAAAATGTAATTTGTTATAATTTTCGTACAAAACTAATTGCTCAATTGTTATAAGATTTAGCATTAAAGTAGACAGTGTGTCGAATGCTTTCCCGAAAAAATAATTTTATCCAATTGATAACAGATTTAAATGTCAATTATGAGAAATCATCAAATTTAATATCTCTAAAGTCATTAAGAGGCTATTTAAATATATAAACATTTTATTTAAATATGAAAAATGCTTTTAGATGAATACAAATCAAAAGAAATAAGCTAAAAAAATCATATTTAAATATAAAATTTAAAGAAGACATAAATTCTATAAATGGTAATATATAATTTGTCCAAGTTAAACAAATAAATATAAAAATAAAAATAAATAAATAAATAAAACGGTAAAACGAATTGTATATAATTAAAGGGTAATTAATTCAAAACGTCTGTCAAGATAAGACGAATAATTGAAGAGGGAACATTCAAAAATATGTTTGGTTTTTTTTTTTTGGTTGCTTTTAGATTGATCATGCTTGTTATGTTTTATACACTGTGGATGATTTCAATATTATTTACTTACTCTTCACTTGCTACAAACAAGGTACCTAAGTACTACGTTACGTACATTCATTCGAACGAATTACATACTTATTATAGATATGATTATTATAAAACCAATACATGTACATATAGATACAATAAAATTGAACAAACACTTAGTAAAAATATTAAGAAAATATGTTTTAATAAATGAGAATACCAACAAACACTGTAAAATACATGGTGGTATATGGTGAATTGTCAATGTATATGGTGAATTGTCAATAATTTATTATATTGTTAAATAAAGTGCTTATAGTTATGACGAATTTATTGTAAAATAAGAATTCTAATTAAACACATTTAAACTTCAATATATTAGTAATATTTTGGCGAAGTGAAATGTTATAAAAAAAATTTGGAAAACAGTTGACCGTAAAGGCCACCTCTGCATCTTCAAGCTAATTCCATACCTAAGCACTTAAAATTTAACATATTATAATGTTTTTGAGCTTAAAATTTTGTTTTTGAGCTTTGATGTTAAAAAAACACTTGTTCCCGAATATTTCGTTCACGATATCTCTGGAACCAATCAACCGATTTTCACGTTCTTGGCGCAGATCGACGCGGTTTTAAGAGCTTTAATAATTATTCTATTTCATCAAAAACGATTCGAAAAGAAATGTCGAAATTATGTTAAAAAAAATAAATAAAATTTTTTGGAAATTTTTCGTTCACGATATCTCTCGAACAAATCAACCGGTTTTTATCAGATGGTTTATCAAGGTTAAGAGCCGATAAGTTTTTGGAGTTGATCGATGAAGTTGTTAAAAGTTATTCCAAAAAAACCACATTAAAGAAAATTTTTTTTCTTCGTTTTTTTGAGATTTCTCAAAATCTACCAGTTCGAATCGATCCAATTGTAATCTAAGACACACATACATACAGACATAGTGACAATCACGCAGGGGTAGTCAGGGAAGCTTCCTGTAACTTCAAAATGTCGAGATCTGATGAAAACTCGGTTTTTTCAAAACGGGATAAAACCAATAACTCCCCGATTTTTGAAAATCTTCGATTTTCTTAGCGGGCAATATATATATTTTGGGCAATCGATGAATATATATTTTGGGCAATTGATAAATGGTGGATGATATGAAGAGTATGAAATGAAACGAACTAGATTGACATCACGTTTGTATAAACATCATGAACAGCTTTCAGCGAATATTCTGGACGACTGTCAGATTACATTGGTACTTCTAAAATTGAAATTTTGCTTTATTTAAATTAAATTATCGCCGTGTGACAGCTGTGGTGACGTCACTAGGTAGTAAACTATAGAATATATTACAAACATATATTAAATAAAACAAGGCTGCCATGACAGAATTTGTACTGTTTTGTTGTATTTATATGAACAGGCTTACTAGCGTACTACGTCACATGTATCACGTGATAAATGTTATTACAGAAACAATGTTTTTCACGCTGTTTTGGAAATTTAAAATTTAACATTGATTTTCATTAGTAATAGTGTAAATTTCTCAGAAATATCAAATAAAATGATTTCTAAAAATAAATCAAATACCCTATTTGTCAATAATAAAACTTGTTTTTTTTTTCTAAACCCGTTACAGTCACATGGGGTCCATACCTCAGCCACACTTTGGGGCTATTATTTTAAAATAATTACACTATTTTTTTAAAAAGTTTTAATGTTTTCTTGAAAGTATATTGATTTTGCGCTATTTAGTTTTTATTTTTAAAAATATTTTTTGATATTCCTAATACGAAGAAAATTTACACTTTTTATCCTTTTATATAGAATTTCTATACACTATTTCTTATTTCAATGTTTCTTTTTACAATCATTTTGTTGTTCTTTGATAAAATAATACTTTCATTATATGTTATCATTAAATTCAATTGTCATCAGAATTAGACGTACTTTATGACCTTTTACACCATTTTTCTAATAAGGATTCTAATTTGATTTCCTACAAGATAAAAAGGCTATACGATTTGCATTATAAGAAGCAATTCTCAGCCTTACCTCGGCATTGCTTAATGGCAGCTTTGATAATTGACTCACATACATAAATTTATTGATTATGTGGATCACTAATTACTAACGTATAAATTTCGATTTTTTTGCCCCAATTTCCTATATAAAATTATTTTGCATTTTTATAAATAAATATTTCGACTACAAAGTTGTCATCATCAGTATAAATTAGTTAGTAGTAATGATTCCCTGAGGAGATGTTTCTCGTTGTTAATTAGGTTACGGTTTGCGCTAACGTATATTTGTAGTATCTCCAATAGTCCAAATTTACATCTTACAATATTAAAATATATAAATATAGCGGTATAAAAATTTCAGTTACCATTGGTTTCTGCACATACAACTTAGTTGAACTCAATAATTGTCGAAGGGATTAGTGTTGAATTATGGATTGTATCTGAACATTCTAAAGAATTTATAAAGCCATAAAATTTTGTGATTGAGAACTTGTCTGCTATGTCAGAAATTGAAATTAATTCATTTAGAATCGACTGTAAGGATGTTTAAGATAAATGGCCAAAATGCCAAAAACTTCACAAAGACATGTTACAATTGATCATGCGACGCCATTTCTCCAATGGAATGACATAACGTATAACATATTCTATGTACTACATTCATCGTAAATTGAATTCAATCAAATTCGCTCGAATTCACGAAGACAACAAGGTGGTCATTTAAGTAATGTTTTATTCAAAATATGATGCCATAAATTGTATTTGAGCATAAGATAAAAAAGTTTGACTTGAACCTATAATAATTTTTGTTTTATTTCATTTTAAAATTATACTCATTCGTTTTGGACGAATCTATATATAAACATATTACTCTTATAAAAAGAATATTTATTCTTAAAATGTGTACTTGTTTCCTATTATTGTACACACACAAAAAAGTCATTGTTATTCATCAATGCACATCAATGTTGCATCAAGTTATCTCAGTAGCCACCCATAATATCACTGTCTCTCCTTTATTCGATGTACTGACAAACAACAAAGAAGATACCTTGTTCAATCTTTGAATATGTTGACACAATATACATATTGTTTTACCTTTTAAATTTTTATTTTTGTTTTCTTGTTACGTCTATGTATATGTTACGGTAAAAGTAGAAATTGCGGCAAATGTGCCCATTTGTCTCCTCGTTTGGGTAATGTGCACTTAATTAACATTTACAATTTTAAAGATGGGAAATGTACATTGAATTCACAATGACCATATCGTTTTGGTAAATGTGAGCATACAAAATGAAATTTCTATACGTTCCTTTATAGTTTTAATTAATTTAACTGTTATAATAAAGAAAAGTATGATATTATTATTATTTGTTTGATTCCCATCGTATTGGTCCTGAAAAACAAGGACGAAAATTGTATTTATCAATATTGGGATCATAATCTACGACATATTTTATAATATGCAAAGAAAAGTATGTTTTGTTTGTCATTTACTGTTTTTAATTAAAATAATTTTCGTTATCAAAGCCTTTTGTATTATGTTTATACAAATAAATATTTTTTTACTGCAACAACATTTTTAATTTATTTGTATTCCAACTTTTCTTAAAACATGAAGGTATGAGTGAGTATACATTTACCAAAATGTGAAGGCAAGAGTACACATTTGCCGGGAAATGTACATATACATTATATTCAGTTCACATATTCCTAACTTTTTGGGAAAAGTGCACATTTTACGGTAAAAGTATACATTTCCCAAGAGTGTACATTTACCGTAACATATAATTATCGTCACCGTGCATAGCATATGGAAGGAGTAACTCAATCGATTGACGCGACGCAAGTGATCGCATGTATAATAAAATAACTCATTCATGATCGTGTATAAATCCTATCAAAATATATAATTAAATGCAAACAAATGATATAAATAGAAATTTTAGTTTTTCAACAGGTAGTTGAAAATTTTTGGAATCCTAGAAAATAAATTCATACCATACATTGAGCTACTTCTTTCTAAAAAATAATTATATATTTTAATAGATTAAATTAATAGTGTAAAACATTTTTGTAATTGATGAAAATGACGATTAAATATTATTATCAAAGTCATAATATGTTTGGATATATGTTAATATTTGTTATAATAAATATTTGAATGCCATGATACCTGAAATGTAGCGATTATATTTTTTTTTATTGATCATTTTGATAAAGGCAAAGTATCCGTAGAAGTTAGGGCAACGATTATATTAAAACATCTTCTCGGCAGTTAAGAATTAATTATTTCTAATATTATAATGTATCATTTTTACATTGCAAAGCGCAAGAAAAGTTATTGCCAGCAGATGTCGTATCGTTCTGCACGGATGCCGATACAGCTTGCAAATTATATTTATAACTTTCATTCTCAAAACATTAGTAAAAAAACAACATTTTAATTCGTAAAAAAAAAACATACAAAGGGGCTAAAATAAAATAATTGTTACTGTAACACAATAGAGACTGCATTTTCAAACACAATAGAAATATTGTAACTCGAAAATAATTCGGAGAAAAATTATCAAGACAATTTATATTTTAAGCTTCTCTATCTAGTTTATCACTAACTGTTTAATGCGGACTGCTATAATATTTTTCGATTGTACCTTTGGTTCTTCATCATACGTAACGGTATAAAATTTTTAATATTTCTTATTCGTGCCTTGAATATTACGTGGCAGGGACATTTAATCCGATTGCTGCTCCACGTATAATTAAATATTTAAATAAAACTTCTCATTCTAGAAATTATAATTATTTTTCTATCACGCAGGAAGTGAAAAAACATATAATATATAGGCTTTGGAATATATATTTAAGTTGATCCCAATATTTGAATTATTTAATTCTAAAATACACTCTTTTATCATGCCTTACATTCAAATTAACCACATACAAATAAAGTTGTGGTTTGTATGTGGAGGTTACCTGGTTGTTTACACACAAATTTTTTCAATATAAATAAGTATGTGAAACAATTAATTTTATTTCTTTGATGATAAATTATAGAATATTACTTTTTGTGTAGTAATTTTAAGAAAGCTGGTAAATTTTTGTGTGAATACGTAAAATGAAACGCAACTCCTGATAGTTTATGCCTGGCATGTTCTCTTTTTTGTCAAAATATAGCCAGAACATTAGTTCAATAATCACAATTGATACAAATAGCTAAAAAAAATACCCTTTCGTTTTCGAGGCTAGTGAAACATATAGGTCACGAGACAAACAGATACTTCGAGTTTAATGATTATTACTTTACACAAAGTTCCTAATAGTTTTGAAGCAAAAAAATAAATTTCTTTAATAATTTGTAATTCACACGTAGACTAAACATCATTCGCTTTAATTTGTTTATGCCTGCAACCATACCATCTGATGATGAGACATGTTTATTGTCTACATTTTTCATTTTCAAATTATGTGATTTTATATACCTATATAAATTACAATAAATCTTGATAGTCCAATATGCAATGTTCACTTAAGAAGATCATTGAAATATTTCAAAACTGTTTGATTAAGGCTGGGATGGAACATTCTAATTTAATTTTCGTTTAAGAAAAAACATCACTAAAATTCAAACATATTATTTCAAAAGATTCGAGGGAAGTGCTCCCACAGCTGGAATATTTAAAATATTTCCTATTATGCGCCCAGCACCATAAAATAATTCATATTTTTTATCCTTTAAATGCTTTACATCCTTTAATGAAATGAAATCTTCAAACTTAACGCTCGGTTCATTCATTTGTTTTGATGTACATACAATTAAAATGAATAAAAAGGGAAAAATTTAAGACTTTCTCAATCAATTTTATCATATATTAATCAATATACTCCTTATATTTATTCGAAAAATATAAGGAATTTGACTACGTTTATGGTTCAAACTTAACGACAATTGACGTTTTTCCAATGTTTTACACGATAACAAAAGATGCTTTAGGATTGATTTACCTCCTTAATTTATTTGAAAATTTGATACATTCTTTCAATGTACTATTTTTTCATGGTAGATGATTATTCAATGTTAATTTTTTGCCCATATTATTCCTAATTTTCTATCGCTGTATCCAGAATGAATTTCAATAAAACCTGATAGGTTATTACTAGCACTAGGAGGAAAAAATGTGACGTTCTGGAATTGTTTCATAATAGGTAATAATAATTATGTTATTGTATATATTATATGTGCATGGTGTATAATTGATATTTCAACAGGTTTTTCAATTTTGATTCGATAAAGGAAAATTAAATATAAATGACATTCATGATACAGACTGCAATTTGTTTTAAACATAATTGTTTAAATAAAAATATAACTTTATTTCTTATATCAACAAGAAATTAACATTTTAATAAATTTGTTTGTTTGGTAGCAAGTTAAAGAACAAAATTGTGTAAAATGAAGTGATGTCAGACACATAAGATGTGTAATAAGAATAAGAGGTAAGTTACCTTGCCCAGGTAGAAGAGATGCTTCAAAATTCTCGATAATTTAACGAGAATACGATTATAAGTAGACTGTGAGAAGCTAATTTTGGGAATCACATTGAAACAATTTAGTCTGCAGTTTGTAACGCTAGAAAATATTAAAAGTACTAACAAAATTTTGGTATAGTTTAAATATTGATAAGCAACCAGGTATTTAAACAATTAACATTGTTTCCTGTATCGTCCAATTGTGTAAAATACATTTCTTTAATCATTCAAACAGAATATGCGTGATTTTTTTGATATACATTTATTTGAAATTTCTCTATACAATATAGAAAATAAACTATTATTTAATTTATCATCATCACACTTTTTACCCGCCAGCTAAACTTCTAAACTTCTAAACTTATGATGATGATGTTGATAATAATATTATGGCGATACGATAGATAATAAACATATTTATACAAAATGAATAGAAATAATGTAGGGGAATTTTAATTGTTTTAAATAATGAAGAATATATAAGTGGATAAATTTATGACATTGTCTTATAATATTCTTTTTAACTTCATCAACGAATCTCCAATAATACTACATAAATGGTTCGATGGAAAGTCATAATTTGAATGAAGTTTTTCATATGATTTATTTGTTTTTGATTATTTTCACTAATCTACAGTTAGTGAAAAACAATAAAATTTTCATGGAATTAACTAAAAGTTCACGCTAAATATAGGTTGGTGGAATGGTGGTATAGTTGGTGCAGATCAAAATATTCATATAGTCAAGATAGATAATAAACGTGGGTTATGTTTTTGATGGACCTGTCTATATTTGACCACAATCTTCAAATTACAGTGTATGTTTTTCATATTTTGCAAAAAAACTAACTCAAAATATATTTATCCAAATGTTATAAATGTTGGTATCTACTAAAATGAAATAAAAACGGAAGACGTGTCGTGGAATTTTCTCCAAAAAGGATTCAAAAAAGAAAATTTGGTTTATCAAAATTTTACTTATATTTAGAAAAGTTTTTTCGCGAAAAAACTCATTGATATGTTCTCCATTTTCATGTCAAAATTATGCAAACTAAATTCCACATATATCTTGGACAATTATTGTTTTAGTTTTTTGTATGCGAAAATTTCAAAAATACAATTCATATTATATTAAAAATTATCTTTATTATAGAAAAATATAATCCCAATTATGCCGCCTCAGAACGGAAATGATCAATTTCAATAAAACATTTCAGCTTTAAGGACGAAAGAGTGCAAATCAGTTTTTAATGATTAAATTTCATTCAAATGAAAAATTTTTCGTGGTTTAATACAGCGGTCGAAAGTAAAAAAAAAAGATTTTTGTAGTAAATAATTTTAGAACGACAAATTTATTTATAGTTAAGCTTTAAATTGAAAACAATTTTTTATTTTTTAGATAATTTTTTTGAGGGTGGTTCTTTTTGACGTTTTTAAAGTTTTCATGAACTTTTAAACATGCATGAAAGATTTGCATTGTTGCATTTTAGAATAAAGAAAATACTGATTTTTACTTAAAATACATTTTGATGATTTAATGCTTGACAAAATTACTTGTTGAATGTGGACAAGGTCTTAGTTTCCTCATCTGTCTCATAAATTTTTACTTTCTTATTGTTATACAAAAACACTGAATATTTATTGATAGACAATTTAAATTCAAAACTTTTTTGTTTTATTTATAAGGTTATTTTTTTGTTTTGTTGTTTAAAATTTTCTTATAATTTTAAACAAGTATAAACGATTTAGCTCGTTGCATTTTAGAAAATGGATCATCTTTACTAAAAATAAAATTTGTTGTGCTCAATTACTTGACAAAATTACTTATTTTATGTTAGCAACGCTTAAGTCTGATCAGTCTCTTAACTAGTTATTGTTATACAAAAACGGAACCCTAAAAAGTATTCATAATTTGTTTTAACGAATTAATACAATTTTTTTTTTGACTTACGTAAGTAACGGTTCGTTTGTATTTTTTCTTTTCACGTAGGCAGTTAGATATTATTATATAGAGTAAGTATTTTACATGTTTTAAAATTACGCTCTTGGGTAAAAACAATTGTGGAGGTGTTAAAATATGTTGAACGTTTTTTTTAGAAAATAACTAACAATGTAAATACTTTTTTTTATTAAAAAATATATTCTAAAATTCTTCATCGATTTTTATTTATTTAAAACAGATATTTCATTGAAAAATAGTCTGTTTTTAATAATACAGTAGATAGTACTTTTTCTGTCACCTGAGTTCCATAATGGATGATCGACATCTTAAATTTTATCATTGAATTTAATTTTGGAAACTATCGATTTGATTTTAAAAATTATAATAATTCTAAAAAACGATAGTTTTGATAGGTTTGGTTTGAGAATTGGAAAATATAGCCTCAATTGTTTAGGTGGAAAATTCATGAAAATTTTAGGGGAACGAATAGAACTTTAAAAATATATAATACTTATATGGAAAACACAGGTAATTTCAGATTTAACAATAAATTAATTGCCAAAATATGTGAGTATTTTTTTTTACAGAGTTCCTTTTTTTGGGTTTTTTATTTTTTAAGTCACTTTACAACTACTAAAGTCATGTAGTGACTACAGTGGGTATATATTCATTCTATACAACAACAGTACACAGCAATCCTAGACGATCACCCAATCCATGTTCTGACTGTGTCTGATGATGCTTAACTTTGGTGATCGGTTGATATCGGTAATTACGTTAATGTCCGTCAGTGTATAAAGAGCCTAATTAATTAATATTTTTAAATTGATTAGTAAGCATTATGAGTTATTCTAAGAATATTTTTCTACATTTTCATAAAAAACATTAAAGATTCAGCCTGCAGTAGTGAAGATAATTCATGAGTACTGCATCTAAAATTAAAAAACAAAACGGATTTCTTTAGCACATAAGTTTATCATGAATTTGTACGAAGGAATTAACAAAATGTACATGTTGTAATTTTTGGAGAAGATACAATCAAAAACTCTAATTTAAATTTTGATTTTGAAACCAAAAACGGATGGTTTTCTTTAAATAAAAAATAAGTTATTATTAAAAACAAAATCCTTCGTTCAGAAACTAGTAGTAAGTATGAAAATTAACTGTGAAAAGTTAAGGCGAAATCGGTCCGAATGTATTCGAGGAATTTTGACTACCGAGTATAAAAAAAGTTTTAAGAAAAACGTGATGCATTAATAAAATAATGTTTTAGTGACGGTCAGATGGGCCTAGTCCCATTGCAAAAACAAAAATCTCAATAGCCGTCAATTTGAACCTTGTGTGTGCAATAAGAAAAAAACTCACCTTTCAAAATTTCCGAAACAGAAAAATTTCTTACACTAATCATAATAATGTAATATATAAATTTTAAGCTTGGTGTTTAAAATTTTCAAAAAAATACGCTGGACAGAGAGACCAATGTGTATTTGACTAATGATATGAAAGTTAGAAAAAAACTAACTAAATTCTTAAAAACCAACACCTATAATATTGTGGCAAACAATTTGAATGGATAACTTGAAATCAATTTGTAATTTTTCTAAAAATTACTACTTAAAAATTTTTTGTATAGTGTAGTTTTTTATTTTGGCAGTAGTTTTTTTCCAAACTTAAGGTGGTTTGGTAGCCGCGATCCGAAATCAAATAAAAAACTTTATTTATTTATTTTTTACTAACAATTATACGAAACATGCTATAATAATTGATAAAAATTCACATAAGAATTTATTTAATTGATATAATTTAGCACGGATTATAATTAAATAATTAAAATAATATAATAAATAAATTATTATTTGACAAGTACTCAATTGTCACTAGATAATACCAACTTTAAAAGATTTTCAAAACATTCAACTTTATTTTTTATATCGTGAATTCTTTATTATTTTTTTTTTAATTTTAATAAAAATGTTCAATATCCTTTTGTTGTTATATACCATTAAAAATAATAGTTACTATTTGTAATTGGCGCGCCTAACGTAGCCTCCATTTTTCCCCTAGTAAATATGGAGGAGAAAGTGTCTCCGATAAACGACAGAGAAAGAAGCCACATGTCAATATTAAAAAATTAATTACATCGAAAGTACGTAGTAAATTATTCTGAAATTTTTGCAGTGTATATTTGGGATATATTTCTATAAATTTAAAAGTTTTTTTTGTGGGGTAAACTTAGCCCATTTTTGAGAAACCTTCCATTTCCGCTATTTTTGAACAAGGACACTCATAAGAGCTCGGGTATTTTTGCTAAAATAATTAATTATATCTCTTAAACGGTGTGGTAAAAAAATGCTGATTTTTTTCTATAGGTGTATTTAATTATAGTCTTTCGAATACATACAAAAAAATATTGGGTTAACTTTAAGTCATTTGGCTACCAAACTACCTTAATGTAACTTTTTTTTTTTTAATGAAATATAGTTTTTTAAATAGAATAGATATTTAAGCACTTTGTATATTGAGGATATTCATATCAAATGTTTGCAGAATTTAGGAGATTATGAATTTCGAATTTAGTTTCATTTTCGTGTTGTAACGAGTGAAATTAGAAAGCACCAACTTTTAAACTGTAAAATTCTTTATAAACAGTTCTTCCAAGAATTATGTTTTAAACTAATTCTCCTTTCCAAAAAATTGAGCTTCAGTTTGGAAAAAAACCAAATTTGTGCCAATTAATTAATAAATGAAATACAATCTGAAAAACAACTTAATACACTAATAGTTTTGTACGTTAAATAATTTTATATAATAATAACGTATGAAAAATATTTCAATTTTGTTCATGTGAACTCTTCGTCATTAACTAATAATTACTCACAATGAACTTATTATCTAAAATACTTCAAAAAACAAAACGAACGCAGTTGATTGAATTTTTCTTAAACAAGCTGTCTATATAACATGAATAAAAAAAAAAAACTAATGTATTATGTGGAACCAAACTGGCAGTCTATAATGTTGTGATATCTTCTTAAAAAAATGTACCTATCATAACAATTTGTCATTATATCAATTAGTGACTACTTTTCATTTTGAATATTAAAATAAATTATCTTTTAGTCATTCTGTGAAAGGGAATAAAAAATTATACAAAACTAAGTACCCATCTAACTTCTTTTAATAGATATGGACAGTTAATTTAACTCTTTTTTAAAGTGACATAAAATATATTATTTCAAAAGAAATGTCTACTTTAAGTGTTTTCTTCAATCTGATTTCATTGATAACGAAATATTTAAAAAAACTAAATTTTAGATTTCATCTGATTGATGGTATTTGTGTTGATTTAATAATAAAATACGTAGTAAACATATGACATACGATATAAATTCTTTAATACTTTTCATATTACTTATATTGAAAACGACTATTTGTATAAATTGTTGTGATATTCCAGAGGCCAAGACTAATTAACTCATTTCCGTGTGTCCGTTTTCGAGGTAATTAAAACAGAGGAAGGAATAGCAAGATGAAATTTTGGTGACGTTTTCTAGACATTAAAAGTGAGTTTAATTCGCGTATGAGCAAGATCGATTTTATTTATTTATTTATATTTTTTTTTAGAAAAACAAACTTTTGTTTGAAACATTTTCTCATAAACTGTTTTGATTCGCCACAATTTTTGTTAAAATTAAGGTTATAAGCACATACATTTGCAATACATTTGATTATTATTTCTGTATTTATAACTGTATGGACTGCATGTTTAGAGTATTTGATGAATGCCAATATTTAAAAATTGGTAACACATTGATACTCAACTTTATATCGAATATCGAAACAATATATATTGCTGGTTGTTATTTCTACTCATCAAAACTTGATTTTTTCGAAGGTTTTAGTTTTTTTATTATAGATGTAAGCATATACTCCGAGATCCCAGAGCGATCAGACATAACTTATTTTCACACAGATAAAACTTTAGGATCTGAATCGTGTCTCGTGTACTTTGAATACCTGAGCATTTGTAGAATTCGTTGTGTAACACCTGGGCAGGTACCAGGTGAGACAGCTATCTAAAAATGTGAGTTATTTAACTTAAATTTGCATGGCTGATTTTTATATATATTTTCTAGAATATTATTTTAGTAGTACTAAATAAAGTGTCAGACACTTTTTATGGACCAGAACTTTAGTCAAACGATTTAAAGCTTTATTTAAATGCCAGACATGTAAAAATAAGTAAAGTTTATTTATTTTTTGTGGAGCTTTAAAGCTAGGAAATATATATAAAAATCAGCCATGTAAATTTAAGTTAAATAATTCTCATTTTTAGTTACCTGTCTCACCTGGTACCTGCCCAGGTGTCACACAACGAATTCTACAAATGCTCAGGTATTCAAAGTACACGAGACGCGACTGAGATCCTAAAGTTACACCTGTGTGAAAATAAGTTATGCCTGATCGCTCTGGGGTGTTACTCTAATAGTAATAATATATGAAACTCTTCTTCGTAATTTTAAAGAAATTGAAAATAAATAATTTTTAATACACAAAATTTTTTGTTAGGTCTTAGTTAAAGCATGGTTTGATCAACATATAAAATTGGTATCAACACAACGATTAATAATTATATAAGTAGGCAGGCAGGCGTATTCTTTAAATAGAAAAATAATTATTATTAATATTTTACCATCACATCTATCTGTATAATAAAATGATTTACATAGGTTAAAATAAACATCTCTATCTGATTCGTGATAAACATTCATAATTTGTATTAAAATATTAAGTGCAATATTTTTAATTTTTATCTACACAGCATGAATTATATATTTAATATAAATATAATTTTAATAAAAAAAATAATAATAAGATTTTAATATATGATAAAAAATATGTTGTGGATCGTCTTTTGTAATAATAGAATTCATTATTCAAAATAGACTTCTTCTATTCTAGCAAATTATTCATTATTCAACACTTATGATATACATTAATCAAGTTTTTTAAAGTAATCAAAAAAAGCTTAGAAACAAGCTTGTACCGTTTTTAATTAAAAACCAGTCATAAAGACACCAGTAAAATATACTTGATATCTTTTGCTTGATAGCAATCCTTACAACTTTCATGCGATGTTTTTTCATTTTGTGGTGTCTTTAACAAAATGACATAACGATAAATAGCATTTTTTGATTTTTTGAGTTAAGTTTGTTTGGATAGATATTTTTTTGACAATTATGTTTTCAATATTATGATTATTATACAAAGTGTTCTCTGCTTTGAAAACTCTTCTCAAATTGTTGGGCGATGTTTCGACGTCCCGTTCATAATTTACAAAAATTCATATTTATTTACATTGTGCCAATTAAAATCGAATATTTATATTGAAAATACATTTAGAATCAAATAAAAATTTGTCAATATGTAGGCTAAATAGTAAATCAATATTTAGTACTTACAGTTTTAAATATGGCAATTAATATTTCGTATTTACTTTACAAATAAGTAAAAAATACATAAAAATTATTTTAATTTATGTTACTATGAAAGTAAAAACCGAAGTTGTAAAAAGAGTTTGCATTTTCATAAAATTTTTACTTGATTTTTTTGTTTTAAGTCATTTCCATATTATTAATTATGTTCAGTGGATAAATAAATTTACACACTTTAATTTTTTTATTTTGCTTAACCACTTTATTTTATTCTAATTTTGCGACATGTGTCGGATGTTACTCCATATTCAACTGCTCATTTCCATATTATTTTAATATATTGAATTTTCAACTAGTTTATTTTGCTACGATATACTTCCGCTTTTAATTAAAACATTTCTCTGGAAAAAATTCAAAGAAACAAATAATATTCTTTACGTTAGTGTTTCAATTCTAAACGTGATTTAAATTGTAAATAAAAAATACACGAATAGACTTCTACTGGTTATATTCGTGTATTTTTGTCACCCCAAAATCAATAAATATCATGTAATATTTTAGCAAAACTAGTAATTTATTAAAAATTGATTATAAACTAGGGTATTAGAAATATTATTAATTATTTTAAATTAGAAAAAATCTCTGTAAAATCTATCAATATCCAGTGGTAAATATGATTATTGACTACATAAATAAAATATTGGTATAGATGTTCATGGAATCACTTAATTAATTCATTTCCGTTTGTCCGTTCGTCCGTCTGACATCAAGATAACTCAATAATGAGAAAACAAAGCGAGTTGAAATTTGGATGGTTTATTATAGATCAACAAGTGAGATCAAATTCATAAATGAGCAAAATCTATCAATTATGCACAATGAATTCATGAGCCAACTGATAAATCATAAAATAAAAATGCAAAAATCATTATTTTCATAAAACAAAACAACTTTTATTTTGAAATATTTTGATTAAAATGTTAGGATTCGACACAATTCAGGCTCAAATAATATTGGTTATCCATGTAAATTTTATATTATGTTTGTGTTGATTCTATATAAGTGTATTTTAATATTGATTTTCCTTATTTCACATTAGATTTTGCAAGCACTTCAAAACTACTTTATATAATTCTTTAGGTGTGTTAGAAGATCAGCATGTATTTTTCATATAATAAAAACTAAAAAGATAGATAATCCATTTAATTTTTTATTTTTGCAACCATGGCTACGCATTTAAAATTATATTAGTAATAAAATTTTTGAACATTTAGGAAACATAATAACATTTATCATATTTTTCACAGTATTTAATATTATTTATTATTTATTAATTAATATTTATTAATTTTCTTATATTTAATAACTAATTTTATTAATTTAATAAAAATATTTTTTCTTAACATTTTGTGATTTCTATGTTCATTTCCAGTTTTCCTTGAATTTTTAACAGAAGTTTTTCTTGAATTTTTAAAAGCGTAAAATTGGAAAAGGAACATAGCACATATCGGGTGTCCCAAGAGACTTTATTTTTTTTATATCATTAGTTTTGTATTGGTTAATTTAGGCAAAAATAAAATAAATTAAAATAAATATAAGTTAAAAATTAAAGGATAGTCCTGTGAGCCGTATTTATTTCCTTTACATATAAATTATACGAAGTATTTTCGAATTTAGAAATGAAATAAACAGTAAAAGAAACATGTATCGTAAATTTTCAACATTTACCAAATTATACTTACTGTAAAAATTATATAGATATTTCTCATTTAGAAAATTAATATAAATTGTATTAATAACGAACAAAAATACCGACAAAGTTAATTAATTAATTGAAATTAACATTTAAAAAATAAAATTTCTACACACAAATAAAAAAAAATGTATCAATAAATATCAAGTCTACTATCCAGGCAGTAAATATATATACAGGATGATAGAAAATCGTTGAAGCGTTAAGACATTTTCAAAAAAAATAAATTAACTGAAACTAATCAGATTATTTTAGCCGACTCTTGAAAATCAATCGATTTGCAATTCATGATTTGGATATGTCACAATTACATAAATTGAAAATCTAAAAACTGTTTTTGAGGCTATACAAAAAGATTTATATAGAAATGTGTACCATTTGTTTTAAATAAAACTATAATAAACAAATAAATACACCTCTATAGAAAAACGTCTATTTTCGTATTTTATTGAAATAAAGTAAGAGTTGATACACATCTGCCAGGGATCGAACCCGGTACTGCTAGACTGATCCCCTACCTAACTACATCACAGATGCATGGTAATCAACAACTTTCGTTAGTTTCGAAAATAATAATAAAAATAATAATTTTGATTATTTTTGTACAAATGTTAACCTTTTCCAAGTACGAAGATTACATCTTAGCCAGAGATTCGTAAAAGAATTTCCTTCGCTATATAAAAAAAGAAAAAAAAAAAAAAAAAAGTACGAAAATTTAAGAATTTACTAGCTGGTAACTGGAATGAAATGAAAGGTGGTGATCTATTTTTGACAAACCAATTAACACAATACAGATTGAAAAAAATAGCGAGTGCAATAAATATATTCCATTTTATTAAATTCATATTAATCGACCTGGATAATTTTTTTTTGTTTAAAATATGTTCGATAAATTACGAAATTTGCTATTGTTTGACGTTTTCTATAGGTAAATTGCAAAAAACTTCTTTCAGATACATTTACCGGTACGACACGAGCAACTGTTTTTTGTTTAAAATTAATATGCCTTCGACTTTCAAGTATGTTATCTAAGCATCAGGTTTATTGTAAAACATACTGTATTCAATTCAACTATACTAAGAACTATTAATAAAAATTTTTAATTTTTAATTTAATTTCATTTGTTGACAACAATATTAATTATATAATTTTACGATATTTCTGTGATATAAATACAAATTAATATTATATGAAAGAATGTATTGCCGCCATAGGCGGTTTTATTTAAGCTACAGTTTTATAAATATAAACCGTTTACAGACTTAAACAACAAGTACTTTTAGTCATTGTTACTAACAGTATTTAGGACTAATCGTTGATACCATGATAACAGTTAGGTAAGACTGGTTTGGGTTGCAGCGACCCGAAAATAGAGACTATTCTGAGTTATTTCTTGAAACTATTTGAATCTGTTCAATAATAGCAGAATATATATTTTGGAGTAAATTAAATGAATACTTTAGAATGCTCCGCCAATGATTTGGATTATAATTTTACAGCTAGTTTTCAAATAAGACTCTCAGACATATATTCATACTGACTACCGCCTCCTGCACGAATAACGCTTTAAGTATTTTGTATTGATATTTTTACCACAATCTGTCTAACCTTACTCTTCGAAATGAAAGGGGTCTACGTTATCAAATTTTTGGCCACACGTTTCAAAACTTAATCCTTGTCGGCTTGGAACCGCTGATGAATGAGTAAATTCGTTGGTTCATAAGAAATTCGATGACATATATGCACTGATTTATTAACTGATTATACAGTTTCGTATTGTCTGTTTTTTTTTTCAAACGTTCAAGAAATAAAATAAAAACTGTTTACTAAAATAGAGTAAAACTTAGATAGATTTTGGAATCAGATGTTTACAGAAATATTTGAAAGTTATTTTGTATAAGGTTTTAGATATTTTATATTTCTGAGACATGCCATTTCCGAAACTTGCGTTGATGACTACACAAATTTTAAATGAAAAAAAAGCCATATAAATTTCTGGATATTACAATTTCCCTCTGTTTAAAGATCTTAAGAAATCCGTTACTTGTATACGATTTTGCGTTTAATGTAATAGTATCGAACTATATTGTTTTAAACTTCTTAACATGATTTGAGTACATTTTTATAAAGTTTGTAGTAAGATTAATTCTCGAAATATCGTTTTAGGTAGAGAGGGGTATTAAGATCACATTTATGGCGCAAAAATATATCTGTCAAAATATACCACAGTATAATATTTTTTTAAATTGCATAAGTATATTGAACTGAATTTTAGCTTATTATTTTTTGTACATTTACCGCAATATCATTTATTGTTTATAGGTAAGTAGTTGTACAATACAAGAGTAGACAGAATACACAAAATAAAAATAAAAAACATTTTTGTAAATTAATAATTTCATAAAAGATTATATACTTAGTAATATACATAAATGAATAAGTGAAGTACGCTTCTTATATTTCGTCTAGCAGCTGACGTTTAGCAGCCGGTTATTTCTTTCAAATGGTCTACTAATACATCATCATCAGTCTTTCATTGTCCATTTTTATATTTTAGTATAATGTTAGTCTTCTAACTACAAATTATTTCTTAACTTTTTTTCTGTTTGAATTCACTCATGATATTTATTTTATAGGGTAGTCCGCAAAAAATAGTTCATTGATTTATTAAATGAATATAAAAAGTGCAATTTTTTGGGAAATAAGAATTTATTTGAAAAAAAAAAAAATACAAAAAGTAAAAAATAATCTTAAAATAAATAGTTATTATTTCTTATTACTGTAAATAATTTCTTTTTAACCAATTACCTTGCGAGGTAGGTGTCAACGAATAATACTTTTTGGTTTATATTTGAAATTTATTTCTTTAGTTCGAAAAATTTGTCATTTGGGTGCTGCTTAGAACTTGAGTTTTTCTTAAAATTTGTATAGTACTTCTTTAAAGCTATAATTCAATTCAATAATTTAAAATTATTAATTTTTTTATTAAAATCGGTTCATAATCAAACAAGCTATGAGCGGATTAAAAAAAGGTAAATTGAGCACCTCTTCTTTTTTTGAAAAGAAACAATTTTTTAACTAATAGCAGTGTCGGTTGCTTAAATATTTTGTATATGGTTGAATACAAACTTTTATTTCATCACCTGTGGTTTCAAAGATGGGCCATGGAATCATTCAGCCAAATAGAAAATAATTTTGTTGTTTCACGAATTTTTAGGCAGTTTTTATGCTTAGAATGAACACCTAGAAAAAAATTTTTATTATTTCCTTCCATATTTTTTATTATTACAAACTTAATCCTAACAACCTAATGGGCCCCCACATAAAGCCCATACACATATCTGATATACAAATCAAAATGGATTCAATCTTATTTCTTTCTATTCAAATATACTCACGGATTATTAAAATGAATTTAAAACTTAACTGACCGCAAGAAAATAAAAATTTTTAATCATTAGAGAAATGATATCTATTAATTTCGTGAAATTCTTTGTGCATTTGTTTAAAAGTAGAAAATAATTTTGTATTGAGTTGAATACTATCATCAATGGTATCAGCAATGACCTTAATTCTTCTTGAAATTTTTTTGTGGGATAATTATTTTTACTCTATTTCAGGGGTTCAGAATTTTAATAGTGCAGAATATATGAAAATTATTACTTATTCGCTTTGTCGCTACTTGAAAAATCATTGTGCACAAATGGTTTTGTAAAAAAAAAGAATAGAAATGTATTAAAACAATAATTTTGTCTTCCAATCATTATTACTGGATTTCGGAAAAAATAATTTTGATCAAGGTTTTCGTATAAAATGCATAAATGATAGACATTTTACATACGTAGTTTGACTTCTGAATCCCAATATAATCATTGACGTATACATCAGTAATTATCTTTGTTTGCTAATGACTCGTAAGAATTCTGCTAACTTAGACCCTGAACATGGGATTCTCTTATCTACCTAAATAAATTAAGTGTGTCCAAAATATAAAGATAAGTTTTAAGGTACTAAATAAAGTCTATCTGGTCTTTAAAATATGAAACAAGAAAATATTATTACCCGAAATTAGATAAAGTTAGATTCGGAGAGCAGCTCGGGATCTGATTCCAGCTTACTGTTATAGTTGTTTGTATTAAATAATATTTTTTAAGGGTGTAAGGTGGCATGCGGCCACGGCTATCCTGTGAAAATCACTTTATCTAATTCCAGACAATAATATATTCTCTTGTTTCGTCTTAAACATTAAACAATTCATTTTCCAATTTCACAGTAAATGTATAAATTTCACGTAGTAACTGTGAAATAAATTCAAATATTTATAGTAAACTTTATTTTTCGATTGTATATCAATTTTTTTGAACGTATTTGTTCTTTCTTAGATTGGTTGTAAACTTTAAATGTATATTTATTTTCTATTTTTAATGCACTAATCACTTTAGCTACCGGTGACGTTTAAATCGCAATCGAACCATCAATAATTGTTTATACTTATTATATGTTTTTTTTAAGTCACTTTTCAACTTTTTCAACTACGAAAGTTATATAATGACTACAGTGAGTATATATTCAATCTATACAACAACAGTACACAGCAATCCTAGATGTTCACCCACCCATGTTCTGACTGTGACTGTTGTTGCTTAACTTTGACGATTGGCAATTACGTTACGTCAGTGGGGGTCCTATTATATGTTTCAAATAACATTTTATTTCTAGTGTCAAAAATATTTTGAATAAGTTTTATTTTATAAGGCAATTTTGATTTAAGAATTGAGAAGAGAGCATGTTTGTAATTAATGTGTGAATTTTTTATTTGATTACTACGAAGCTATTATCTCGAACAATAAAATTTGGATTAAAATGTTTATCTAAATATTAGGGAGTGATTAAAAAATGTTATGCTCATAATGGCCTGTTTGTGTGAAATGTGAACTTCAAAATTTCTGTTAATTTCGTTATCAAAATCAGAACAGAATACGATTAACAAAAATTCGTGTTTGCATTTTTAATGTTTTTATGATTTATTATGCTATTCGACTTGGCGTGATGCTCTAGGTCCGTGCTTGGTTTGCCTAATTGTAATTTCAAAAATATTTATAATGGAAATTATACAAAATCCTAATAAATAAGTGAATTAAAGTATGGATAATGAAAAATATAAATAATGAACATATTCAGGATGAAAGTTCACATACAACAATGATTAACTAACCTGAATTTTTAAAACACAAACGCAATATCATTATATAAAAAAACAGGTATATAAAAAAAATTAAAGGATCATCATAATATTTGCAAACATCAAAACTACAATATTCAACTTATAATTCTCTAAAATATAGTAAATTATTCCTAACATATAATTATCATTAAAATGCCGACTGTCTATAATTAATCAAAAAGGAATTTTTTGATAGCATAGTGAAAAAAAAATACAGTAAATTTTTGGCTTCTAGAAAATAAAATACTCCATATTTAATTGAAAAAAAATTATCTATAATTTTGCACAAAAAGGGTAATATGATTTTTGTATAGATGTTGGTAGCAAGAAATAAAACTCAAAATAACCTTAAACATGAAAAATTATTCTATTATTTATACCACGTGATAAAAATATTATAATATAATTTATTTGAGTGATTAGTTATCAAGATATCATCTAAAACCTCCCTGAGTTGTCTAACTTCGTCTTGATTTCTAAACATTATTTGGAAAATTTTAATATAATCGCAAAATTGTGTAAATTTTTGCATTTTTTTATTTTTATTTTAAAGGTCTTGTAGGCTAACTTTTGTTATATTTATAAACGAAAAATTCTTGTTAATTTTTAAAAGGGCCTTTAAGTTAACTTCAGATTTCTGAAATCAAAAACACTTAACCTATCAGGCAATATTAGCCTGAAATGATAAAAGCATTGGTTAATCTAGTGATAAAAATTGGTGGAAAAATTTATAATCAAAATAGGTAATATTTTAAAAATTATTCAGTTTTTCGTGCCCCAAATAGTTTTATTTTATTTATTTAGTCTAAAGTATCATTCTAAATATAAGTATGTCTCAAAATATACCAGGGCAGATAATTTTTGAAAACAAAAAAAATTTTAGTAGAATGAAACTAATTGGAAACGGAAGATAATATAATAAAAAAGAAAGTAAAAATAAATTACGGGCGATCTCAGTTCGGGAAATAGGAGGGGGTGAGTTTTTAAGGGTAAAATTCGGTTTATCTGAATTTTCGGCAAAACTAATGAAAAAGTCTAATGGAAAAAAGATAATGGCAGAGTTGTAGGTAATAAAGAGATCTACAGCTTTTTAGTTACACTTTTTTCATATAACCTCAAAATTTATGTGAAAAATTGAAATAACCAAGTTTTTGGTTTTTTATTTTTTTCCTCCGAAATTTGGTGAAAACTTATCTTTTTATGTTCCAAATACACTGTAATTTTTTTGATTTAAAATATTGATTTTTTTATTGTATTTTGAATAAATATCGAAAAAGCACCCAAATTTTCAATCGAAAAATTTTGAGGTTATGTGAAAAAAGTGTAAATACAAAATTTATAGATCTTTTATTACCTACAAGTTTGCCATTTAACTTTTTTCCATAGGACTTGTTGTTTTTCCGGAAATCGAAAGAAACCGCGTTTTACCCTTAAAAACTCACCCCTTCCACACTTCCCGAACTCAGATCGCCCGTAATTTATTTTTCCTTTTATTTTTATCATATTATCTTGCGTTTCCAATGGGTTTTATCCTACTATAATTTTCTTCTCATTTTTATCATTTTTTAAGGCTTCTACTCTATTCTAAAAGTACAAAAAATTAGTTTATTTACAATGTAGGAGATATCACATTTTTTGCAAAAAGTTTTAACCAAAACAAATACATTACAGTTATTATTTGATATCCAAATAAAAAAGTATGTAATAATCATAAAAATCTATTGAAGAAAAAACAGGTAAAAATTAAAATATGATTCTTGCATTATAGGCTTACGAACTAATATCTATGTATAGGCAGACATGCGATTAGTAGGTACTAATTATCAAGGGGATCTTCTTCACATTGGTTTCACATAAAGGTTGTATTACTCATATAATAAAAATTATATCGATAAATTATAAAATTTTGTAATCCTCCCACCTCATAAAAATGCCCTTAACTATTAAAAAAACGATGGACTAATAAAAATTAACATACATAAAAATATGTTGTTAAAATTATTCCACAAAAATTGATATTTTATAGTTTAGGGTCCTAATATAAAAACATCAATTATATATTGACTGCAAGTATGATCCGCAATAAACCTATTTTTATTTATATATTTATATGATCCACACGCCAACTCTATAAAAAATAAGCCTAGAAGTATGCTTCGGTTCATAATAATCACACCAACCTACAAAAAACCAATGCCAAAGAATTTGTTTCTTTATGAACAGCTCACAAATTTAAGAATACAATTTTCCGAAATATCTGTCAATATTCATAAAACTTGTCTTATTAAATGTTTTATATGGAATAATGGAGCATATCCTTTTGATAGAGACTTCTTGATTGTGAAAATAAACACATTATTTTCGTGCACAAATAATATAAAAAAGTAAATAAAAATCAAAAATTAATTTTATGTTTAAAAATGTTTATTCGCAAAAAACTGGACATGTTTTCATATCAATATTGTGCATACCAAATTACATTCGTTTTGGATATGTATTTTTTGAGTTAATTCTGCGTGAAATATCGAATTGATCAATCATAAATTATTAATACCTAATTAAAAAATTTTGTAATTGTTACATCCAAAGATTAAACATTTTTCCGGATTTTTTACGATAATAGGAATAATTTTCAAAATGTTGAAACAGCTGAATTTTTTATAAATTTATACATGAAACAGCAAAAATAAAAAATGCGTCGTATTTGAAAAATAAAACAATGGGAGAAGACAAATTATATTTTAATAAAAAATTATTTAAAAGTTTAAGATGTATAAAGTAATAATTTTAACATTGGTTCGTGTAGCTGTACATGACTTTTTTGTAGTTATTTTTTGAAATTGAGTGTACATACTGAGTTGTCCATAAAAAAAGTCCACTGTATTAGTAATCATTGCTAATAAGGGAATTTCACTTTGTATTACTTCTTTTTTTTTTTTTTTAATTAATCGTCTTCTAATGAACTATGTAGCTGGAGTATTTTGAAAAATTTCTTACCAATTTTTTCCATTTAAAAAAATAAAAAATCCCAACTTTAAAAGGTACCATTCTAAAAAAATAATCATTTTGTTATTTTCATGAGAATACGACTTTTTTACGAACTATATACATTTAAAGGAAAAACTATATAACTGAGAAACAATGTTTATAATATTGAAGTTTATTGACCCCCGAAAATTAGTTATAGTTTATTCTTAAGTTGACTATACTAAATGGATCTCTACTGCCGTGTACGGGTTCTGCATATAAAATCTTTAATAATATTTGATTCTAATCTATATTCTAAATAGTAAATATCTTATAACATTAATTAGGTATGTGCGAGACGCGATAAAATTTTGATTTTTACAAGACGTACCATCAAAGTTATATACCAGATTGCAATTTTTTATTTATATTTTAGATATTTTTCATTAAAAAAAGCATATTTCTGCGGGATTATTTTTATAGAATGCCCCCTAGTACATAACTTTAATGTCACGACTTGAGAAAACAAAACGTTATATTTCTCGTCCACACTTTCTTTTATTATATTTTGATCTGATCTACTTAAATGCATTTCCTATAGCACCATTTTTATGCAACAATCTGTTGTAATGAACCTTCTAAACATAATAAGCCAAATGCTTAAAAAAAAAACGTTATGATAATTGTATCTACACATTTATGAATTATATAAGGCATTTTTGATATAAAATAATATACACACTTTTGATAAAAAGGGCAGTTCCAAAAGATGAACCATAAAGTGTGTGTGTGTGTGGTAGAACACTCACGTACCAAAAATGCACATTAAAAAAAAAAAATTAAAAAGAAAGAAACATCAGGCAAATGGTAGAATTTATGATGTTGACTTAATTTGAAAAGTAAATTTAAATTCCCTTTTTAATAATTATAAGGTTCATTTTAAAACTGTTCTAATGTTTAGGGGTATTTGACCATTTATCATCCATTGGCCTTTTTATGGTGGAAACATATTTTTTTCGGTATCTTTATATCAATAACGTATAATTTGAATATATTTGAAACAATAATATTCGAATTGAAATAATAAAAATTATAAAAACAAAAAATATATTTATATTGACTCTTTAGGTTATTAATTCTCATAACCGGAAGGAGGGAAGGGAAATTATACCTACATAAATTTATTAGTTCAAAATTCATCGTTTACGCGTTAGTAACAACAAGATGGCGATATCAGATAACGGCACAAGACTATCGAGACTCAGATTTCAAGCTATCTAATGAGTTCTAAAGAAATTAGCAAAAGAATTTATTATTTCTAGATAACTTAATGTATTTAACATACCTGAGCATTTATATCTATTACTATTTAGATGTTACGTAGAACGCTATCAATACAAAAACAACAAATTTAAAAAATTTGAGAAAATGAATCCGCAATTACTTGAAAAACTAGAGAGGTTATCAAAAATAAATAATAGTTTTAAAAAAATTAAAAAAAATCTGCTTTTATAGAAAATCCCACTAAAAAATAGAAAATAAATATTAATAAATTTGAATTAAAAATAGTGTAAGAATAAATGATTTTATTGTAAAAAAAATTGGTAAAGATTCTCTGAGGACATGTTCCTCGTTGCAAATTTGTTGACGGTCACAACAAATTAGCAACGAGTAACATCTCCTCGGAGAATCATTACAACTAGTTAATTCATACTGATGCTTACTTTATAGTCGAAATATGTATTTATAAAAATACAAAATAATTTGATCTAGGAAATTGGGGTGAAAAATCAAAATTTATTCGAAAAATCCTAGAGTTCTCATTAATAATTATAAAATTTATTAATGTTGTTTTAGTTATGATTATTCTTCTGGCTAATTCATATTGCTTTGATACTGCTTGAGAGTAAATATAGCTAATAGTAGAATGTACGTGCGAAATCGGACAAAGATTATTCGATATGTTTATTGACCTATTTTGTTTATTTAAACAATATTGGTTATTATAAACATTAAAAATATTAGTGGATTAAAACAATTAACTCCGATGATTGTTACTTTTCTAATATTATATATAGTTCATAGTATGACATTATTTTATTGATTTATAATAAATTGCAAATTGAATATGTATTAAAAACATTTAAAATACTGTTATCACGAACATTATCTATTTTAACACTACATTATTTTATTCGACATGAAATTAATTATTTGCTAGTTGTAATAATTGCAAGTGTATATATATATTATTGTATAACAATTGTAGAATGAAAATTAACAAATGTATAATTTTAACAAATTTAATTTTGATTAAGTTTAAGACCTTATCAAGCAATAAAATGAATAGTGATTTTGTACACAATACAGGGTAGATAATTTTTGAAAACAAAAAAAATTATAGTAGAATGAAACCATTTGGAAACGGAAGATAATATGATAAAAATGAAAGGATAAATAAATTACGGGCGATCTGACTTCGGGGAGTAGGGGGGGGGTGAGTGTTTTAGGATAAAATTCGATTTATCTGAATTTCCGGCAAAACTACAAGTCCTACGGAAAAAGTTAAATGGTAAAGTTGTAGGTAATAAAAAGATCTACAGCTTTTGTATTTACACTTTTTTCACATAACCTCAAAATTTATATGAAAAATTGAAATAACCAAGTTTTTGGTTTTTTATTTTTTTTCTCCGAAATTTGGTGAAAACTTATCTTTTTATGTTCCAAATACACTGTAATTTTTTTGATTTAAAATATTGATTTTTTTATCTTATTTTGAATAAATATCGAAAAAGCACCCAAATTTTCAATCGAAAAATTTTGAGGTTATGTAAAAAAAGTGTAAATACAAAAGTTATAGATCTTTTTATTACCTACAAGTTTGCCATTTAACTTTTTTCCATAGGACTTGTTGTTTTTCCGGAAATCGAAATAAACCGTGTTTTACCCTTCAAAACTCACCCCCTCCTACTTCCCGACCACAGATCACCCGTAATTTATTTTTTCTTTCATTTGTATCATATTATCTTGCGTTTCCAATGGGTTTCATCTTATTGTAATTTTCTTCCACTTTTTATCATTTTTGAAGGCTTCTACTCTGGTCTATAGAACTCAAACCCAACGTTTTTAGAGAGTGTATACGCCCTTGTGTAAGTATGTGCATTTGGAATTTTTTGACTCGATTATTATGACCGTTATCATTTGTCAGTGAGACTTCAGAAAAATATGTGCAGCCGTTTTTTATAAAGCATGAAAAAACTTTAAATAATGACAAAAAAATGCCCATATTTGTAATAATAAACAACATCACTTGTTTTATTTTTATTTAATTCCGTGAATACGAATATTTTGAAGGACTCAAATATGATTTCACGATACACAAATCAAATTCCACCCGGTAGTCCAATTTAAAGCAAAAGTTTCGCTTCAACGCAACAGATAATATGAAGACAAAAGACCTAGTAAAGTATATTTTGGATAAATCCTTTGACAAGATTTCGCTGTCTCACTCAAACACACATACACCATATACACCAATTATCAACGAGCAGTTTTAGGGATTTAAGGAACCTCTAAACATGTTTTTCCGGAGATAATACGCATCAAAATTTTGATAGCGATAGGATTTTCAATACTTCCTGTTAATAGTAGTAAAATAAAGCAAAAATTCAAAAATATCAGTTTGATAAATCTAGCTTCTAAAATAATTATTATTTCAATATCTTAGGCACATGAAAACTTCTTAATTGATAAACAACAATATCTTTGTACACTTTAAAATTAGAAAGTAATTAAACAATATAGATATAGGTATATAAATATATTGATTATTTACAACTAAGTAATAAATACTAAGCAACATTATAAATATATTGATTGATTGTATATTTAAAATAAATAACAAAAATATCAATATATGTAACATATTTTATAAATAATGCATTCATAATAGTTTATATTTTATTATAAATGAATATATTACTTGTGTACATAGTAAATATAATTAAATACATATTTTATAATTCTCGCAGCAAGCAAACAAAAATAATTCATTATTAATTAGCAAAACATTGTATTGTGGGTGTTTTTTGTTTGATTTTTTTTTATTATTAATTTTATTAAAAATATTATTTATATATATACAGATATGATGTATACGGCGTGTTTGGGAAGCAAAAGAACAAATTGAGAGTTAATTCTCAAGCTTATGAAATATTTCGTTTAAAAATCAGGGTTGTTCCAGATCGTTAAATCGTTAAAAATGGAGATTTGCGGATACGAATACGTATAAAAATAATCAGTGTCCAGATCTGCGAATACGGATCGTTACTTTTCAACTCAATCAATCGGTATAGTAATTTTAAATTTCCTTAAAATGTGTGATTATTTATTGGTGGAAATGTAATTGTGATTTGTGATATCACTTAGCAGTATTTTATTTGATTTAAATAATAATAAACTTGAATAATAAATTTGAATTTAGATAGTGTAACTTCTAATTAGTACCTTACAATAAGGAAATCAGCTATAAGTATTGCCACTTAGCTCACTACTACAATTAAGATTGAAATATTCAATTTTTGTCAAATTTGTAATTCTTTTAAAATAAAAACTAAATTGCTACCTTAACTTATCAATTCATAATATCTGGATGACCGAGCTTTGCTCGGTATTTTTTTTTTTTTATAAATTGTGTTTTTTGGAAATTATATTACGTCGAGAGCGTTGTTTTGTTGGGTTGAGTTGGGTTTAAAATTAATAAAATTAAAAAAAAATTAATTTTACTCGTAGGTCGAGTTGGGATTCGAACGCGGGATCTCTGTATAAGAGCCTCGCACGCAACCATTTAACCACTCCAATGACTATGTGACTATAAATATTAAACAAATATATCATTATATTATAAAAAATTATCGATAAAACACAAATAAAATGACATTTTCTAAAAATGATTCCTAGCTAGATCGATTTATCGCCACCGACACCCCCTATATACAGAATTTCATGAAAATCGTTAGAGCCGATTCCGAGATTCCAATTATATATATATATATATATATATATATATATATATATATATATATATATATATATATATATATATATATATATATATATATATACATACACAAGAATTGCTCATTTAAATATATAAGATATGTAATGAAACTTATTAATTCAAAAGATCTGTTTAAGATCCACTGAAAAAGAAACGGATACGGATCTTTTTTTTATTGTGGATATCCGCGGATACGGATATCCGGCACGTCTCTGATGTAGAGATAAATAAATTACGATGGTTAGTTTTATATTCTCGAAAAAATTATTCCGTTATTCTAAATTGTATTTTAATTTTTAGGAAAAATATTTCTAAAACGTTTAATTATTTTAAAACAAGTGGCATTAAATTGCGAATAAGTTCATTAATATCATTGCATTATTATTACTGTTATAAACCAATGTAAAAATTGTGGTAAATAAAGCCTTAAGTTGACATCGAAATAAAACTATTAGAATTATAAAGTAAAACTTTTAGAAACTATTTATTTATTTTATGAATATATATTTTTTTAGTTAAGAAAAAAGTATTGTAAATTTAAATGTTTATCGCAAGAACTTACAAAGAATTTAAAATTGACTAAAGTAATAAATTTGGAGCATAAACCCCAATCATTTTTTTTTGAATTTTGCCAATTTAAAAATTAATTGTGAGTATACACAGCAAATTTATGACCATAGCAAACATAGATCTCAATAAAGCCTAGGTTTAAAAAAAAAAAACTTTCAGCTATTAATTGCAATTATTTAATTTTTTTAAATTCAATGATATACTGAAATTAAACTCGTACGAAAAACACTATTTTAATTAGTTGTATAAACCATTGATTAATAGTGTACTGAGATTGTTATTGATTTTATTCTATCGCGTGCTATTCAAATGAATAATAAATTTGTCAATACGTTATTATTTTTACCTTATAAGAACTATTTAAATTTATTTGATTGATTTTGTTCTATAAAATTATTTTTATAACCATCATTTTGCATATAAACTGCGTAAAAAGTGAAAGTATTTTAATTGTCGAAAACATTTAAACAAGTAAGACTAAAGTTGGAAATCTGTGGCAGTAATGGTTCTGTAAATCAAAACTATGTAAACTTTGCGGTATGGAGTTTGTAAAAGTTTAACGTTGATAATTTCAAAGTATTTTCATACAAAATATTTATTACAAAGCTAAGTAAGAAAAGATTTCATTCAACTACGTTTTAGCTCTATTTACACAATATTACATAGGACTACCACTTTGCTCCCGCCATTTTATTATTTTAATTTGAGGCTTTATTACAACAAAACGATGACATACATTAAGTTTCAAAGTATTGTCCATCGTTAGCTACAACTTTGGCCTATGGGTTAAATGGTTTAATGGGTTAAATCTAAACGTATACAGAAAAGATTAATAGCAATGTTGAAACTCAATTTTTTATATATTTAGATTAATAATTACTAATATTCATAATTAAATTAAAAATTATACTAAAAAAATAATATTACTACATATTTTTTTTTTTTTAACTTACATGTTTTCCTCGAAGCCCTTAAATATACCAAAACATTGATAAATATACTTCTGAAAATTTTTATCTGGCTTAAATATGATTATTCTAATAACTTTTTCCTCTATGAAAATTCTAAATGTGGGTCATTTTCTTTTTCTGATCCGTAAAATTTTGATGACCTGCACAAGCTTTAAATTGCCGAACATATTTTTATAGTCAATATCATAGGCACAACATTCTGTAACATGTGACAAAACGGGATGTCATTTGTTTAAAAGCATCAATATTGCTATTTTTAAGAATATTTAGGTTGTCGTACAATGGACATCTTTTTTTATCATACGTCGGACAAAATGGTTTTAACATTTTTTATTTAATGATTTTCGTACTATATTCAAAAAAAACTGATGTCTGTCAATTTGAAGCTTAGGAGGGGGGGGGCAATCAAAAATTTTACTAAGCTCGAAAAAAAACCCCACTTAAAACTGTAAAAAAATGTATGGACGGTCATCAAATAATTGACGAAAAAATCAATGAAAACGTTGAGTTAAGGTCCTTTTAAGAGAACCCATCCTATTTATAAAATATTTCCGTTTAATGTTCTGAAATTTAATATTTACAATTGTTCGATTAATTCAGAGAAGTGACAATATCTTTAACAAAAGAATAGAAAACTTAATACAATTTATAGCCTTATAACTTATCCGCCGAATGCTTTAATATTTATAATAATGTCGTTGCACATTTTGCTGAAGAGAATTATCTGACATGTCTACCATTTTATGTTAATAATTGAAATTCACCTTAGCAACGTAAACTAAGGATATGATAGCAAATTTAATTGTCAACATCGTAGTCAACGAAAACTTTGAATACATAGTTTTAAGATTACGGAATCCTAGAAAATATGAAATTTATTAGACAAATAAAACATGTTTTTCAATTTAACAATATTACATATATCTAATTAATAAAATTGACTTTTGTTAAGAGTTGTCACATAAATATAATAATATTTATATTTACATCATGATACATATTTTAATTTCAATTATTAATAGGTAATTAAGAGCTAAGTGCAACATAACAAATCATTATTTCAGTACTATATTGAAACTTGTTAAGAAATCAACAGTACATAGAAGATATACATAAGATTTAAAAGTAAGTACATATTTATGGCTAACGAAAAAATAAATATACAAATGTAGCTCGGACTATTCCCTTCTTTGATCCCAAAAATTAAGACCATATAAGAGAAAATTCAATTCTATGACGATTTAAAACACTTTTATGGAAAAATAATTTGTCTTGTTTTCTGCGAAACATTTAATTAAAATTGGAACAAACTTGGCAGACACTAAATATAGATTTATACTTCATTTAGTTTGAGTTTTTAAGAAAATTAAGTGAGTTTTCGAAAAAATGTAAAAAACAACTTTTAATGTTTATTTGTTTTTCACTTTAGTTTGCTCGATTTGAATCAAACAATTGTTTCTTTTCAATCTGTCTGATACTTTTTAAACATTGTAAATAATCTGATAGTTTATTTAGTAAGTTAATTTTACTGAACAATTTTTCAGGAAAAATCTGCACGTTAAGTGTTGGTATGTTATATTATTTTCTTAAGAGGTCTTTGGAAACTTGTCAAAGAAGAAAAAAACTTGCTCCAGTTATAAAATTTTCCATGGATTTGAATTTTTAATTAAACTCTTTTAGAACTTTATTTAAAATGGACGAAAATTGACAGTTCTTCCAAGAAAAAATACTTCTAATCTAACTAAAATTTCATGCTTCATGTTTCTGGAAATTCGCAAAGAAGGAGTTTTTATTGGGGAAAAAATTAATAAGCTCAAAAATAATAGCAAAAAGATTCAGACCATACTATAGCAACAAAAGAATGTACATCTGATAGACGACAACAATATTTATTTTTATTTTGTGATTAATCTAATGGTTTCTCATACATTATTAACAATATTAAAATACACAAAATACATACTCTATACAATTATGAAGAATTTTGCTATATAATAATATATTTTATAAGAATGCATCTTTTATTGATATATATATATATATATATATATATATATATATATATATATATATATATATATATATATATATATATATATATATATATATATATATATATATATATATATATATATAAACTGAAATGCCGAATAATACATTCACATCAGTTTGTCCAATTTAAATAATATAAACAATAAAAAAAAAAAAGAAACAATTAATTTAAATGTGTTGCCAAAATTATTTAAATAAATATTTGTTTTGTTACCAAATTTTAAATTATGCAAATTCTAAAAGACATCAATAATTCCTTGAAATTATTGTTAATTAGACCCTTTAGTAATGTTAATAATGGACAGCTGCAGTTTCTGATTTGTAAAGCATATATAATTTATGAGTCATATTACATACTTACTAACTTAGGGCTATTTATTACTTACTTTCAGTTGAGAAAAAGTGAAATAATAACTGAAAGACTTAATAATTTAAATACCTTACGTTTGGTCGAGCATCAATGTATTGACTAATTTAAGATTAACATTTTCATGTCTGTGATAGAAGTAACAGTCTATGCAAATAGTTAATTTTTTCTTTGTGGAAAGTCGTATATGTTTTTAGCCGTAAGTTTAACGGTATATTTAAGAATAATTAACCCAATTGATTGGTCATCGTACATTTGCTATAATCTAGAATGAAGAGCTTCATTATTCTGGATAATAAAGCGGAGAATTTCAATATTGAGTCTTTCAAACGTTTCATCTTACACAAAAATTTGTATCTTTTAGCTTGAATTAAGTATTGATCTAATCGAGACAAGCTTTCAATAACTATTAATAATAAAAATATATATAAAATTTTGACCAATCCTGACGGTCTTATACCTAAATAAAATCTTTCATATACATAATTTACAAATGGGTCAAGCATTCTATGGGTGCTGCAATTATTGAAGATATACCAAAAGCCACTAATCCAAAAGTGGGATTGGATCCAGTGAAATGCTATGGAATTTTATGATCATTTTGAATAAGTGATTAAGAACACCTGGTTTCGATCATCAATATGGTACGTTTTAAAATACGTTTTTGCTGCAACACATCGTAAGATAAAACACTCAGCAGATGGATTCTTGGAGATATAAATATCTAACTTGAACACATGTTCATACAGCGTTAACGACAATAATAGGGCCTCAGTCAGCATTCCTGTTCTATGGTAATATCCTAATAAAAAAATTTGATATTCAATAACTTTTCGGTTACAGTGAAGTTAACATACAACAGCTCAACAGCTTTTTTTGGGATATTATTTTGAACCCCAAAGGAAGTTTGTAAAAGATCTGTTTTCTTCATTCATTCTTCTGTGTATCTACTCCCGATATTTACAATTGTTATTTCTGTGATAGTGATTAATTATTGGATATCAATAATCAGAAATCTAGAGTTTTTTTTGTAGTAAACAATGAAATTAGATTATATTTTCTACTAAAGGGTCAGATTTCTGTTACTGTACTTTAAGATAAATTTAACATGAAAGCAATGCGATTTTTTTTATGTTATTGAGAAGTCAACAAATTCCAGGTAAACACTGCAATATATGAAATGAGATTAAATGGTATTAAAGATATTCTTTTAAAAAATAACACATTTATTTATGAAGGTTTTTGTGTTCATAGCGGCTTTTATTATGCACCAATTTATGATTTGCGTTTTAAATAAAATTATTTATAATTAATTTTGGTTAAAGGAATTTTAGACCTCAAAAAACCTATCAGTCTTATAATAAAACTTATCATAACATAAATAAAGTACTTTGGTATTTAATTTGTTGTGTTGATACCGACCTGCAGGATACTGTGATATCAATCTATTCAATTAGCATATAATTCTGTCATACATGTATGAATAATAGTTATTGAATGTAGTAAGACACAAGAAACATTATTTATTTACTAGTACAATCAATGTAGATTTTTAATTTATAAATGTTCCCGTTAATAAATATATTTCAATAAAAAAATATTTTATGTCAAGATATATACTAGTAAAAACGATCTAGTAAACAACATTCCGACGGTAAAATATTTGAAAAAATGTGCTTTTACACATTTCTACTTTCAAATAATTGTACTTTTAAAATACTTTTAAGATTTCAACTTTTAATTATTTTTACTTTGAATACTTTTTACTTTATATATATATTTATATATATATATATATATATATATATATATAATATATTATTAATATATATATATATATATATATATATATATTGCATGTCGAAAAAATCGAAATGTATAAATATTTTCCAAGAATATTATCCTGTTAAAAATTCAGCCTAGAAGATTAAACGTTTTATGTTGATAAACCTAATAAAAAAAAAAGTTATTTAAAAATAAAAAATAATAAATATGATTTAAATTATTCCAAAGTAACTACAAGGTATAGATTTTCAAAATACAAAGAAGAGTTATTCCAGTAAGTCATTAAATACATTATATTAAAACAAATAAGAGATGCGGAAGTTCAATGCAGTAGATATTTTTTGATAGCAAGCAACGTTCTCGTCTACGCATTGGCGGGTGCGCACTAATAGGAAAGATGCAAAAATAGAAGCGTCTTCAATTCACGAACATGAATTTGAAGTTATTTCTTAAAGAAGTCGATCTGCATAAATGGCGTCATACATGTTAATCTTTAAAATGATTATGCATGAGTGTCGTTCATTCGACGGTCAGATGTCTTTCTTCAAAATTTATGATAAATAATGTTAGTATGCACAAATGAGTTAAATGTTAATAAAAATGTTACATAAATTACATTAATATTAAAAAATTTTGTTCTGCAATTTTTCTATAGGAAATAGCCGTAGTATCAACCAGAAAAATTTTTAAGAGCTTATAACTCATTCGTTTTTGAATCAAATTTAATTTAATTTTCGAGTTTTCGATTACATATTATTTTATTGAATCTTCCCTATATGATAATTGCGCAGTTTTTTGTATTCCATATTATTGACAATTATTCCTGAAACATTGGGCGTGTTTGGCCGAAGTAAGTACTTACTAAACTTAAGCCAATCAGCATAAAAAAATTAAAATCTTACAAGCTGACTATAGCGCTTTTCGGCCAGGACAGACTTACTGGCTTAGCATAACACAAAACACCGATTTACGTTATATCCCGTACATAACCGCATAGACTGAATATAATTGACAGTACTAAATTTAGGAATATAATTTAATTCCTGTAAATAGTTGCAAATGGATAATTTTATGAGAAATATTTTATTGGAAGAAATATTAAATGACCCAGTGGATAATATCGATAATTTAGTGAATTAAGTGCTTGGGTATCTGAACAATGACAGATCTGTTCCTGCACGTTTTGTTTACATAAACAATAAGCAAAATGGCGTTGTGTATTAAGCTATGCTTACTGCGTTAGCACTTATTTTGTGTGACGGCCGAAAATTTTGTAAGTATAGTAAGTGATTTACTAAATTTACTTGAGAACTTACTCTTGCCACACACGCCCATTTCAATGTTTTTCATAAAAATTTAGATCTAATAAGAAAAGGATATAAACATATTTATGAACGATAATATAAGAACCCTTTTTTGTGCTTTAAAATTTAATTTTAAAAATGATTTATAGAAAAACAATTTTGACAAAAACATAAACATACTTTACTCCAATCAATTTCAAAATTAATTCATTATTTATCTTTTATTAAATTCCATAAAGTGTAATTGTCATAGAATTAGTAAAGGTTATTTCACTCTGATGACAAACTTTTGAGATAAAAATGTATTTTTCCTCTATTGCATGTACTACATACGATGATGATATATTGGATGGAAATCCGATAATAGTTAATAATAGTTATTAGATGAAATTTGCATATAGGCAACAGTTACGTATATGATGTAGCGATTTAAATGCGCATTAGAAAAAGATTAATCAATCAAATGCTTGAATAATTGAAAATTTATTTTTTTTATTATATACATATTTTAAATATACAAGTCTATTGTGGTAGGGAATTTTCGGATATAGTCGAGTGCGTGAGATTAAGTTACGGGATATACCTGTTGAATACCTCCACCAAAACTTTACCTCCTGTATACATATTCTGTAGATTTACTTGAGTTCACCGGATTGAGAAATAGTGAATTCAAACAACCAAATAAATTTATATTAATAAGCATTAACTTTGTACCCTTCATTACAAAAATTGGGCAGGCGAAGGAATATTAAATTTGGCACACTTAAAGTTTACACAGGCAAGGACTGGATACAGCTAATATTTTTTTTAAATTATGCATATAAAGTACAAAATTACAAACATATATAAGTGGTGTGGCTTAAATTACACTCTCTACCATATACACGCATATATACTCTTGCGTTTAAAGGCAGTGAGATTCACTTTTGAATGATTATGGTTTGAATTTCAACCTTTGTAACGAGTCTCTAGTATCTATAAATACAAATAAATGGAAAAATTACAAACAACCTTAAGACAAAAAAATATTTATGTTTATAATTTGGAGTTTGAAAGAAATTTTGTGAAATTTTTCCTCAAAGTTTCTGTTAAATATAGTTTATAAATTTGGAACTGCATTATTTTTAATGTTCCTAAATTTAAAATTATTGAATTCAAAAATGTTACTTAGACCTATCGCATTCTAAGTCCATTATTATTTAATGCATAGTGAATGAAGGTAATGCGAGTAATCATTTAATAAACTTTTATGATATGAATTTCCTCAAACAGTAAAAAAATAATAAATTGAAATCAAGCAAGTATTAATATTCATGTAGTTTTAAAACAGAATGAATGCATACCTATTGTAAATATAATAAGAATTCATCATTATGAAATAAGTATAATAAATTTGGAAATACAAACATCGATTTTATAAAAATTCTTGTTAATAGTACATTTGTTGACATTTAGATTGTGTGGATTAATCGGAATCAAAATTACAAATGAAAAGAATTGTTATGCTATATACTTGTCAACCATTGCTATAAAAATATACATATACCTCAATTTTAATTTGAAACTCTCAAGATAGGATTTCAATAAGAACGAAGACAAATCGAAATGGGTGTGTTTCATCCAAAACAACATAATGATATGTATTGATGCATGCGACACATCCGGGTCATTTTGAATTTTTCGACTTCAATGGACTCAACCTCTTGATACCGGTGATGTCTTAATGTGTAAATTATTTCTTCAGAAAAGGCATGTATGAAACAAGCATGAGTTTTTTGTCTTTTCAAGCCGATTAATTGCCTCAAATTAACAGTTTAATGATTAGCGAGCGGTAATTATCACCGACCTTTTATGGTTATATAACAAGGTTATAAGAATTAAAAAACTCTTGCTGGTAGTCGAATAGCAATTTCGAGTTTTTTTTCTCGCATATTACTTGAATATTACTATAAATATTTCATACACACCTTGAACAAAAGGGTAGCAATTTAGTATTTCCATAAAAAAACATTCCGCACATTATGTTTAAATATTATTTCATCTACATACTGTTCGTAAGAGGATAAAAACATTAAAAATAATTTTTCATATAAAATGTTGTCCATGTTACAAAAAATATGATAAAATGATTAAAATATGAACCGTGCCTTGGGCCAAAACTGCATTTTGACTGAGGGTGGAATTTGCAGTACTAAGACTGTATTTTTGAAACATCTATAGACCCACATTTACTGTGTATATAAGCAGCTTAGAACGCATATGTAATATATTTTTACTAACGAGGTGTCCGACATATTGCTTGTATATATTATAGTGGAAATAATAAATTAATTTACCGTTATATAATCTATACGCCAGCATATAATTATTAATATTATTATTTAGTATCCATGTTTTTCTGTGTTTCTGTAGTGGTGCTACACTTGTCTATTGAATTTTAATTTAAATATTTATAAGAGATATAATAAATACAATGATAAATAGTCTGCATACACCAAACTAAACATCGATGCTGCTATCTGTACATTCTGATTCAATTCCTAAATTTACCTAGATATGTGGTGTTATTTATCTTTGAGAAAATCTACGTCCTAGAATATTTAAAAATAAATATTTATGAATTCTAGTAAATAAAACATCTTATATTTGCGGAGTATTGTATAGCTATTGTGGTATAATGGATAAAATTATGGATTTATAAGTCCGAGGAGTAGTAGTGTTCAAGCCAAGGTGTATCCTAAACGATTTTTTTTATTTTTTTTCGTAGAGACGAATTTATTTTAGTCGTCATAACAAATTCTTAAATTTACGACGTCTTAAGATTCAATAAAAAACATTGAGGCGCATCAGACATTTTAATTATTTCTTAAAGTATTGTTTTCGAAGATAATTCTGACGTCCAAATCGTAATTAAGAATTCTTTAGGAATTCTTCCAGAAGTCATATTGCTATATGGGAAGTAATTTCGATTAATTATACTGTTCCCTATTTTATGATATAAATGACCACACCAAACGATACGTCATTCTTGGGTTTTGATCCTATAGTTTTTTTTTAAGAATTAATAAAAGGAGTGTAGTAAAATTAAACTTTCATTGATAAAAATTCTCAGTCGACTCACCTAAATGAAAATGCAATTAAAATGCAACGATAGAGTAATAGAATTAAAAACAGTTTTAAATCTAGCTAGAAATGATGATGGAGACCACCTAGAATTTAAGTAGAGGTTTTGTATAACCAGATTATTATATGATAATCACATGCATATACAACGTACACACATTGACTTTGATAATTGTACAGAGTGGCCTTACGATATTAGTTCATTCTAAAAAAAAAAAGTTTCCAATAATGTTGATTTTGCTGGATCCTACAAAACTAGATATTTTCTCACATACTGGATAAGTTGTTTGTTGTTCATTGTACTCATTTAAAAATGACGAAACTGAGACTCAATCCGCACTGAACTGTGATGGACAAGTGGGGATCTTCTACATTAGATTCCACAGAAGAATATTATTTTATGAGGATGGAACTCATGAAATTTCATCACACTAATTGGGTAAACATTTAATATATAAGACATAATTAAGAAGATTTCACATCAATACACGCACTATAATGGAACCTACATTTTTAAGTTGTAACGATAATTGCACTTAACATTAAGCTACAATACTTTAATAAAAAGTCTGATGTGTGCCATCCTGTATTCAATATGATTGTTAAACGAATGTGTATAATATTATACGTACATTATTTTTCTGACAAATGACATTGATGCAGTGCTAATCTTTCAAGAGGCCTGTCTTGTTCTTCAGTCACTCTCCAAAGCCTCTTCGTTGAAGAAAGGTAAACGCAGGCTGGCCGGCTTATATTAGATGTTGGTTTTTTTCATGTTTCATGCACGCCATGTATACAACATTAAACTTCTTGCATTATGCAGATTATTTAAAATAAATGATTCTTTTTTTTTTTTGTAAATAATAAATACATAATTATTTTTGTGTATTAAAAACACAAAACTGTTGTTAGTCTGTTTTAATAAATTATTATTTATAATGTTGATAAATACACCCACAATCATTTAAATAACAATAATAAGCAAAATGAAATGTGCGTTTATGAAATAAATAATTAAAATATTGTATTAATTAATATATAATCGTAAAATATAAAAACAATTTAAATTTTTATTATTCCTAAGGCAAAATCACTGGATTTTATAAACGATAAATACATATTTGGTATTAATTTATTCCCATGTTGAAAAATTTATTGAGATTAAATTAATATTAATTCTGACAATATGAAATTGTAAATTTAAACAAAAAATATGGATTTTTTAGTAGATATATATGTTACGGTAAATGTACACTCTTGGGAAATGTACACTTTTACCGTAAACTGTGTATATTTCCCAAAATGTTAGGTATATGTGAACTGAATATAATGTATATGTACATTTCCCGGCAAATGTGTACTCTTACCTTCACGTTTTGGTAAATGTATACTCTTATCTTCATGTTTTAAGAAAAGTTGGAATACAAATAATTTAAAAATGTTGTTGCAGTAAAAAATATTTATTTAAATAAACATAATACAAAAGGCTTTAATAACGAAAATTATTTTAATTAAAAAATGTAAATGACAAACAAAACATACTTTTCTTTGCATATTATATAATATGTCGTACGTCATGGTCCAAATATTCATATATACAATTTTCGTCCTAGTTTTTCAGGACTAATACGATGGGAATCAAACAAATAATAATAATAACATATTTTATTTTATTATATTAGTTAAATTTTATAAAAGTATAAAGGAACATATAGAAATTTCATTATTCATTCATAATTCACTTGCACTTGCGATTTTGTATGCTCACATTTACCAAAACGACATGCTCATTGTGAATTCAATGTACATTTATTTCTTTGAAATTGTAAATGTTAGTTCAATGCACATTACCCAAACGAGGAAGCAAATGTGCACATTTACCGAAAAATGTGTACATTTGCCGCAATATCTACTTTTACCGAAACATATACATTTGAATTTCTTTTGAACAAAATATTTGATATTATGCCATAAGTTAATCGATCAAATGGACGAATAAAGAGAGAAACTTCAGCTGACATGTATGTTTTCCAGAAGTATCGCGAAGAAATCTTTAATGGAATATAATTCAATAGAATCGGAAATAAGCCAAATCAATTAATTTATCCGGGCCAAACTTTAGCCAAATATCAATGGGAGAGTTTGACATGAAAGTAAGATCGTATGTCCCACTACTCTGTAGCAAGTTATCCTTCGATTTTATGCTTAGACATTGCTTAAGTTACAAAAATTTACAAGCGACATTAAATGTCTACTTAAAATTATGTGTCAACTATAAAGTTAATTTTTCTGATTTATCTGCACCAATTACATGAACGTGTAAACGGTAAGTACAACTTCAGTTCATTTGTACAAATTTGTATGTACAAATCCCTTTCCACAAATTGCCTGAGCGTATGAGCCAACTATATCATAATAGAAAAATTAATTCCTATTTGAATCTACCGTATTTCATTTCGTTCGTTTGTTCTTATTACTTACGCATATTTTTTAACCAAATTTATGCGTAAAAAGAAGATTATTAATTTAATAAATGTGTCATAATTTATCCAGTTCAAGTTCACTTAATTAATAAGAGCAAATTATATTGGTTGCTGGTCTGATAATAACACTGATGGTACATGGCTGATCTAAAAAAAAAAAATACATTTACGAAAAAATTATTTCAAAAAAATTTCATTTCAAACAAACATTTTTGACTTTAAATTTTTCTTTTTCTGTCAAACTTAGTCTTTATTTCTTAAATACGTCACCAAAATTTCAATGGCCGGGCAAACGGAAATGGAGTAATTATGTGATTCTGTTATCACCTTTACCAAAAGTTTAATAACGCTGTCAATACTATCCAACGTTACATACTTAAGATTGAAACTAATAAGCTCTGACATATTATTATATTTGGTGAGTAAAAATGTTGAAATATTAAGAGTCCGATATCGGATAAATTTCTTTGAAGTTTATATCAATTCATTTTTCCTTATTGTTCCACTGAATGCTATTTATTATGTTTGAATTTAGATTATATATATAAACGATGAATTAAAATCCATTTAAATACGTGTTTAGGTGTTTTTCATTAAACGATACATTTTTATTATTTTTATAAGATTATAAAAATTAACTTTAATGAATTACCCAAAGATTTGTCACGATGTTGTTGAACTAGGAACAAAAGTCGTGCTAATAAAATGTTGTTATTCTAGCAAATTGTTCTTTAAAATACAATTAAAACATTAAATTGTAATTACAATGAATTTATGCTAAATAAATACACAATAGTGATTTTAAAATAGTCATTAGACAAAGGTATTATCTATCCAGTTAAAATAAGAATGCCCGTTGTGACTTAATTGTTTCTATAGGAGTTATTTAATTGAGTTTTTGTTTTTTCAAGTGGTTCAGGAAAATTAAATGGGAACCGTATTTAAGATATGTTTAGTTAACCCAAAACAATTTGAATCAGGATGATCAGAAAATCTCTAACATAAAATTCGATGTATAATTTTATTTCTACCTGGCTGGGTAGGTTATGTTTTACCAATTTTTATTATTATCATCTGATAATTCTGTACTTTGTTTGATTATTTTTTGATATCAATTTCATAAAATCGAGGAAAAAATACTAATATTTGTAAAGGACATTCTTATAAGCGACTAAGTATTATTGAGGTAGGAGGGTGATACCTTAAATATCGGACATAATCGAAGAATTTTGTGAAGACTCTTAAAACGTTTAGAAATGGCATGAAAGTATCATGTAATAATCATAAAAAAGTCTATTAAGATACTTAAGCTTTTAGGTCGTGAAAGTAATTTCGTCGTGTATTTGTTTTATCTTTTTATTTTTTTAAATCTACAGTGAAAGGTATTGCTTTCTAAGGTTGTCTTTAATTTACACTGTTATCAATTTTTTTAATCACAAATCTATTTTAAACTATTTTTATACCTTTTTATATAATTGTTACTGAATTTCGAATATTTATGTTAGGTAGTACCTTTGCAAAAATTAATTTTTAGTTAATTTTATTGTACTTCAAAAACAGAAATGACTGAATGAAATTGTTCCTTTACTTTTAAGTTGACATAAAAATATAGCTCTTTAAGAGTAGAATGTATTTATCAAAATAAAAATTGGATCACATCGCACTGGGTGATCACATTTTTCGGTGCCTTCTTAAATAAACATGCGAATTTCTCGGAAACTATTTATTTCTCAGAATTCGAATTTCGGCTACTTAATGAGTTTATTAAATAGCATCTCTTTTGAGTCAAAAATTTCTCGAAATTTAAAAAATCACCCTTTTTTGAAAATTGTAAAGTGCTTAGTACAAAATTCATGAACCGATATTAATTTTGCGCATACCATTTAATAGATTTTCTTCTCGCTATCTCTCGGTATTAAACTTTTTTCTCTAAGAAGCTTAGTTTAGCAGATACTATGAAAAAATCGAAAAGACGCTTTTTTATAACTTTAACCGACTGCCATTTTATTATTTTCGAAAATCAATATGGATTTTTTTTATTTGTTTTAAACTTTGTCTAATATATTTTGTTGTCAATTGGTAGCATTGAAAATCTGAAAATCTTTCATTTGCTTGATGTAATTAGTTGAATTTGATATTGAATTATGGCGAATCTAAACACCAGTAGAATTTTATTTTTCGTTATCTGTTTTAGTTTTAGAAATTGATATGAATAATAAACAGTTGCTACTGATTTTTCAACGGCTTGAATATTAAATTAAATAATGTTGTTGTACTTAATTTATGATTAATTAATTTTTATTAGTTTACAGATTCAAAAAATCCCAGTATAATATTCAAAATCCGATACTTATTATTGAGCATCTTAATGAATATATTAATTATTATTAAACCAATGAATAGGAAACCATTGTAATAAAACTCGCATAATATACATTTTAAAGTTTTAATTTTCGAGGTTTTTTTGTTTTTATTCAATAATTTGGTATGCATTTAATAAGATAATTTGTTTTTATATTTTTCAACAAACATTTATTTTTTTTAAACCACAGTACGTATTAGTTTTTATTGATTTGAGACTTTAGAGCACAAAACAAATTTTTATTTAAAATAATTCGAGAATATTTATTTTCGTACGTGTAGTCTCAATAATCTTTAGGTAGAACAATTTTACCCATATCACTGATTTTTTCTAGAGAAATTAACCTTAAAATTACTAATATTGAAAATATCACTTGATATGTCCATTACAAGGCATGCATATGGTAAATAGATTCTATTTTTAACCAACTTCAAAGAAAAGAAGGAGGTCCAAATTAGGCTGTATTTTTTTTCGTTCAAGTTTGCTATTTCACAACTTTCAACTGGGTGATTCGATTTTGATGTTTCTTTTTTTTTTAACAGGAGGAAAGAGGCAAGAAAATTTAAGTGATGTGTGTGTTCGCAGATATCTTCGCCATTTATGGACAGATTTAATAATTCTTTTTGAAAAGGAGATATCCTAAGGATGGTATGACAAAGAATCAGGATCTGACGTCCAAAATGGACAAAAACAATTCTTAGTGATTAAATTTCATTAAAATGAAAAATTTTTCGTGGTTGTATACAACACTCAAAAGTAGAAAAAAAAAAATTTTAAACGGCCTTCAAAAAAATTAACTACAAAGAAAAAAGTAATTCAAAATTTTTCCAATATAGTAATTGTGATTAATTACCTTTCTCAATCGACGCAAACCAATCAATTTTTTTGATTAGGATAAGATTAGCACCAACGTCAAAAGGTAATTGGTCACAAGGAAAAATTAAAAATTATTTTTTACTATTCTGTTCATTTTTTGAAGTAGGTTAGATGGCCTACGGTATATATTTATTCTATATAACAAAAGCACACAGCATTTCTAGGCGGCCAAACATCCAAGTATTGCCTGTCAAATTCTTGTAAACATAAAATTATTTTTAACATTCAACATAGCCATTATTGAGGAATTATTTGCCAGTATTCCTAAAACTGTTTAGTTTTTATTAATAATTTCGCCTATTTAAACAAAATCAGTTGACAGCGGGATAACTGCGTTTAGTAATAAAAAAAAGTAGTAATCAGTGAATTTCTTTATGGTAATAGAATAAGTCTTATGTCATATTGATACGCTTTTCGATAACAAAATTAGACAAAACTTTCTGTACCACGTTCTGTGGTCTAGAAGAAATAAAATGTAAAACATTTTTTTATATAATCATAATCGTAAACTATAAAAAAAATTGTCAAAAATAATTTTAATACTCATTTTTAACTTAAAAATAAATGCGTTATCTAATCCATTTATCTAAATTAGCCATCAATTATTGTTATTTTGGTCACAAAAACATACACACAATATAATAATACTATATATATATATATATATATATATATATATATATATATATATATATATATATATATATATATATATATATATATATATATATATATATATATATATATATATATATTTGAACTGTTTTTATATTTTATATTTAAGTTTAATAGAATAAAAATGTAAATTTATTGTGATTCCAGATTTTAACATTAACATGGAGATGTTGAATAAAACATTTTAATTCTTTTTGTTTTGTCTTTTGTATGAACAGTTTTCATAATTCAAAAATTTTATTTTTCTTACATTTTGTAAAGTGGGTGAAAAACCATACTATGATATAGGAACCTGTGTTTACTAAATTTAAACCAAGACTAATATTTTTATGTTCCAGCATTTCCATCAAAATCGTTGACATTTAGAATTTAAATTTTTTTTAAATTAATTCATTGAAAATAAATTATAGCTAATAAAAACATTCGACAAGTTAGTTTATAAATAACATAAACAGCCAATAAAAAACTATCAATTGATTCACCAAAATGTTATTGATTTATAATTTACGAATATGCTGATGGAAATATTTTTGAAATTAACATGTTTTTTATATTAGACAGTAAAAATATTCTGGACAGCAGATATGCTCTATATATACAAGTTTTTAGACTAATAAAAAATGTATTCACGATTCAATTGATAAAAAATTTAATTTCCTTTAACAATATCTTAAATCAATAAAACCCAAAAATATATTTTAATAGTTTAATTAAAAGCAAGATAAAATAAATCTTGTTAAACTCACCACACAAAAATTTTAACATATCACCTACCTGTAACAAAAAAAAAATGTATATATAACCAGTATTTTTTAAATTAATTTTTATTTAAAGGATGTTAGATCACGGCACTTTAAAACGATTAAGGCTTTTATTGTTATTTTTTCATAAAAAGTCAAGTTCATATATCTTTTGACATGTTGTGTCAAAATTTACACAGAATTTATCTATGTTTAATGTTCATGAAAATAGACTAATATCAATTTTCTAACAATATTGATTTTATTCAAATTTATTTTTAGGCATACAACAATATTCTGCATGTGTCGATTAGCTTATATGAAACAAATTGCACAAAATGAATTTCGATTGTTTGCCCCAATTTCCTAGATAAAATTATTTTGTATTTTTATAAATACGTATTTCAACTACAAAGTAGTCATAATCAGTATGAATTAGCAAGTTGTAATGATTCTCTGAGGAGATGTTACTTGTTGCTAATTTGGTGACTGTTTACACACATGTATTCAAATTCAAATTAATAATTCATTTTCATCAAAAAATATATATATATTAAATACAAATCGGCTTATAACTATAGCACCTAGCCTAAGCTTTATCTATAATACATCATCTTATATACTAGTTACATCGAGATTACAATTTTTTATTACATCGTTTTAATAAAATGGAAAATTTAAAAAAAAAAACCATTTGAAAATACCTATGTGGATGGATAGGCCATCCCTAAAACTAGCTTAACCTGTAAATTAAAGAAAAGAAAAAATATACTATATACAATTAAGATTACACCGGAACTACGTGCAATCGATATCGTGTGGCATGGGAAATCTTTTCCTAAAAAGCAGCATCCTTGGGTCAAATTGACCCAGTTTGCTGATTTCTGGGAAGGGATTGTTGAGGGAAGATTGGAAAAAGGATTTTGAGGTGGAAAGGATAAAGTTTGGAATAGTTGGGTGTCCAGTTTCGCAGTGGAGAGCTTCGGACGGAAATCTTAGGGGTTTGTTCGAGATGACTCTAAGGCAACGATTTTGGAATTGCTGCATCTTCGTGATGAGCGAATATGCAACGTTAGTCCAAACACACACATGTATGTTGGTGTATGCGTAATTTATACTTTTCAAGTATCTATCAAATTGCTACGTCAACCAATCAGCATCGATCACGTGTTTAGTGTTCGGCTAATGATATAGAAGTATAAGACCAAGTGGATTTTGTCAGTTCAAAAATCTCTTATTAAAAATTAAACGTACAAAACTAAAAATGAATTATGAAATTAAAAAATTCTAATTTGAAATACCGTTTCAATTCTAATAGCATTAGCTGAATTTAGGATGTTTTCAACTTTTAATTTTTGGCAACCGATCGGTGATTATTTCTTTACTTTTTATTAGCAGGCAAGTAAAATGCATCTCTAGTTTGTATCCTGTATGTAAATAATCACTTTCCGGTGAGTATAACCTAATAACGAATTATGCGATGCCAAAATGACAGATGATAAAAACATAATACAAAAATTAACAATACAACTAAAATAGTCCGTAACATGACATAATATATACGAAAACACTTGGTGATTAATTCATTAATGAGCGAAAGAAACCAGTAACTACTACATATTACTATTATACGGTACTAGTTCAGTACCATGCTCGCTTATCTATAAATCATTCACTTAGAAAAATGAGTAATACTTTGACCGCCATGTACAAACCATATTAAAACTAACATTTTGGTGATGCATAAAACATTTACTAAATATATTTTAGGAATTCACAAACGTCAAATCGCGTTCTTCGCTTATCACAATCAGACTAAAACGGACCACTTGAATTTATACGAATTAAGTAGTTCAAGTGTTACGAGGATTTCAGTGATCTTTTGATATTTATTTCTCCAGTGTTATTTTGTTTTAAGACTTCAACTTTTTTAGAAATTCTATGGTTAAATAGAATTTTTTTGAAAATATTTATGTTCCCTTATTATAGTTTCGAAAAACATACTTATCTTCATACTTATATTACTTCAAATGAAAAATTTATATACAAAATTGATTTTCTAAGGAAATTTTTGTGTAACTTTTGGCAAATAGTTTGAACTTAAGAAGCAAAAATACCTTCAAAATTGAAGCAGAACTTAAAAATGTACTGAATTTCCTATGAAAATGCTCCTCACATAAGCATGCCCCTCACATACAGAAGTTTCGCTGCAAAAAGTTCAGCATGGAACATACGCGTAACGAATATTTGGACATTATTAATATTTTTCAATTATTAATCCCGCTTTCGGATTAAGAAGTCAAAAAAAACTGTGAGTGGAATACTTCTGGGAACCTCTTATACGTAACAACTGCAGATACAGAGGGGATCATGGAGGTCGTATAATTTTTTCATAACAGACATTTAACAGAAAATTATCTGTCAGCTTAAGAAAAATATTTGACATTGGTGTAAAATGTATTCATGTAAAATGCCTCTCACCACAGCATATCCAATAAAAACAAGGATAAATATTATTTTAATCAAATAGTCGTTAATTCAATATTGAAATAAATCATAGGATTACTTTTATTATTAAATATTTCTTTATCCAATCAAGTCATTTTAGCATACAAGATGCTTAAGACATTTTTATAACATTCATTTAATAATATTATTAATATTGACAGAAGTGGAATGGAATTATTTCATATAATATCCGCTTTTTTTGCAATAAATAATTCACGATAAAATATGATAGTCGTAATAAATTGTTATACATTATGAAAGCTCTTAAAAACATACGTTTACAGGTGATCAAACTCTATCTTAAATGTGGTTATACTATAAAATAAATATAAAATTTTGGAAAGTTTCAAAATGCAACGCGGCCGGACGTTACAAAGTATACCGTATAATGCAGTAAGCATTCGTTAAGAATTGATGTTATTAATATTACTACTATCACCTATGGCCGAAATATCACCTATGACCATCTTTCAAAAAGCCTTTTAACTAACTATAATAGGAATATAATTTTACGATTTTTAAATAGTACTAATTATGTTTCTGACTAAAAATTGTACTTGATTGGTTACGAGAAGATTAACCAAGTTCGTCTATTGTTAGTTTTCAAAAAATTTAATTCAAAAAATATATTAACATTTTTCAAATGTAAAATGAGAAAAAAAAAACGAGAAATAAAAAATATAAATTAAGTCACATATTCTTTAAATATTCAATATTTAACATCTTATCTTTCGATTTTATATTTGGACATTGCTAAGGATGATTACAAAAAATTTCATGCTATCTCAAATATCAATCAGCTTAAAAACAAAAATTACACATTGGTTCTTTGGTGTATAGATGATTTTAACCCAAAAATTTTACCAAGGTTTACTTATAAATTTTCAAATCATAGCCATAACAAACATAATAAAAAATAATTTTAATTGTTTCTCTATTACCCAATTTGAAAAATTTTGATAAACACAACATTCGAAATATAATAATAAACATTTTTGATTTCTTTAAAGGAAGAAAATACAAAAATACAAAAAAATACAAAGAAAAATACAAAATCATACTGTTTTTCAATCCTTTCCTTTTTTGAGGATATAATTCAAATAGACATAGATTGTTTTTATATTATCAGCACTTTCACAGCTTACTATTTGAATTGGATTATCAATCCCCAACTTAAAAAAAACTTTCTCGTTCAGTCTCATCTGTGCCTTGGCATTCTACTAAAAGATGCTGCATACTTTCATTGTATTCATTTCACAGGGTAACCCAACGATTTCTTTTTCTTAGTTTGAATATCAGACCAATTAAACAGGGAATAAATACACATAATTTTAATATTCTGTAAACTTATTTTCGAAATTGGAAAAATTAATAATGAAGCCATGGAATAATTCTTTGGGGTATAATTATTAATGACAAGAAAATATAACATCCCTTCCAGCATTCTAGTCTAAATACCATTATATATATTTTGATGTTCACATTTAATCTATTTTTATTATAATCTCATTTATTTATTGAGTTCGACTATATTCTCTCTGATTTATTTAAGTTTCAAGGATTTTGCTATTCACTTCATTTGCATACAACAGCATACTATTTTAACTATATAACTACTGGTTTTACGTTCAAATATGCAAATTTTATAGAAATAGTTTATTTATTATTAATAAATTGTTTTTATTGTTATAAATACTTTTAAATACCAGTTTTTATATTATTTAATAAAATCATGAGTAACGGTTATAGGGGAGCCATCTAATTAACAACATTCACTCAGAATTACCTACTCATTCTTTCGAAAGATGGGAGTGAGATTCGTATATGAATGTTACGAAATTGGCTTGCCGATCAGGAATTTTTCTAGAATACCGCAGAAATATTTTTATCATCCAAAGTGACGTGCGGTATAAAACGCGTAACACGTCTTAGCGTTTGATTGCATGGAGTGGGAAGTCATGGGTTCAAATTCCAGTCTGGGTGATTTTTCAACTATAATTAACGGGGCAAATAGTAGTTCCTAGTTCCTAGTACCAAATTCTTGCTTTAACATATTATCCTATCCTCGAGTTTTCGCCTATTTTTCGAGTTATTGATACTTTTTTGGCCCCTTACGCTTAACCTGTTACTATACTACCCTTGTGATTTGTGGGATGTAGTTTTCACTGCTTGAGTTGGGTTTTGGCTCCAACGTTCCACGTGTTTTGTCGTATTTATGTATTTTAAGGCCCATGAAGTGATAAAATAAGCCGATAACTCGAAAAATAGGTCATTATTCATGTTCATTTTCATCTTATTTTTGCTTGATATTGCTTATTTGTACGAATATTGTAATCGTGACACTCTATTGTATAACAAGCTGCTGAGAAATTAAACAAATAATCACTTTTACTTTATTATATAGTTTTTGATTTTAATATAATAAATAATATTTTTAACACATCACTAAATCTATAGTTTAACTTTAAGTGGCCTCGAGTATTGAAAATACTTAACTGATCACTTAACGCAGACTCCAATAATTTGTAGCGTTTTAATTTTCTTATTTTCTTTTCATAATTATACTTAATTTATTCCACAAAAATTGGTTTAAAATTTATGAATCACCAAATCGTTGAATTTGGTTCCATGAAACACTTTAACATCATAATTGAAAAATATGCAATATTATTTGTTTCTTAAAAGCATAGAACATTTCTTCAAATAATTTTTTTTTTAAATATTCAGGCTCCCCTCGCAATTCCATCTTATCTTCACCTAACTAATACATATATAATTTGTTATAATACATTGCTTCATAAGTTGTGGGAACTACGTATTTCATGTATCTTACTTACTATTGTAAATAATAGTACAAATAATAATACTCAAAAATTTTTGTTTGCCAGAGATATAAATAATTTGCTTGTTTTACAATTTTACTAAAACATAATCAATTTATTTACTAAAATAACGCCATATTTGAATTTTCTTCACTACCCCTCCCCCTCTTTTTTATTAAATTAAAAATATTGATCCACAAACTTATTTGATTTGAAACATCCATAGGTGACGGCAAACTTGAGTGTTGGCGTGGCGATATAGGCCGTGGCGACGCATCTCCATGCTATATGATGGAATATATATACTATACGTTATCGTGGGTAATGCGCAAGTGACTGTGCGTAATCTGTCTTGCTACACTGATCTCACATACCTATAGTATATATAGTATTATTTATTTTTTTTTTTAAATTTATGTAATGCAGGTGAAACTTTAATTTTGTAACTTCGTACCCCAAAAACAATGCTATTCCCATACAAAACAGTATCCAATAAACATGAAACGCGTCATCATTTATTTATTCTCAGAATTAGTAAATAAAGACTTTCAATACTAATTCTAGCCATGTTCACCGTTTAGAGTTTAAATTTCCAAAAATCTTTCCGATGCTTACGTTATAAATTAAACAACATGAAATATATTCCAGGTTTCTAAATTATTCTCACGTACAAAAATGCTCATTGACGTACGTTTTATTTAGTATCTAATAATCGAATATCCTTAAACTATTTTGTAGCATGTTACACTATTAATAGAACAACTCTATTAATAATGTCAATAAAATTTTTCAACATACATAAATCACTAAATAATACAACAACAACAAAAAATCCAATATTATATGTATGTAAAACAGTATTTATATATCGAGTAAAGTAAACAGGAGTGAAAGTTTACAAGAGAAACAATGACATTTTATGTGCTACCATTCTTTGTTATAAAGTAGAAATTTAACAAAAATATACTGTCAGAATCAATGATTTATAAATCACTAAATTTGCCTCGAAATAATAATATTGTTGTTTAACTGTATTTTGATTAAAACGAAGGCACAAACAAACACACAAATTTTATTGCACGATTTAAATTTATAAATTGTTGATTTTGTATAGAAAGTTTCATTCGCTTGTATCATTTCGCTGAGAAATAATTTTAAAAAAAGTCTTACGATAGTACGATAGCTTTGATTTTATTGCTGGAAATAAAATAGGAAAACAATTGGTTTCTTATTGGACGTTTAACAGCTGAAACCGAATAAGAGGAGTAATATTTGAATTATATGCTCATATATCTCTGCCCATCTGAACACGGATTTTAATATATTTGAACCGTTACTTTAACTATTCTTAGATAAACGTGACGAAGATCACGTAAGCTGATCTTAAGAGATTTCCATTATTCGTAACGGGCTCTGAATTATAAAATGGAAATTAAAAAATCCATATTCTATATTCAAAGGTTTGTGAAATTAATCCAAAGAAACTCAACACAGACATGATTCTCCTAAACATTTAAGTAACAAATCGAATATGAATTTTTTAAATTTTCACTGTTTAAATTTACGATATTGGATTTTCAATGTGTTATTTTCAATAATTCAATGTGTTTTCGACAGTGTGATAAATCGACCGCCTTTTTTTCTTATTGATCACACTGCCAATGCCTGAGTTCGAACCTGCAACCTCCTGCCAAAGTAGACAAATGAGGGTGAGGTGCCTTTTTTGTGTGTTTGTGAGGTGCCTTTACTCACTTGGGCCCCATTTGAATAATACTGAATTTGCTTTATTTCAAGTGTGTAAATAGACTTAAAACATAACAAAACACGAATACTAAAGTATAGTTTGTCTCAAAAACAATATAACAAGCAAACTATATTTTATAAGCTCTCAAAGATTATTTTCCATATCTATCTTGAAATCAAAATTTTGTATGCTATATCTATAAAGATCCAAATAATTGACAACATAAATATCATATCTCTCTCTTTTTTAATCTTTTAATCCAGATTTTGGAACACCAATGTCTTTTGGCGTTAATATATTCATAAACCCTTAAAAATTTTCAGTCTATTGTATGGAATAGCAATATATTAACTTTTAAGAATACTGAATTACAATAAAATTTAGTTGCAAAAAATTCAATTTACAGAATAAAAAATGATTACATTTTGAAATCTATTACGAATAAATTGAAAGCGTAAGTAGGAATAAAATAACATTAATTTTTTTATAAATAAAACAATAAGCGATAAATAACAATATTTCATAATGTAAATAATATATATATATATATATATATATATATATAAAATATTAATATAATATGATAAATGAAATATTACAATTGGTAAAAAATGATTATGTAATCTTATAAATATGAACCAATAATCGAATTATGGTTGTTGCATGAATAATCAATTAAATTTAATGTATATCAAATATTTTTTTAAATACCAATTCGATCACCAATCAAGGCATTTTATGTTATATTATATTACCTACTTAAATTCAATTAATGTTGTAAAATTAATTTTCAATTGTAACAAAGTTATTCAAAATAACATTATTTTACTTAACAATTCGTGGCAATTAAACATGCTACGAATTGTTAACAATTAATTGACCGAGTAACTAATTGTAGAAATAATATTATGCATAAAAATTTCACTTTCATAAATGTTATGTATAGTTTTTGAAATTTGCAAGATGTAAAAGTATTGCGGATTAAGCAAGAGCGATATAAGACATACTTGTAAAGATAGACTCTAACTATCGTTAAAAAATATGCAAAAGGTCACTTTGTAGATGCTTCATAAACAGAGACAAATGAATTACGTTGGCTAGTTAAATACGTTAAGAAAAAGGAAAATCGAGCTCATAGGAAAAATAATTAAAATTGGAAAACATTTATTTATTCTTCTTAAGAAAGTACGAGCGCCAGGCGGTGTGGGGATAGGTATCGACTCTAGCGCGGTAAGGGGAACGCAGTAACAATATGATTTTTTTCAATATATAGATATACATTTAACATTGGCTAGTGGCGGCATTTATTTTTCTTTTAATTAATACACTTTAATTAGTCGGGCAAGTGTAAATGTTTTTGAATTAAATTTATCACTAATATATTTACTTTCATCCATAAGTTTTTTAAAAATATTCACCGACAGTTTTACGAGAAAAATACAGAAATGTATCAATGTTTGAAGGTTACCCCATAAGACCAATGTTAAATTGGTCAACTTTAAAGTTAATTATTTATTTAAATGATCGGGCAATCTCCTTCAAATTTTTGGAATTTGTTTAGACATATTTAAACTTTGTATTAAAAAAAAATCAAGCCTTTTATCAAAAGTTGACTTGGTGCTCGTACTTCCTTAAATTAAATATTTTAAACTCAAAAATTCAAGTTATATAAAAAATATTTATCTGAAAAATAACTACATTCATTATTTAGAAGGTGATCCATATAATTAGCTGAATGATATATACTGAGTATATGTACAATTTTGGCGATAAGGTCTTAGCATGAATCTCCCATTTAGTAAACATTAATGATTTATATTTTTGTAATTCTAATAACCATTTAATTAAAATTCCTAATATAAAAATCGATAAAATATAGGATACTCCATATAAGGCAAGTTCGTCATCCACATTCACAATCCAGCAGAATGCAAAAATGAGTAAGAATCTGTAGAATATCTTTATTCTATGAAAACGATCAACTGAGTGACATACTGAGTGGTTAATGTGATATTTTAGGACTGACATTTTAGCATGAATCTACTATTTAGTAAACAGTTAAATTAAAAAAAAAAATAAATAAAGATTCATGTATCATATAAAAACTTACCTTCCAATACTCTTCAAAAGATATAGGCAGCGAACTGAAAAATCATGTCTTTCTTGCATGATTTTTGAGTATTCGCTTATTAATTTCGAACTAGTAAAAACTTTACTGGAATACGTGTTCGAAAATTCCGAATCTCTTTTAATGTACTTTTGCTTATTGGATTAGGGCTACCTGAAGACTACGACTTTTACACACAATATAATTAAGTTCTTATTCTTTTTACACTACCTTCTTGGAAAAAATTTCTAAAATATCAAATTTTTTCTATGAATGCTAGAAAGATAAGGTTTTTAAGCTCGACATATATAGACTAGAAAATATTAAAGGTCCAAACTTAAGTTTGGTATAGGTGTTCATAGAATCACCTAATTTGCCCATTTCCACTGGTCATCTCAATAATGAAAAAAGATAATAAATTGAAATTTCGGTGACAAATTCTAGTTAAAGAAAATTAACTTCTCTCATTTGGTCAAAAGGATCCACCACCCAATTTTTAAACCATTAAAGATTTTAAAAAATCCAAAGACAAATAACCAACAATTTTTGTTTGAAGTATTTTTTCTTTAAGTGTTTGGCTTTGCACAATTTAAGCTACAATATAGCTAATTAATATATATATAATTACAATACATATATTATTAAAAAGTATGTATATGTATTTATAACTGTATAGACTGGATATTTATATTATTTTATGAATGCTTATGATTTAAAATAGTTCAAATATTGATTCTTCATTATATGTCGAATATAAAAAAATTTGAAAATATAAGCGAACGTAGGAAAATCGTAAATTATTTTAACCTTATTAATTATGTTAGGTGAATACATATACACACTTCAATTTTTTTATTTCGCTTAACCAGTTTATTTTATTCTAATTATGGAGTAACATCCGAAACATGTCGCATAATTAGAATAAAATAAACTGGTTAAGCAAAATTAAAAAATTGAAGTGTGTAAATTTATTCATCTAACATAATTAATACTATGGAATACCACAAATTAAAACTCTCTACCATTAATATTTTAACCTTCTTTCTAAATCTTTAAAAATTCAACCTTTTGCCTATGCAAAACTAGGAAGATGGAATTTTTTGTAATCGATAGTAATGAATAGAACATGGGAAATAGAAAAAATTGGTTCACTTTTGAGCCTGACATTATTTTTTGTGCAATCAAAGAAAAAGCGGTTTCTGGTTTATTTTCAAGAGTTTACAGTTCATACTACCAGTCGTAATATTTTACATTACTTAAAAATAGCTGAAAATGGTTAAAATAAATTTCAACTATTATTTTAAGTAAATGATAGGTCACGACGTTATGATAAATTTCGTATTAGTTTTGTAACAAAGTAGTGAAAGTGTCGTATGAATGACTAAAACCACTTAGTTTAAATTTAGACATGCAAAACAAATTTTATTTGTGAATACTGGCAGCATTATTAATAGAGTATATTTATTATATTTAAATATTTGTTATAACATTATTAATAGTTATATGATAATATCTTCTATTCATTTTAGCCCACATTAAACTGTTAATGCCAATCGATGAGTAAGCGCTTACAAATCATTCATAAACTACAAAAGCCGTTTAATAATATTGACTCAACCATTATCAATTTTAATGTTGGGCACGGGTAGGTTTATGTATTAAATTTAAAAAATCAGGATATTAAGGAACTAAGAAACGTTCACGGGTTTTTATTACAGGATATCAGTCAACGGGTCATCTGTTTAGAAACAACCGCAGAATGCTATTAAATTAGAGTGTGGAAATTAGAGAGATTTTTTTCAATATATCTCGAAAAAATTTTGACCTCTTGACATGAAATTATTTTTTTAGATAATTGTGTTTTTCATAAAAAATGGCTTATTTAAAAAGTTTAAACTTTTTGAAAAAAATATTGAAACAAAAAGACAAATTATGTACACATAATTTATTTTTTTTTTTTTGCTTTTTTATCCATAATTTATTCGGTTCTGAGATACGCAAAGGCATTACCTTACAAGAAAAATATTGAACAGCATTACCTTTAAATTGATATGTCATGTTTTTAGTTTAAATTTGTTTTTCTTGGTGGGTGTTTTTCGAACTTAAATTGCTTATAGAACAAAAATAAAACAATTTTCGTAATGTCGACAAATCATTTAAATAATTGAAATTTGCTGGTATTGTATGTTGGGAAGAAATAGACAATTTTGGAGTGCTATAAGGGATTTCAATTTGAAAAAAGTTTTTTTAATTTATAAACTTATGAAAGTAATAGTTGATGAAATGATTTAAAAAACTTCACCCACCTATTTACTGGATTATCGCCGATGGATTGCCTGTGTTAGAGTCAATGTTTAATCTATATTTATAGAATAACGCAGGGAAATTGTGAGTTATAGTGGTGTTTTTTCGAGGAAATTTGCACAAATTAAAATATAAATATATCTAAAAGAAGAGAATTTAAACACTGTAGTAATAAGGTTGGTTGCGAAAAGTTTTGTAATGATTAAGGGTGGAGAATTCAGCAAGCGTTTTAATGGGCTTTAACCGTTATGAAATTAATATTTTTTGCAAGCTATACCTATACCTATCATGTTCGTTATGAAATTACCTTTGTTTTGAAATTTTTTAATTTTTTCAAATTTCTTAACACAAAAATTACCATATATAAATATCTACGAGTTGTGGCATAAGTATTATAAGATAGTTTATAGATGTTCTTAATAAATTAAAACTATTAACTATAAATATATATTTTTGTGTTGTCATATTAGTATAGATTAAACACAGCTTTGACAATATTATTTTAAGCAATTCATTTGCGATTTTTATGTTTTTTTTTTTTTTATTTATTAAATTTATAAAACATAATTTACATCCGATAAACTAAACGAGTGAAGGGTGGATATTAGAACATCAAAAGCCATAAGCCTTTAAGAGAACAAAAAACATTGGATATAAAGAAAATAATTATAATAAATGAGTAACAAACCACAAAGTATTTCAATAATTTACAAAATTAACAAAATGTAGTTAGTTGTTTTTATAAAACGATTTTTAACCGTAAATATCCTACACAAATACATAACTTTATTTAGACATTGAATTAACAAACACAAGATTTAACACTTTCCATTACAAATCCACCTACGAATTATGACCTCATTTCTATTGAACAAACAAAAATACAGTAAGTTGCTTGCAATACAAAAGGTAGCATTGGTGGACACATATAATGAATGCATTGTTTTATTTGTAATTGTTTAATATATGGAGGAGGAGGTCCGAATTTAATAAAATTGGTGAATTAATTAAAAAAGAGAAGCAAAATTGATCCTATATATGTATATTGACTAGTTCTGATCGCCAAAGCCACGAACAACATAAACCCAAAAAAATTAAAAGTGAATAGCACAAAATCATGCTTTTATTACTTTATATTGAGGAATCCGTAGATACTTAAGATCAGGTCAATGTTCTCATATCTCAGTATTGTAATACTATCAAAGGTAGAATTGCTCAAGTTATAACAAATAATTCCAAAAAAATGAACACTAAGTATCTAGTAGGAATCGATCTCGTTTTATGTTGATAAACTTTTGAAACTGGCTCCTTTTCTTAAACCTTTAAATTAACAATATTGATACAATATTGAGATTTTTATTCAATGTTTTTGTATTACTACGATTTAAAGGTTTTACTTTTTTTAACATATTAATCTGCGTTTTAAGAATATCTAAGAATGATGAAAATAAAATATTTAATTAATCATGCAAAATCTACATTTAAAACGGATTTCACATTTCGAATTGGTTATGTGCAGAAATTACAGAAATTAGCAAGAAAATATTCTTTTTTTTATAATTATAAAATTAATTAATGAGAACTCTAGGATTTTTCGAATAAATTTCGATTGTTTGTTCAAATTTCCTAGATCAAATTATTTTGTATTTTTATAAATACGTATTTCGACTATAAAGTAGTCATTATCAGTATGAATTAGCTAGTTGTAATGATTCTATGGAGAGACGTGCAAACCGTCACCAAATTAGCAACGAGTAACATCTCTCCAGAGAATCATTACAACTAGCTAATTCATTCTGATGATGACTACTTTGTAGTCGAAATACGTATTTATAAAAATTCAAAATAATTTGATCTAGGAAATTGGCAATAACTCGAAATTTATAGGAAAATATTCATTAAAACAAAATTATCCGAAAAAGTTTTTGGACCAGGTAGTTTTGGAATTAAAAATGAATTACAAATTTTCGATGTTTCACTTAAAGGCACTATGATTGCTTTACATGCTTACATCGTTTCTATTTCTTGGACTATTTGCGGAAGTCTTTCAAATTAGGTTAAGATACGTGTAAAAAAACAGAAATCTTTGAAAAAATCATAATGCTCAATAAATTTTTATGTTAAACGAAATTTTATTATTTAAATTTTTCAACTTATTTTATGTAATATTTTGAATTTTTCAATTTTCATATTAAATAAAAAATTTTTAAAAATAATAGACGAATTAAGCTAAACATATATTTCTTAAAATAATTTTCTCGTGACTGACTAATGGCCATTCGAAGTCTGAGGGAACCTAACAATATTATTAATTCAGTGTTGTAATTAATTAAGGATTGATCAACTTGCTAAGATGGTATAAGTTTTTTATGTTCGCGCTGCTTTTTACAGAGAACTTCAATTTTCTCCATTAATTTTTCTATCGGAAAGAGGTCATTTTTAGAAAAAAATGTCTTATCAAAGGGAGAAAGGTGATTTAACATCACTCACAAGGACAAATTTTCAGCGATTAACTAGAAAACAGCACTGGACCTATTTGATGAATTGTACATATTGAATAATATTATATACGCAATGATGATCAAATAAACTCGTTTTTTATTGAAATCGGTATAAATAAAATCATTTTAAATTTAAGCAAATATAAAATTGATAAATTTCAAATTACAATAATGTTGTAGTTTAAGACAATTTTATACATATTTTATTTAAAATAAATAATACTATATATCTGAAATACAAACACAATGAAGAAATGTAAATAAACCGTTTATTTAATCAATTCATTACACATCGATTTCATAAGCATTTTTATATAATATACAAAATATGTATTATTGCATAATCATAACATTATCACGATTGTTATATATAAATCACAAATGCACGAAATTCATATCCAATGTCTATACATGGTGAACTACGGTTAATGCTCAATATTTTTACTATAGGTTGGCGCCAAAGTTTTTCGAATTATATGGCTTCATTTGAAAACAAATTATCAATAGTATTTTTTATCTTTATGATTTTCTCGGGGCCGAATATTAAATTGATGCAAACCTGAGGAACTGTAAAAAATTAGGTCTAATTACGCAAATTTTACAATGGTTATAATTTCGAGTACATTTTTTTGGATGAATAATATTTATTTTTGGTCGAAAATTTTTGTTAATAAAATTTCTGCCTATTTTCTTTAAACATGAAACAAAATAATTTTAAGCTTCTAAGGATTCTTCAAAAACTCGAAATTATTCTGGAACAATTTATTTTATAAGAAAATGTTTAAATTTCTTATTTATAACGAAACATTTTGACAGTTCTCGTAATTAGTCAATGTTAAATAAAATAAGTTTAATAGAAATAAAACCCACCAGCAATAATGTACTATTAAAAGTACGAAACAAGAAAAGATTCTGATCCGAAACTTGATAATATGATATCCAGAGGATAGCCGTGGTCGCATGTAACATGTCGCCACTGAATGTGTATTGTTTAGTAAAACAAGTCTTTTGATATGCGATTATATATTTCCAAAATAAAATAATAATTATATTGATAATGACTTTATAAGTGGAAGGCGCACTCGTAATTTTTAAAAAAATTTTAAGTGAAAATTAGACAAAGTTAAAAATTTCCATTGTTTTATAAAAATGAAGTTTCATAAAATAAATAATACATCTATTAATTTTCTAAAAAATGTGAATCAAGTGAACTAATTATGCTCTTTCATTTTATACAATTAACAAACCAATGAACACCATATTCTTCAAAATCGATTCAATAGATTATCACCACTACAAAAGTTATAACATATTTTGTTTTAAAATAATTAAAGTTTAACAAATTTAAAATTCCGCGATTAATAACAAATTCAAAATCCTGGAATTCTTTGACCACAATTCACAATTCCTAAATAATGACTCAATGTCTAAACGTAATAAAAAATCACTAAATACCTATTTTTGATCAATAAATATTTACTTAATTATATGCCACTCAATATACAATAAACAGATTTTTATAACAATACAATAATTTAGATCAAGGCTATAAAATATACATTTTTGATTTATTCAAGATTGATAAATAATAAAGATAATTAAACAAATAAAAAAAAAGTTGATCAATCATTTCTTCAACATATTTGTGGATAATAATCATTAAAGTATATTCAAGTGATATTATAATTTAATTATTTTTCATAGTGTTTAATTCATCTCGACAAATAAAAGTATTTTGTCATAATTATTCGTCTCTGCACATCTATGTGTATAAAACATTTCGTAAACTAAATTTAGAAAATTAGTTATTGGGAACTAAACTCTAGTATTCCACTTTTTATGATTAATCAAAAACTAAGTAATTTATTTTGAGATGATCATTATTTGATGATAGCAATTGAATAATCTTTTTAGAATAAATTCAATTGGATAAGTAAGTACAGATTGTTTGTATTATACTCTATAATTCATCATTTTGTAATTTAAAGCAGTCATTCTATTCCAGATTTTTATTGCAACGAAATTATTTTTAAATGATCATTTTCATTTGACGAGTGTAATGTTAATCCGTAATTTCAAAAAATTAATTAAAATACTTGACATTAGGCAGAAGACACTCTTGTTGTACCCTCTTTGATTCAGAAAATAATTATCTCTATTGTATATGTAGTAAATAAAAAATTTAAAAATTTGATTTTTTTTGCTCCATTTTCCAAAGAAAAAAAAAATATGGTAACTTGGTTAAAAATAAAAAATTGAAAATCTCAACAAATAAACAGGCTAAACACAAAGCCAGCTTATTGAAGATAATGTTATACAAACGTGAAAAAAGTATTTTATTTAGATAATATGCAAATTTCAACGAAATCGATCAAACCGTTACACAATTATAGTTGTTTAAGTAAATATATTCGATAATGGTTATTTTCACATAAATACCAACATACCATCGATTTTCATGATCTTTTGTGAATAGGTGCTAGATGTGTGATGGTCCATGGTTTGAATATCGTTGGAATTGATTATTCTGAATACAAAGAGGAAGATATAAACTTTATACGTGTGGAATTTTATAAATTATAACCATAGATACAAAGATTTATTAATGCGATAGTAACTGATAAAAATTTATGTAAGATGTAAGTGTTATTTCATAGAATAGTAGCAAAATTTTTCTAAAATCATTATCTAATATAAATAAGTATTAAGATATGGCTTCATTTTGTTATATACACAATTCGGACACAAACTCCTAATATATTACAACTTATTATATTTTTAAATCGTCGGGTATTATTTATAAAATAACAAATTGACAATACAAAAAAAATTAACTCCGGTAAAAAAAGAGTTTTTTTGTAAAATTAACATTTTAAGTCGGAAAAAACTCAAAATTATTATTTATATACAATCATTTATATGATTTAACTACAGAAATACATTTTTCCTTCTCATATTCAAATTGCAACGTATTCGTTGAAGACAAACCAGGCATAAGCTATTTTAATAAGCATAATCGTAAATAGAGAGGAAGTTTTGTTCGAATCCATTATTGGTGTATTTTTCCTTTTCTTTGCGTCACAGTCAAATTCGTAAATTTTACTCTTACTCTAAAATACCAAAAGATTAATTGAAATACACAATAGTTATTAATTTCATTAATCAATAAATAACAACATTATAATATACTATTAATTTCATGTATAATAATAATGTACATAATATTGAATTACAAACTATTCAATTAATAAACATACCACAAATACCAATTTGTAATAATATTGAATCAAACTCAAATTAAACGACATTAATTAAGAAATTTGATATTCAATTTATATAACCAGACGTTATTCTTTTATTATAGCTTTTAAACGACAATAAAATTACAAAAACGATTGTATAATGAAAATCTTAGAAAACCAGTAGGTATCCTTCGATCTCTCATCTGATGTAATAATCGTTCTCAAATCAGTTTAATATACGTTCAATTGCTTCGCTTTTCTTAATATTTTAAATCAAAATTTCTAGAATAAAGTCGGGCTTTAATTTTATTTATGGATACCCTTCCAATGGTTTTAAACCTAATCGCCTTAGTACTAAAAGAAGCACGAATTATTGTGCTAAATAGTGATTTTATTCAAAAGTTTTGTTAGTATTCCTTCAATATTTTTAATATAAACGCAATTTTGACTAACTTTAATATACCCTCATATGTGTAATGTATCCCGAGTATAATAAATGAATTTAGTGACAAAAAAGTTGTTGAAACACCGGGAACTGGGTTGATTAGCAATGTTTTATAATTTTTAGTATTTAAAAAAAATATACAAAATAGGTAACCAATTCATTTATGGTTACCCGTACCGTCGTGCTCAGTACATGGAAGGGACTTCATAATCGATTGATGCGTAACAAGTATCTAAAATTTGCAATAAATCATTCACATTCTAGAAAATATAATTATTTGTTCAATTGTTGGCATGAGAATTGTACAGCAAACTTAAAATAAAAAGTATTGAATAATTACAAAAAATGATATTTCATTGAAGTAATTGAGTTGGTAAGAATGGTAGAATAAATTTCGATAGAAATTAAACAAGTGCAAATTTGTATAATTATTCATTTGAATTTGTTAATAAATTTAAATAAATTTTCTATGTTAAATTATACACCATTCACAGACTTATGTATCATTTGATAAGTAGTATTTTGTAACGAATGAAATATTTATTATTATTAAGTATATACTATCTAAGTAATTAACCTACACAAAAGTCAGCACTATTGAATAAATAAAAACAATGCCATTTTATATTTGAACTTTCCATTTTTCATGGTTAAATAGTAGCTTAGTTCTTCATTCAAAAGTCTCTGTTTAGATCTCTGGATCATGGTATCAAAAATTACTCACTTTTCGATTTTGTATTATCTTGGTGGTCGTTACAATAATTTCTGGCTTTAAAAATTCTTAACGAAATGACATTCATATATTTTATGCATATGCTTGGTATAAAATTCAATATTCTAATATTGATAAGTATTTTCTAAATCGACAATTATATAATATGTCGAAGATAAAATGAAATATTGTTTTCATTATAAAATACTTATTAGGTATAATAATAATATATGCTATGAAATAAATTGATTGAGATTATTTCATCAAACTATGAACAGTTTATTGATTGATTACTTATGTATAATTATTGATTATAAGGTAAGATAAAATGAAATATTAACTCGATTTCGTTGTTCAACAGTTCACATCTCTCTGATTTTGTTCATCTTCGTCTATCTTATACATACCGTTGAATTTATTCTCGTTTCTGATTTTACTGAATAGATCATACGATTTATTTTTAGTACGGTAAAATTAAGGATTCAGATACATAACTTGAAATCTATTACCCATAATCTTTATGATAATTTCACCATAGGTGTCATACAAAACTAAATGATTAGTGTTTTAATCTCAGTGTGAGCGATTATTTACTCCAGTTTTTCCATCCAATAATAAATTTTTAATTTTTAATTGCTAGGAGAAGCAAGTGATGTCTACTAATTAAATAGGTTTCCACCAAAAGTTCATTTTATTCTTCAAACATTGTATTTTATTAATAAAGTGTATGATGTATTATAGGGCAAGATTAGGCTAGGTACTATAATTTCAAAGAAACCAAAGACATTTTATGTAATTCACACGTGATAAGGAAACTATTTCCTCATATATGTCAGATAATACGCACAGTTACACTATACTCAAATTTTAAAATTATGAGACAAGGTTATTAGATCTTATATCGGAAACTATACTTGCACGTTTTGCCATTTGTGGTATGCTATTTATATTTAGCTAGGTCATTTAGTACTGTAAATGATATACTTATTTCATGGGAACATCAGCCAACAATATTAAAATTAATACTTTATTTCTCAATGAGGTTTTTTTGAGGTTTTTCTTTATTTCTGAATGGAATTTTCAAAAAGAGTAAAGTATACGCACCTATGAGATCTTATTCAGCAAAATATTCGCTGGATGTGGAATTTCATTAGAATAGTGTTATTTAACCCCAAAAACTAATTCAACTATATTTGGTTCAAAATGAATAGAGGAATATAAACCGAGAAAATTTTAGAAGTGGTCCCTAAGGCTCATATCTACTGGTAGCTCAAAGCGTAGATCACATATAAAGACTTAAAATTCGGTTATCATAAGAAATAAAATAAAGGCCACGCCTCTCTATCGTAATTGCTTTAAATGTGCAGTATATTGATGCATTTCATGGCTCGAAATGGCTTGAAGGACTATACAGTAAATTTCCTGAATGTAATAAACGGACCTAGCAAAATTTCATAAAAATTGGAGCACGGATCCTTAAGTTACAGCGAAACATACATCGATAGACAGATAGATATATAGTTACAGGCAAACGAAATGCAAAATTATCTTGTCTTGTTGTGAACAATCTTTACTTAATCTGGTCGTATATTAATAATGATAAAAGGACATTAAGCAGTAAGTTTATGAAGTCACCTCTAAGAGATCCCTTAGTTTATATTCGTATCCCGTACATTTTTGTACTTATTTTGACTGTACTATCATAATGATGGAAGTATCATCGTTATTATTATAATTGAGACGATATATCTTGTACTACATGTTTTATAAGACTGTGGAGCAGTGCCTAGGCTAAGTGTATTCTCGAATTATTTTATCATCAAGAATTACTATTACCAATCAATAATAAAATAACATAATAAGCAAAATATGAATACATCCATGAATATTTACAAAGCCTCTAGCACCAAATCTTCACGGAATATTCAATAATATAAATATGATAAGAACAAAGCTTAGTTTATTCTTGTAAGATTAAACCAATTTGATATCAATTCTTTCAGAATAACTGAAAAATTCTAGATTACTTTTAGATGAATGATCAATCAGATTGGTGCTGAATTTTAGAACCATTGCGGCGAATGCTTACACCATTTTTTTAAATTCGCTTTCAAGTCTGTCTGTTTGATTTTTTCAAATCTGATCAAGTTCTTTTTGAGTCATATTTTATTTGTATAGCGGTCATCCGAAATTAATGTTTATAAGGACGTTCCTAAGAAAATCAGTTTTCCAAGAATCTTTAAGAAAATTTAAATACCTAGAAGGGTTCTGCATTTAATTATAAAAATAAGAAAGAGTTTTTTAATTGTTTTCCAAATTTGTTTCATGACCTGAAAAGTAAAAGAAAACGGATACGAAAAATGGCGAAATGAGATTACTTTTGTATTTCTACGCTCGGAAAAATAATGGAAGAAGCTTAATGTAGTAGTTATCATAATTTGCATTGGAGTCTTTCACGAGAATCATATCATTTTATAAAAAAATATTTATGCCTATAATTTAAAATAAATAAGTAGCATTTACATAATCTGTAATAGAAATTTCAATAGGCAAAATCTATTTTTACCTTTAACTTTGAAAGCTGCCTTAAACTTCTGATTAATTATACAAAGAAAAGATCACATTTCTCTTAAGATTAAATTCATAAAAAAATAAGCAAGCAGAGAAAATTTTACATAAAATTCAGTCTGAAATTATGATTCAAATTCGTATACTAACATTTATTGTTTACAAAATTGATACTGAAATCATTTTTTAAAATAAATTAATGACAACTATACTTTCGTGATTTTTGTGCTCAAATATTAATTTGAGCACAGCAGACAATGAAATGGAAAAAATATTCATAGACTATTGAGTTGTAAATACAATACATAAAAGACATGAGGTTTTCAAACCTTTTGCCACTAAAAACAGTTGAAAATGAGACGTAGCACTTGTAAAATAGTTCCATCACTTTCAACAAACAATGCTGCAAACTTTCAAAAATGATTTTTGTTGGAAACTCAAATAAGTGGTGGTATGTGTACTCATTAAAATAAATAATAATGCGATTTAACCTGTATTTTTCAGACATACACGACTATAACATGGGCCACCCACATCCTTATTTTTTATCTACACCCGATTTTATTATTATACATACAATTGAATTTATATTATGAGAAATATCAGTTAATACGTTCTTATTCAAGCGAAGACGGTATGATGATTTATAGCGCCGCCTGGATTCGAACCCACAACCTCTGGCTCGAAGCAGTTAAATATTTAAAAATGAAGACGCCTTCACTCACTTGGGAAGTAAGCCATGGTTTTATATAGCTCGAACATGTAATAACTATAGAATGTTTATAACAATACGTAAGAACAAAATAATAACTTTAATAAATTTCGATTTTTTCCCCAATTTCCTGGATTAAATTATTTTGTATTTTATAAATATGTATTTCGACTACAAAGTAGTCATCATCAATAGCCAACTAGCTAATTCATACTGATGATGACTACTGTGTAGTCGAAATACGTATTTATAAAATACAAAATAATTTGATCTACGAAATTGGGGAAAAAATCCAAATTTATTAAAGTTATTATTTCATACTGATGATGACTACTTTGTAGTCGAAAAACGTATTTATAAAATACAAAATAATTTGATCTAGGAAATTGGGGAAAAAATCGAAATTTATTCGAAAAATCCTAGAGTTCTCATTAAAAATTATAAAAAAAAAAAAAATTAAATAAATAACTTTAATGTAAATTTTAATATTAAGACGCGAGAATCTTAAATGCTGGGCATCCGTGTTTAAATAAATATGTACCTAAATTAAAAACATTTAATAAAAATTAAAATTAAAAGCAATTTAGATGCATTATATGAGTACAGATTATGTGTAGAATTTTTACATTGCTCCGCCAACGTGATATCAGCAGTTTTAATCATAATGATTCAATTTCTTAGTTAAAAATTTGAGCACATAATTTAATTTTCCAGCATCTAAACAGCACCTCACATTCACCTAATTTTTTACATATTTAAATACAATTTTCAATACATTATTACTGTGTAAGTTTTACAAGTAACAAATTTTTTTCCATGTTAGTACTACCTTAATAATATTTTGTAATTAAATCACTGCAAAAATATTTTAATGTAGGGTGAATGTCCTGATTAGTAATAAATTAATTTAATTTCCGAATAAATTGTAATACCTAAAAATTAAGAAAATTTATATAATATGATATAAAAATTCTCAACATGAAGTTTATGAGAAATTTCATTGTTAAATAACAAATTAAATTTTTTTTGTATTCAATATTATTTATTGACAGTATAAAGATGGTTGTATTGTGCAATTTATATGCAAAATATATACAATTTTTTTATTATTATTTTTGCATTTATAACCCATAACAAAACTAACAAATTTGTGAACTTTAATGTATGTTATATATATTGCATAAATTATAAAGTAATTTTTATACTGTTTGCCATTAATTTTATATTAAAGTCTGAATTATTTGACATTAATGGTGGATGCTTAATTTTTATTTAAAAAAATCATAATTTTATCTACCTACGTAATAATTTTTGAAAAAAATAATTTTTTTTATAGACGTTATAAATTTTTCATGTTTTTGTTGAATAATAATTGATTTTTATATATTTTTATGTTACTCAATATAATTTTTGGCCGTTTTTTTTTTTTTTTATTTGGAAAAACATATCATTATTCATGAAACCAGAAAATAATTTTATTTTATTTGTATATTTAATTAAATTAATTTTTTTTAAATAAATAACAAATAATTTGAAAGTAAATGTACATAAATTATACTTAATTAAATGATAATACCTGTTAACGTTTGAAGTACTAAATTTAGCGCGTTCCTTATGTGGGCACCTGCAAACGTATTTTATAAAATTTGGATATTTTTTTTAAATATAGAAGTAGAATTTATTGTATAAGTTTTGTAGGTTTGTAGTTGTTGTATTGGAATCGATTTAAATTTTAAGAAACAATTTGTGGATGCTAATCCATTTTCATGTTTCATTTTAAACTACATTAAAAATTATAGGAACGAGGATTACTAATGCACAAATCACAAATCCGAACAATATAAAAAAAGGAAGTTAAATATATCTTTTGAAATTAATAGACAAACAGCGGGGCAGTTGTAACTAAATAAAAGCTTCAAGTAAAAGCCTCTTGAACATTAATTCGATAAAATGCTGCTTTTTACAAAAAAAGTTAAGTTAACTACAAACAATATTAATTATTGAAATACCCGTCGTAGTTTACTCTTAATATTTTAATTATTTTAATTTTTAACAAGAATATTTTATGCTGTAATAATGCGTATTATAACAATCATTACATTAACTTGTATGTAATTACATATATTATACAAGTACTTTACATTTCAATTAGCCATAATTAAGCTATAGTTGTGACGAATCTAATACATAAAAAAATGGCTCAAGAAAAAGAAGCTGGTTTGAAAGTAGTTTCAAGTAGATTATCGAATTTATTTTGAACCATAATTATTTCGAATAGAACCACTCTTTATATCATCAGATATGAATTGAATACAAAATGTCACGTTCGAAAATGCATACATGTAATGCGGTAACGTTGTATTTAAGGGTTATTTTCAGGGTAAATTCAATTTCGGAAATTATTCAAATCATCACAAATGAATCACATCAAATTATAAAAAAAAAATGATAAAATTGTTTTTAAAAAAAGAATTCTTATCCGCGATTAAAATATAAATAGTTTTATGGAGAAAATTGAAAACAATTTTTTGCTTATCTCATATTGTTTCTATATAAGCTCCATGTTTCCACATTCACATTTTCGATTGTATCTCTGGTTTAATTTTAATAAAAAACAGTTTATTTTCTAAAGATAAATTTCACGTAAGCGGAAGCCAAAAAAAAAAATAATAAATCGTACAAAAATATTATAAAATAGAGCACAAAAGAATTAAACCAAAATCGAAAACAAATCAAATAAAACAATAATATTAGTTGAGTCAATAATATCACAGACTTGTAATATATAATATGATATAATGCAGCAATGAATATATTAACATGCTACAGTCTAGATAACCTTGACCTTTGCAGTGTGTCGGTCATAGAGTTGATCCAAGAGACCGGACGTTATGTACGTAGAACCAACATTATATTATTATACGTTATGCATTATGTACGTACTTATATTCTAACCAATTGAAAAAACCAACAGTTTATACTTCTCTCTGTTCTAAGGTGCTATCTATAACGAGTGTCTCAGAATTTTGAGGCAATTTTATGAATACTGTTCTTTCGATAGTAAAAACTAAAATTACAAAGATAAAATATATGTAGAAATTTAATTAAATATTTTGAATTTGAGTCACAAAAACATTTTACTGTTTTATTATATGACAAAAAATCACTTAATCATGTTTATTTTGACCAATTTGGAAGGGTGGGGGGGTTATTTTAGTTAGAAAATCAACATTTGGAAAACAACTTTTCAACTGTCACTGTATATTTCATATTTAGAAACTTTAAATCGTAAGATCGTGATTAGAAAATGTTTCTGTGCATGTGCGCAAAAGATATCTCCTATATCAAAACTCCGTGATAAAATTTTACTGACAAGACAGAAGCTTCCTTAAGCAAACTAGTTAATTGTAAAGAGTAAATCTCGTATACAATCTCAACTCGAAATATCCTTGGGACACATTATCATCTGGATAGATTTATCTCAGAGTAAACGTTAAGAAAAATAAACTCGCAATTCGTGCTAATCAACTCTCTAATACGCATACTCGTTCTAACTCGATTCCAAATATCATGTGAGTTACAGTCTATAAAAAGGATGAACTCTAGAGCCAAAAATCTATCGAACTTATTCCATCCCAAACATTGTGAAACATGCGATAGAAATATAGGTTGTATCTAAAAAACAGATTTGTTCCTAAAAATTATAAATATGTATATCGATGAATTACTGTAGTATCCGATAATTGGTTAATGATTTTGGGAATTTGTCACAAGGAAATTTAGTGGGAAGCTTTTTCCGAGGAAAAATAAATCGTGTTACGTATCATTTGAAAACAATTATTCCCCTACGAAACAACTCAACGTTCCTCTCGTTCTCCATCACGTAGCCCGTATAGTTTTTGGTTGTTTGGTTGATTCGAATAGGAAGATCATTAATTCACATTCGCAAAAATTATTTTTTTGACTACGGACTATACCTGTAATAAATAATTAATTTTTTTTTTATTCATTTACAAAATCAACTTCCATCTTAACGTCCTTAAATTGTTGTGGCTTCTTCGATTTTCACTAATATCTGATAAATTCCATTAAATCGTCGAAAAAATGTGTTTGAATTGCTTGGAGTAATTATTGTCCAATAATCCAAAAAGTTTTCCCCATTAAAAAATTGGAGATATCTTTTCCCAAATACCAATAAAAATGGAATCGATAAAGGCTCTTCGTATGGAATTTCACTTAACATTTTTTTAAAAGGAAAATTCGAAAAAAAGTCATATCTGAAAAAATAGTCGCCCCATCATAGAATTAATAAAATTTTTTGCCCAAATAATTTGTAATATCTCATATATGTCCTAACAGCGTTCATTTTTATTTGTTTTATATTATCAGAATTTTATAATAAACAAACCCGACATCAAAAAGTATCGATACTTTTATCGTGTCTCCAATCAACACCATCCATTTAAAAGATATATTTTCTGTAACATCTTGTACCGTTCAACCATTTGGTTATAATAATATTGAGTATGTTATAAGACCATACAAGAATCATTTACCATAGTTGAATAGAATAGGTAGAATTATTTATAAGTATATAACTCTATGACATTCACTATAATTCAAGTATTAGATATTTGGTCATGTTATTTTATATAATAGGCGAGTAGGAGTACTTAAATGCCATAATCATATTCATAATACATAAGAGGGGGGGGGGGATTTATTGCAATTTTATATAAACATTTTACATATGCAACTATTTGTATAATACATTCATTCCTTCATGGACAAAATATAAATTAAAATAGAAAAAAATAAAATATTATGATAGGATTATAATTTGATTTTTTTTAAACTATAAACACAATATCATTCAAACTATTCAATTATTTATTGAATTGTGAGAAAGATATGTTAAATTATGCATGTTTGAATAAATTTTATAGTTCATTGTCACTAAGAGGATAAAACACACCCTAAAGTTTTAAGAATACCACATATTTTACATTTGCAATTGGCATTCTTTGCAAAAGGCTACAGAAAAGACGCAAAGAATCTTTCTATTACACGTATTGGTATTAATTTGACTAGCTCACATGCTTTTCTTATAAACTTTTTTTTTTTTGTATTCTAAATAAAAATGTTTTGCAGTCTTGTTCCTGTTTTTTGGCAAGACCTAGACCAAACCTATTTATACAACCGGATGTCCAAGACCGAACAAGCAAAACCATCACTACATGCAAGACTAAGCTAAAAATTACAGCTTCCGATAAATACATGAGTCAAAATAAATGTTGCAACTTCAAAATGTTCTTTTCGTGGAACAAAATATTTTTTGTACTTTTAGTCTGCTTTGCTAGATTTTTCTACTAAATTTAGAAGAACAGAAACTACAAACATGGTTCATGTCGTTTTACATGGTTCATGTCAGCAAGACATCATGTATTCGTTATATACATTAATGTATATTATATACGAATATTATATAACCATATTCGAGTTATATAGAAACAAACAACTATAAACATATCACTCAGTCCAAAATCATAACAAAGAAACCGGTGGAGCAAGAAAAGAGCATGCATGCAATATGAAACAAGACATAAGTGTCAGTAACACATTGAGTAAAATTACTAAGTCACAGTCAAAGGGTTTTCACTTATTACAAATTTACGACACTACAGAGTTATGCGGCTTATTATGATTGCAATGAGATAAAGTGTTTTATTAGTTAATTATTAATTGCATGTTATTTATAATTTATACCTGTAATAATCTTCATAATGATAATGCATAGAAAATAATTAAAAGTAAACATAAGTATCAGATAAAATATGCAAGGCAAAGACCAAGACTCAAACTATTTGAGAAAGGAAAAGAGCAAGACTATCCCGGTGTTGGTCTTGGTCTTGGTTTGCACATCACTAGTATGAAAGTATTAATTAAACTTTTTCAATCAATTAGTTTAGTTAAGTCTATATTTTGTGGTCATGATTTACCACCATTACTCTTCAGAGACCAACATATAAAAATAAACAATTGAAAATCTGTTTTACATTTAGCTGTTGTTCTGATATACATTGGTTTTTAACAGTATATTGGTACATCCATGTAATATTCAAAATCATATCATTTAAAATTATATTTTATGCTCCAACATAATATAAACAGCTATATAAAATTATATTATTAAAAACCAGTGTATACCGGAATATATCTTTAATAAATAACGTGTTACTTGGCTAAATCATCAAATTATAAGACTGAAAGATTTTGTTCATTATTTGTTGCTTTATCAATTCCTGTGGTTATTTTGACGTTGAAGATTCATCTCTTAGAAAGGTTGGCATCTACTCTTTATGATAGAGGGTCAATTTTTTAAAGGTTGGACTATTTTCAGTTTAATATATTTAAAACTGATAAGAATTGGAGTAGTTTTGGACAGTTTCAAGATAAAACTCTATGCTTCGTCCACTAAAATCTTAGTAAATAAACTTAAATCTTGACAGAAGGTAGAGAGTTTAAATTATAATCAAAATACCATATAATCAAATCAAAATAATATGAATAAAAAAGCATCTTTTCCATCGCAATCAACAATAATAATATTTATATCGAAAATTTTATTTGGTTTCTAGTTGAAATTGTTTGAAATCGTGTATGGACATAATGAGATATTTATAATGTGTAAAATCAAGTTCTGTTTTTCAGTAGTGTGAATAAAAAGAAAATTCTCAATTAGAATAATATAATTTTTCATCATCTTTGAATGTTCAAAAATGATTTTACCACCGCCAGATACCTATAATACATATAAATTAAAGATTTTATTAAAAGTATTAAATAACCAACTAATAATAATTTAAATCATCTCATGTATACTTTACTTTCTATAATCTTAATCTTCGATATTATTATAATAGTGGCTACTTGTATGTCAAGTACAGTTCAATAATATTAATAACTATATATATGATATGTATATGTAGACCTTTATAATAATATCCACAATCAATTAATAGTTCTATATCATCCCGTAAATTTATCATTGTAGAAATAATAATATAGCAATAACAATACACAATTAATAGCCAATTTATGCATATAATAACAACAGATACCGGCCAATACATAAGTAACAAATAATAATGTAAAGGTAATTCTACAAAATTACGATTCATTTGTTTGTTAAAACAGAAAAGTTAAATTGAAACGTAATGCATATTAGGAATCTGGGTAACGCACACTCGGCGATATCCTCTGCATGATTCACTTTTAAACTTTTGTTTAATCTTGCATGTCCAAGTGTCTTTCTTTAAAGTTAAATTTTTTCCATTTTACGATACTTGATTGAGCTAAAATTGAACAAACGTTATAATTATACAATATTATGACCGAATATAATATGATCGAAAAATAAACTGTAAGGTTTGTAAAAATAATATTATATTTTCTCGTTAAATTTCCGAAATATTTTAATACTTGTGCTTTTTATTCTTATATTAAAAATTTAAGATAACCACCTAAAGCGAACCATTCTTTTAAAGTTTGTGACCTGCATCAAAACAAAGATCATAACAGCCAAAATGCTATCAACAAAAGTAGAAATGTTTTACTACTAACTTAGAGTTTCGTCAAACATGGAACTCTCCAGAATACTTCATCTTTTAAACAAACAAAAATTAAAATCGGTTCATCCGTTCAGGAGCTTTGATGCCACAGACAAACACACACACACACACACACACACACACACACACACACACACACACACACACACACACACACACACACACACACACACACACACACACACACACACACACACCGACCGCTTCAAGCAGGATAATTCTTCGGAATGCCCGTTCTACCCAGCAATTGTTGAAGATGCAGAGCACGTTTTCTTTGTGTGCCCACGTTTTGATCACCAGCAAGATGAGTTAGAAAAGTTTCTGACCAAGAAAGTTCAACCAGAGACGGTAGTAGAAATGTTGTCAATTGAAGCTGCCTGGAACGCCATAAGCAATTTTTCCACAGAAGTCCTTATAGAGCTTCGTTCCATTGAAAGACGAAGAGCAAATGTCAGATTTTAGAAGGGAGGTAAAAATAACACCTTAGCCAACAGAATAGAGAGCGGCAGCTAATTCCTCCCCCTGCGAAGTAATGCCTTGACTGCTGATTCCATGGGGGATAAGAGGACACAAGATAAGGGATTTAGGGTTTTGTGAGTATGGGCGCTAGCGATGAGTTTTAGTATGGCGCTGCGTCGAGTCTCACATATCCAGGCGAAAGCTAAGCCTGGAATGCGTAAAAACACACACACACACACACACACACACACACAAGAGCGAAAGACAGAATCTAGAAGGAAGGTAAAAATAACACCTTCGCCAACAGAAGAGCGGCAGCTAATTCCTCCCCCTGCGAAGTAATGCATTGACGGCATTTTCCGTGGGGAATGAGAGGATTGAAGATAAGGGGTTTTGGGTTTTGTGAGTATGGGCATTAGCGTCGAGTTTTTGTGTGACGATGCGTTGAGGCTCACATATCCAGGCGTAACAGCTATGCCTGGAATCCGTAAAAACGATTCCCCCCTCTTATAACACCGTCGTTTCTGCGTCGGGGGTTAAAAATGAAAAGATCTTTTTAAAATAAAACACTAAATATCATTTGTTTAACGGTCAAAATATATGATTGTAGTGAGTGTAGATTCACCCATACATTACGTTATAATATAGTACAGAGAATTTATAATTATAATCTATATCGAGTATCATCGGATTTTAATACTATTATGTAGTTTAGTACATACGGTAGAGTAAGTAGATAAGGTAAGACATAGATGATATCATATGCATAATAAATAAACTATCTTTTATTTAATAATTCAAATGGACTACAGTTTATGATCGTGTAACTAATTATTTTTAGTAGTTTAGTAAGAAATATTTTAAAGTCATGATTCAATAAGACTCTTGTTCATAATTATATTTCACTATACATTTTCTTATTATTATTACAAGAACATTCAAAAACTTATGTAATATTTTGTTGAGAAAATATGATTCTTGTGTCCACAAGTCAACAAACTCACATTCATAACATAATATTATCAAAGTTAATAAAAGCTTATTTATTAACTGTTACTTACAATTCTTATTCATTGTACAATTTCAATTAGGCAACAAGAAATTTGTTTTATATTTGTTGAGCAATTCGCTAGGATCATTATTTAATTAATTTGTATTTTCTAAAAATTCTTATATAGGGAATTCCGGGGGAGATGGCCGTAGTTTTTATGAAACGTTTTTAAATGCAAACAAGTGGTGAAAACAATCTTTAATCATTCAACTATAAAATAACACAAAATACATACACCAACATACATGTGTGCAGACCGTCACCAAATTAGCAACGATTAACATCTCCTCAGAGAATGATTCCAACTAGCTAATTCATACTGATGATGACTTCTTTGTAGTCGAAATTCGTATTTATAAAAATACAAAATAATTTGATCTAGCAAATTGGGGCAAAAATCGAAATTTATTCGAAAAATCCTAGAGTTCTCATTAATAATTGTAAAAAAAATAAAAAATCATCATCAAAGTCTAAGATGAAATCAATCATAAAATATTTTGTATATCTCTCGACTGGCCATCTCCCCTGAAGTATCCGGGGGAGATGACTATGTTAGCTTAATCGGCGTTATTCTCTTAACTTATCGTCTTTGGTTTTCTTTTTGCTGTTCTTTGGCTATGCGCGTTTAAGAAATTAAAGTAATACATAAAAACTTACTGTACAAGACATTAGATGTGTAATAGCCAGATTATCTCGGATTAAAATGAAATTATTACTGAGTGTGTCATTTCTAGCTGCTTAGAAAAGCATACTCTGTTGAAGCCATCTATACTAGATCAAATGTCATGATATCTGCTTAATCAACATGGGGAGAGATGACCAGATCGATATAAAAATAAATGACTAGACACTGATGACAAGTTTGAGATTCGGATGCAACTCATCTAAAACACCAATCAGACTAAAACAAAAAACTATGCATTTCCATTCAAATTTTATCACCACCAAACCAGATGCGTACACATGTTAAAAAATATTTCCTTTGAAAAACCAATTAACTTTTTTATTTAATTTCATTATCAATTTCCACGAGCTGCTAGTAGTCTATATTATGTGCAATAGGAACAGTTAGCTGTAAATGTTCCAGCGTTTGAAATTTAATGTATGCTAAAGTATAATAATGGACCTAATTATTTACAGATGAATTAATTTTTAAACAATCTTGTAAAATAAGAGTACCATCTATGCATGTACACATAGAAAATGATTTAATAAAACGTAACTTATATGCATCTGAAATGTATTTATCGTGCACTATTTATTTATTGTATTTAGAGGTATATAATAAGTACAGAATATAATAGTACATAAAATATACAATAATTAAAATATGTTTCAATATACTAATAATCAATAAATTCTTATACCAATATCATCAGCAGTAAAACTGTTTTAACAGATTTACTAACTAATTAGATAAATGATTCATTCATACAATGTATAGATACTCGTTTTAATATCCTTTGTCTAGAATTTAGTGAAAAAATAAATAATAATAGCTAATTTAGCATCAAATGTTTGTTTAATTGGTTATAAACTAGATTAAAATTAATATCCTTAGAATTGGTTTTTCAAAAAAGAAAGATAAAAATTTAAAAAAAAGTTTATTCAAATCGGATATAGTAAACTTTTCAAATTTTTTTATTACACGCAAATTTTATCCAATTTTCACAAACGAAATGTCCGATTCTACTTCACTTAAGCCATATTTTTTGAAAGTTTTATATCTGTAGTAATGTTTAAGAATGTAGGTTTTTGCCTCAAAATTTGATATTAGGTGATATATTTGCTAATAATTTATATTAAAATCGAACCAACTTGGTCAACTGATCTAAGCATATCGATTTTTCATTTTTATCAACTATATATTATTGAGTTGATTTATGTTTAGCGCGACGCATATATTGTCATATTGGCATTGTTAAATCTATATAATGATATTATCTAACTTGACCTTCGAATTTTTCGTGAAAATTTCTTCAACATGCCCTCCTTCATCATGTAATTTGTGCGCTAAAATTGAAATAAATACAATGTACCTATATATTACATTGTAGTACACAACAGATTATCTTTATTATATAGATCTCATTTTTTGGAAAAAAAGTCTGTCAAATTATCTGAATGTCAATTAACTCATAATCTATTAAAAACTTATGGAACTTAAAAATGAATCATCACCAATTTTCCTTAAAAAAAAAAACTTAAATTTGGAATTAAAAGTATTAAGGATCACTTATCAGTAAAAAGCTCAAATTGAACCAAGCAATACATATTTCTAGCTATAAAATTTCATCGAAATCCGTTGAGCGGTTAATTTTTATATTAACCGCTATAAAAATTAAAAGATTATAATATCTAAGAATTACGCGTCACAAGACGCGTCTTTTCCAAATATTTTTTTTATATTTATTTGGGTAAAGCAACAAGACGAAAACTATGCTAGTCATACAGAAAAATCACAAGTGAATGAAAGAACCCGAGTGTACAGTTTATGTATACTCGTTGAATAAAAAAACTACCAGAATCATCTACGCTTAACTAAAATTATAAAATTTTATTATTTTTTAAATTTAAAATTACTGTTTTAAATAGATATATAAAATTAATTCTGATAAACACCTCAATTCAACATAACAACCAGGTATTTAATGTTTTTAAATACGTAAAAAAAATAAGTATGTAGCTAAATATGATTTTGAATTTTTCTTCCTTGTTTTAATTTTGAGAGAAATGTCTCCAGTCCAAAAACTTAAAAAATCTATGAACATACTTAGTCTCAGCAAAATCATCGGAACCATTTTCTAAGGGAACCTAAATAATCTGTAAATCACTAGAATAAAATAAGAAACTCGATAGTCCGATCTTAACTAGAGCTACGCGACATTACTTCAGATATTTTGAAAGCTATCTACCAGTGGGTTGAATTCTGGATTCACACAAACACTCGCACACACATACACGATAATTCTCCGAAGTGCCCGTCTTGCCCAGGAGTTGCTGAAGATGCAGAGCACGTTTTCTTTTTGTGCCCGCGTTTTGATCCCCAGCAAGATGAGTTATAAAAGTTTCTGAACAAGAAAATCTAACCAGAGACGGTAGTATAACCTATGTTGTCAAGTGAAGCTGTCTGGAACGACACAAGCATTTTTGCCACAGAAGTCCTTATATAGCTGCGTTTCATTGAAAGCAGAAGAGCAAAGAACAGAATCTAAAAAGAAGGTAAAATAACACTTTAGCCAACAGAAGAGAGAGCAGCAGCTAATTCCTCCCCCTGTGAATTAATGCCTTGACGGCGGTTTTCGTGGATGATGATAGGATAGAAGATGTGGGGGGGGAGTAGGGTTTAGTGAATATGGGCACTAGCATCGAGTTTTAGTATCACACTGCATCGAGTCTCATATATCCGGGCAAAGCTTACCTGGAATGCGTAAAAAAAAACACACACACACACACATATATATATATATATACATATATATTATATATATAATTTCTGAAAATCACCTTTTTGGATTCAGGGGGCCTCAAAACATATAATACCTCCGATGAAAACTTGAAATCAAAATTTTGACACGACAATTATACTACCTTTTACCAGTAGTTACAGAAAGTAAACAAATTGTGATGGTTAATATGTACACAGTATATTCGAATCTTACTTTTTTTTCTGTACCACTCTGTAAATATATATAATAATATTGGTTACGTATAACATGTGAAGATGAATTTCTTGACTTGGATGAAATCTATCTTTTAAATAAATAGTACACAATTATCTTGTCCTTGACGACAGGCTAATAACTGTTTACTACCTGTGGGATGGATATAACGAGTGCATTTTAACTTTGATATTATTAATAATTTTTTATTTTTTTAATATTATTATTGTTGTTGTTTTATAAATCTTGTTATATGATTATCATGCATAACTGAATCTCATTTTTACCTGTATATGATGACTTCAATATAATATAGTGTATGGAAGAAGTACATTTACATACTGTGAGATATATTGTGTTACAAATTACTCGAAGATAGACCGAACACGATTCTAAGTATTCGAAATTTTTACTTTCCTTTAGTATACAATAGTAAAATGAAGTAATCTTATCGGGTCAAATTTTCGATATCGGGTTTTTTCTGGAAATACCCGTTTTTGAGTGTAAAATAAAAGGTTTTAAGGTATTTTCCTGTCTAGGTTCTGTATGTAAATCTTCCGAACCAAAAAAGCTGTTAACAAACCACAAACTTTTATATTTATGATTCGGATGATCCAAGAACGAGAAAATATGCATTTCCTAAAAATCAACCTTAAGAGTAAAGTAAGAGGGTGTTTTAGAACACTCCATTTTCTGAAGGCAATGATGCCATCTAGCCCATGGTGACAATTATATTCATGATCAACACACCCTTCTTTTTTGTTATTATTATAATTGATAAAATTTCCGCAGCCTGGACTCGAACCCACAACCTTCAGTGTAAGTAATCAAATGGGTTGAGGTATTAGTGCCTTTACTCACTTGACCACTGAGCCAGTAAAAATTAAACGTTTCTTAGAGGGTACTTGATCTGAAGAAAATTTTCGTGGATTCCTTAACTATGGCTTCAACGATTTACTTCAAACTTTATATAGGGGCTAAACTACAGTTTGGGCGAAAAGAATGGAGTTTATAAGTTTTTTTTTTAATTTTCTGGAATTTAAGTTCAATGTTTTAAACTTAATTTTTTAAACCTGGTATATTCGCTTCATAATTAGCTAGAACATTTATTCCAAACACTTTCCCACGAAAATTGAAATAAGAAGGTTCTGGACAAATGAAGGGGTGTTTTTAATTTTAATTGAATTTAAAGAGTTACTAGTTAATAACAGTGCATATACATTTTTTTGGGTCCATTGTAGTGTAAATAATTTTTAATCAGAGAGGATTTTGAAGACACCCGCACTGACGACACGTAATTATTGATCTCAACCAATCACTGTCTCTGAAGTTATGCAACATTTCACACAGTCAGTACTTGAAAGGGTGACCGCCTTGAAATGCTGTGTGCTGTTGTTGTATAGGCACTGTTTGCCCTTACTAGTTAAAAAGTGACTTAAAATAAAATTTAAAAAAAATATTGAAAAATTTAAATAACATAATTTACATCAGTTAAAATTGAATAATTTGAATTCATTCAGTCATATTGACGCTACAAATTATCGTGGTACGGCATCTTGCCAGTGAATTTTTTAAAGATAAGAAATAAATGGTGACACAAGACTCAATTTTTTCCTTAAAATCAACTGACTAGTAACTGCATGGAGTCAAACCTTTAAATTTTATTTATTTTTTAATTTGGCTTGAATTACCAACCAGGAGAAACTCAATCCATTTAATAATTATATGTACGGAAATATGGACATAAATTTGTGTATATGGAAGTCATGTAACGTTTGTACCATATTTTTATTGAATACATTCTTTTTAAAAACAGTAATTAGTTGAATATTTATTTTGTGTTTTGTTTATCCGTCGTGCAATTTAAGAGTTTTATAAATAGTATAAATTGCTTTATAAGACATGTAAATTTTATAACAAGCATAATATGTATGCAATATTAGGTTCGTTTGTGATGAAATACATCTGAAATACAACTTTGTTGTGAATGATTCATTTTAGATTTAATGCATCAAAATTCTTCAATCATCATAATATCAAGATTTAAATTACAGCGTATACACTGATGAGCTAACTTTGTTGTGATCTGACTACCTTCTACAAAATCTTCACTTTAAATATTGCCATATATCAAGCCTTTCAGCTAAGGTTTAAGCATGAAAAACTTGTACGATCTCTTGTTATTTATAGAAAATTCGATCACTTCCGAGTATCGAAAATACTGACTACCTTCTACAAAATCTTCACCTTAAATATTGCCATATATCAAGCCTTTCAGCTAAGGTTTAAGCATGACAAAAAATGTACGATCTCTTGTTATTTATAGAAAATTCGATCACTTCCGAGTATCGAAAATATTTAAGGAGTAAGTTAGAATTTTAAAAAAATCGATTTTTTTCCTAATGTATATATATTTAAGAATACACACAGAATATGTCATATCATTCCGGTGAATATTTTCGAAGTTACACGCAAATTTGAAGACGTTTGATAGTACTTTTCAAACTTTTTCTCAAAATGGTGTTTTCAAAGTCATTGACCAACATTACTCAAAAACGGGTAAACCGATTAATCTCAAATTTAAACACGATTCTTGGTAAGTAATCGAAGATTTTTTTTCACTGATAAATATTTTTTTTTTATAAACAATTTAAGGCCGAAATGTTGGCCAAAAATTTTTTGATTTTTTTTTTGGGAAACCGCTATTTTGTCAATTTTGTTTATTCCTTCGAATAATTACTAGATTTAACATTACTTTAACGAAATATGTTTGGTTTTTTAATTTCAGACGATCCAGTTCAGAGATATAGTGCTCACCGTCTTTTTTTAAAGGAGCTCCCAGACATCAGCTGTAGCTCCTTTCTAAATAAATTTTTTTACTAATTCTTAGTCTTAAAATAAAGTTAAAAGATACCATAATATGTGTACAAATTTTTAGATCAATAAACTTAAAAGTTATCTCAAAAAAAATTCTAGAAAATTCGCTTTTTTTTCGGCCTTCTAACTGTATACGACCCCTTAAGGCAGCTATATTAACTGGTATGAATATTTTTTGGTATTTTATCTTATTTATAGATAATAAAGAATTATCCATCATATTTTAATTTAAATACTGGTTCTGTTGAATGAAAAAGAGTAACTTAGCATACGATAATTAGAAAACTAAAAATCTATGTAAGTTAGCAAATTACGGTTCGAAAAACCAAACCAATATAAAAAAAAGCACTGAAACAGGAAGGAGACGAAATTAAGATAATCCAAAGATATTCAAGTAAAGAAAAATTCATTTTGTTTTTATACGAATGTTAAAAATCTGAAATAACCAAAAAAAATTGATATATTGGATTTATGATTTTTATCTTTATTACCTTTAACCTAAATATTTTACCTTCAAAATAAAGTTTATTGAAATAGTTTCGTGTTTACCAAACCCATAATCAAAGAAATGAAAGACACCCGCATCAACAATGGTATGCATTTAAGTATACATGAAAACCTTGTACTTAAAACAATTATCGAAAACAATTAAATATAATAAAAACCAAAAATTAAATTATATTTACATGCGTTCTCTCATTTAGAAGTTACAAAATTGATGAATAATCAAACAAAAATTATATCATAGTTGTATAACAATTGTTACTTGATAGAAAGTTATTGTCGTTACTCCGAAAATATAAAACATCAATTACTATAGCATAAAACCATTTTATAAAAATATATTTTGTGTGAAGCTTGTCTATCAATATCAAATATCTTCTATATATATATCAATCAATTGCTGTTCATTAGTCTCGCTAAAACTCGAGAATGGCTGGTTCGATTTTGGAAAATACTATAAACGACAATTTAATTTTCGAATACAAAATGTTCCTAGCTGTGAAACAATTTTTATCTTTTTTTCTCACATGTTACAAATCCTATTAGCATCATTTCCATAGAAACCAAAATCTAAATTTGAAATTCAAAATAAACTTCTTTATCTCTTCTCACTAGCAGTATGTCGAACTGTCAACTGTATAAAATGTGCATATCGCATTGTTCAAGTATTACCGGAATCATTCTTGTTTCAGGAGTTCCATATATCTTTCATCAAGTGTATGCACAAATTATAGGGTATCAAATGTATCAATAAAGTAATAACTTAGTTAATAAGAAAGATATTGATTCTGGCTCCAAAAGTCACATGCATGAAGGCTGCTTTCTTAAATGAACTTGTCTGGTTAGAAAATGAAAACGCCCACTCATATTAAAACAAAATACCAAAAAATATAGTTAGAGAGTTATTGATACAGAGTGGATATGGTGAAACAATTGAGAAGGGAAAGGTGCCAAGGTAAGTCAAGTCACTCTCTAAATCAACAAAATTTCTAAAAGCTATAATGTTAGTATCAAGAAACCTAGATATTTTTGACAATACATGAGTTTTGCAAGTAATTTCGCATAAATTGAAGTTTAGAGAGAAAGAAGGGAAATTTAAAGTTTAGAAACTAGTCATGTCAGTAACTGTCATAGACACATGCAGTCACCTTAGTATGTATTGTCTTGAAAATATGCCAAACTGTTAATTATACAACCCATAATATATTACGATAGAGACAATGAGAAAATGCGATTTTCGTTATGCGAGCAGCCTAGTCAATTTTAGTTCTATTTGCCTAGTCAATTTTAGTACTATTTGCTTAGTCAATTTTAGAACTATTTGCCTAGTGAATTTTAGTACTATTTGCCTAGTCAATTTTAGTACTATTTGCCTAGTCAATTATAGTACTATTTGCTTAATCAATTTTAGTACTATTTGCCTAGTCAATTTTAGTACTATTTGCCTAGTCAATTTTAGTACTATTAGTTCCATCCAGCAAGATGTGAAATTTCGTTAAAATGAACGTTAAATCTTCTAATTTAAATATTTTCGTTATACAAAATTTTTAGCTATAAATTTTATTGTCAATTATTCCATAATATATTTGGTTCATTTTCAGAGATAGGCCTACATATTAAGGGCTGTAATCTGTTTTCATATTTTAAATAAAAAAATTCCTTTTTATAATACCTATTTCTTCTTACTTTCGATCAGTACTAACATTTCTCAGATTCTTTCTTAATACGAAGTATAAAACTCAAAAACAAACCTAGACGATGTTCCCATTTATTATTTAAGCAGGTACAGTTCACATATAAGAATATACTTTACTGATATTAAATATTAGAAGAATATCTCTAAAATCTAGTATTTAAAACCACTTTTTAAAGAACCATGAAATATTAACATATTTACGTTCGTTATTAACTAGATGTGCTCGTGGCTACGTTCGCGTGGTATAAAAAAAGTAGATGCATATTTTAGTAAAGGAAATAAACGTCTGGTGTGGAATTGTATGGTGCGAATTCGGATTTTAAATCGTCTGGCTAGTTATCATAATATTGTTTTCATAATATGATAACTTAAAAAGGGATATATCTAATTACAATAAGAAAAAACCAAACTCACCTAAAACAAAACAAAATATTTTAAGGATTATAAAAATACAAATACGAAATGCTTACAAAGTGATAAATAATTTTTAAAATAGAATATACCGTACAAGAATATGGCGTACAAAAAAAAACAGAGATTTCCAATATCTATAGGTGAAATATTAATGAAATTATACTTGAAGGTAAGATTTCGATCGAGGGACATTCATGAACATAAAAGTGAACAATAACTCGTAGAAAACTCGTAGGGAATAAATTACGCAAAAAGACTTTCAATATGTTTGCTCAAAAAATAACAGCGATATAATTCAGAAATTCAGAAATTTGTAATAAATAAAAAATTATTTTAAATGAAAAGATAGTTTTTTTCACAATTAAACGCTTAGGTACTTAAATTTCAGAACTTATTCTTGGAAATTTTTTTTTTTTTTTATATTTCTGGTTTCAGCTACTTTCAGCTATATAGCCATTAACCAAAGGGGATTATTTTGTATTTTAATAAATACATATTTCGACTACAAAGTTGCATTACACAGTAACATCTGCCAGAGTGGTTACACCCATCCAATTCATACAGATTGTGACTGCTGTTGTAGTCGAAATATGTATTTATAAAATACAAAATAATTTGATCTGATTGGTTCAGATCTGTAATTACGTTACCTAAGTTCGGGGCATTCTTGGAACTCAAGTTATAAAATTTTTATATTTGTTCGAAAAGTGATTTTTTCGATAAAAGCGAGTAAATAGTTTTATTTTCATTATAACCCCGTTAATATATCCACTAACAAGATTAAAAAAAAAACTCATTTTGAAATTCGATTTGCATATTTGAATAAAGGTATCCGAGTTTTCTCCGAATAATTATTCATTTTTATATTCGAGATCGGAAACATAAACGAGCTATCAATTGTTTATAATTGCATCTACAGAAAATAAATATTTCATATGTTTATAAGCTTTATTTTCTATAAAAACTTTTTCGATATAATGTAAGGTAATAATGTAATAATTAGATGTTCGTTGAATATCGTTCATAAACATACTTTAATCAAAGTGAAGTGAAGGCGTCGAGCAGGAAAGTAAGCCTAGAAAATAAATAGGTAAACGAAACAATTCTACAGAATTCTACAATAGTTTTAGCCATTAGAATGAATTGGTTATAATTTGGTCGAAAAAATGAAAAAGTTGATATTTGTATTTAAAGTGAATAAGCTAATAACATGTACCAAAAGTTTTTTTGCGTTTTTTTCTCAGTATAATTGAAATCTGTTAACATGTACAGTGTACAATAACAATATGAATAAACATACAAAATTATTGAAAACTATACAAACAAACCAGTCAAAATATATATAAAAAAATAAGAGAACCAAAAAAATATATTATGTGGAATCAGAATATAACTGTAAACAAAGAGAATCTTGGACAATCAGCCACATCGATAATTTAAGCAAGTAATAATCAACTCTAACCATTCCACTTGGATCTTCTTTCTCAATTCTATTCAATCCATAATGAATAAATACATTCATCCACTAAAATACTATCATGTTTAACGATAAAATAATGTATACATGGGAATGTACAAGAAGTGTCAAGATTTATTATAAGGATTATTACATTCTATTTTCTAGAATTATAAATCACACGAAAATATAATATAACATTTCCGAAATTAACATCCACTCAGAAAATCTCCTAGAGATAAAAGTAAGATACCATGTAAGAGAAGCGTGAAGCTTTGAATTATGCTACATCATCCTGACTCTACGCAAATTCTACGGGCATGGGGAAATTTTTAGTAGTTTTATGTTGGTATTTTGATTTGAATGAATAATATCTTAAGTATTCTATTAATGCAATTGCAAAATTAAAACTTTCTTCATGGTTTCTCATAACCATTATCCTTCTCATAGCCCGTAGCAGTATAAGGTGGGTAATTAATATTCTGTAAAACATTTAAAACAAGAGTAAGGATAGACCAATCTCTTAAACTGTTGATTATTTTAGGAACTCGTTTATTTCGACAGGCTGTGTTTCATGCACTTGTTCCATACCATCCCAGCTTAACAATTACTTTTGTGAGACTATGACAAACGTAGTTACCGACATCCGTAACCAAATTCTATCCTAAAACACATGACTAGCTATCGATTTTTGAATATGGCATTATTAAATATGTCTAACAAAAACATCAAGTAAATGAATGAAATAGTAGTGAAAAAGTTTCATTCTCTCCTTTGTGGACTGAACAGTCAGTTTCCGGCTTGAGCTGTAGCCTGATCGATAAATCTAAATTTGAACTACCTGGTCAATTTTTATGATGTGAAATTTCATGAAATTATTCCTTAGTTTTCTATTTCAGTTTAACAGGGTCTGTTCAAAATATCAAACATTGTGACTCAAGGTGGTTTGAACTATACCTTGATACAATAAATTTCAAAATTTAAACTCCCTCTTCACTACTTTATGCCCTTCTTACCCACTCTTAGAAATTACCAAAAATTCTTCTAAGGGCTAACTTACGTTACATAAGATATCATTATGTAAAATTTCAAAGCTTCTATACCAAGCGGCATGGACTCTCGTTTTATATGGAGATGTACATGTATATAAAAATAAGTTATTCGTCAAAATCCAGTTGCTTGACATCATATAATCGGATTTGTTTTCAGCAAAACCCTACACACGAAGAAATACTTCAAAAATTTTCAATTGAAGTATGTTACAAATTCGATTATATAATGCCAAGTAACTAAATTTTGACGATTGACTTATTTTTATACGTGAAAATCTCTTAGTAACACATTTAGAGTATCATTATTATTTATATTGATTTTTTTGAGTTCTTTATCCTCAAAAAAACGGCTGGGCTGATTTTGCTAAAAAGTCTTTCAAGATCGAATATAACTATATAACTATGCAAATCGAATGAAAGTCGTTCCATGTCGATATCATTATATATTCCGGAGATAATCGAGACGAAAAATTTGAAACTCAAATTTATACTCGCGCACACACAAACACGGAGACATTTATCTAAAAACGTTGAATATGGATTCTAGTTACCATGAAACGTAAAGACATATAAAATTCGGGATACACGTAATAGACTCCATTACAAGCAGTTTTATTTGGAAAATTAATAAATAACATTAGTTGACTCAGCTAGAATAAAATAACAATTTTGTAAGTTTTAAAAGACTCTGTAGAGGCGACGAATCAGATTGAAATTTAAAAATAAAGAAAAGAAGATACCAACCAATACACACACAATATTATATAGGTAGAATAAAAAGTGGAGTATAAAACGCGCGGTGATGAAGAGAAATAGTCAGTCAGGTTATTTCAACTTGGATACATAATTACAAGTTAGGTTAGCCGGTGGTAATTTACAACAAATCCTTCACATAGTGGTTTCGATACGTACGTGTAGTAACTATACGGGGCTATAATACCAACTAACATTTATTATAACCAATTCATTTTCTATCATTGTTTTAATTATTTTACATTGTATAAATTGTTATTTGTCTTACACACACAGTTCAAACACGCAGCTAAGATAATATTCACTCAACGTAGTTTGAGTGTATATCATCATCGATTTAGTGTGACAGAATCGGGAAAGGTAAAACGGTATATCTTTTAGATATACAAGAGATGCTGAGCGAGTATATGAAGATGATGCCTTAAAGCAGCGGGGAATTGAGGAAGTCTGCGATAATGTGATAATGATAAGTGTAAACAACTGGATTTTACAATAAAAGAGGGAGAACGTATTATGTTTGTTTGATGAAATGTTTCAATAATTAAGTAGCTAAAGCAAGTTATATACGGTATACCTTTATTTTGAGTAATAATATAGGTTATGATATTTACAGTGATGAGTTGAATAATATTTAAACAAAATCAAACAATTGTGAAAGTTTCTTCCACAATTAGTGACCTACATGATAACTCCACACTCTATTTAAAATAAAGTGTTATAGGCCCGACTCAATAATATGGACTGGCTAAGGTTTTATTGGTAAATATAGCTCAGATTTGGTATTTTGATTTGAATGAATATCATAAGTATTCTATTTAAGACAATTGAAAACTAGAATTTGTCTTCTTGTTTTCTCATAAAACTTATCCTCCTTAGCAATATCAGATGGGTAATTAATATTCTGTAAAACTAGAGTGGGGACTCACCAATCTTTAGAACCGCGGATTATTTCTGTAACTCGTTTAATTTGGCAGGCTGTGAGAAGCTGTTTCATGCACTTGCGTCATACCATCCCAGCACAAAAATTAATTTTTTTTGGGACTATGACCAACTTAGTTATCGATATCAGTAACCAAATCAGCCTTTATAAAAGAAGTAAAAGTAAAATTTAGCAATCACAATTTTTATTATGTTGCTGTGAATAACAGCAGCCATTAATTCTTCTATAGGTAGACACAATAGTCAATTTATTATTTAATGATCACCCTACTACAATAGTCAAAAACCGAATACATGTGAATTTGAAACTAATTGTGGGGAAAAATGAAACTTTACGAGCTCTGAAAAAAACGACTAATAAAATAAACGGTCATCACCGTCTTTTTAACGTCTAATTATCACAGTCCCAATTGTTCCTCTGACACTCGTATAAATTTCCATTGAACAACGTACGTTCGCCTACGATTAGGATCATATTTTTGATGAATATTGAATTTTTGCAGAGTTAATGCATGAAAATCTACATATTTTTATGCAGACTTTTGTTCTGTATCAAATCTTCTATGAATAATTTAAATTAAATTTATTTTATGGTGCGAAAAATTAAATAAACTTTATAATCCATAAATACTATATAATATAACACATAAAAGACATCAGTAAGTAGTGGACCACTGTTCTTAATTGTTGATAATAATTTAATAGCTCCAATTCTAATCTTAAATTTTATACAACTGTAAAGTTTTCCAAATAGATTCACAGATCTGATACTATTCATCATTCAAATCAAACAAAAAAGGTGATGAGTGGATGTTGTGCTTTCAACTATCCCCAATTAATCGAAATTGATTGTTTAATAGCTTAAATGATAGGTACTAAGTTACTGAATGTTCTTAGACCAAATTATATAATGCGCATTTCCCATGCGACGTTTTTTTCTCCAAGTATTGTAATAGTTTTGTATCCCAATATCTCCACTTCTAATGAAGATAAAGTGAGCGTTTGAGTGGTCTAATAACACTCAGTGACTCAAGACCTTTGAATTTGAGCTATAAAACACTCAGCTCCCGAATTTCTTCGTCAAGCTTAGCTTGCCATAAGTTATAATAAAAAACAAAATTGATTTTGAAATATATATATAATTCATTTGAAATCCTGAATTACCAACCATTCTGTAAGAATTTGATCAATGTCAAAATTAAATTACCTAGAACCTACTGTATATTTTCGTACTGCTTGGTCTATTATTATAAATATAATATTTCTTTGTATCTTTTGTAACTATTTGTCTCGATTTAAACCAAACTGAAGAATAACGTTACAATATAACGTATCACTATTGTTAGGGCTTTTATTTTGAATAGCAGTCATAGTACATATGTTAGTGGTTGGTATTGACTTAGTGAGGGCATTTTATTTTAGTTTTCTGCAATCTAACTGCAAAATGTTTAACCACCATAACTGAATCAATAAACATTTTAAAGTAATCTAGATAAATTGTTACAATTTTAAACTATATGCCTTCAAATAAATAGCTGGTTTGAACAGATATAAGTCTATACTAGCTGTTGTTTGCAACTTTAAACGCGTGGTATAATATTTATAGTATTAAAACAACTTTCAAAAATCAAGCGATATACTTTTATATAATTCAGTACTACATTTCTGGTACGGCTCTGAAGCTATTTTCACCAGATTAGCATTCGTAATTAATTTTTTTATTATCTTTCCTGAACTGTATTTATATAAAGGTTGTCAGATTATAAATTAAAAATAAATCTTCAATTCATAATCAACACAATTCAAGAAAGTTTGACCATGATTTTGATACTTGTAGAAAACTTGTAGAAAAAATTGGGATAAATTAAATAAAAATAATTTTGTATATTTTCCAATTATTCGTCATTTATTTTATTTCTATTTTTCATATTATAATATTTAGTATAACAGTCAATGTGAGTCGATTTTCATTTTTACACGTGGTACAAATTACATTCAACCATGATATTTTATTTAATGCTTTAATTCAATTCTACATTTTAATTAAATGTGATAAAAACTTCAATAGTTATTTAGATATTTTCTTGATATTTTTAAATTATATTTTTTTTTAATACAATTACACGAATATTTGATAAAAATTAAATTTGTATATTAATTCATATTTTTAAACGACTGCCTTCAATCAGAACTCAAAAGGAAGTAATCTTCATTCAATACAACAAAACAATCATTAGCTATTTTAAAATTGTTCTTTTTATTCCTTATTTTCATGTTAATTTTCGAAAAATACGTCAATTGTGCATAACAATTCAATATGGCCTCGGCAATTGACCAACAATTACAAAAAGCGATCCAATAATTCACTCAGTTCACATTTCAAGAAGAAAACGGTTATTGGTTGATTTGTCCGTCAATCTAACCTTACTTTTATAATTATTAAAGAGAACTGTAGTATTTTTCAAATAAATTTAGATTTTTGCCCCAATTTCCTAGATCAAATTATTTTGTATTTTTATAAATACGTATTTCGACTACAAAGTAGTCATCATCCGTATTAATTAGCTACTTGTAATGATTCTCTAAGGATATGTTACTCGTTGCCAATTTGGTGACAGTCTAAGTATCTATCAAATTGTTACGTCAACTAATCAGCATCGATCACGTGTTTGGTGTTTGGCCAATGAAACTGAAGTATTGGACCACGTGGTTTATCAGTTAAAAAATCTCAAACTAAAAATTGAACGTACAAAACTAAAAATGAATTATGAAATTAAATAATTTTAATTTCAAGTACCGTTTCAATTCTAATAATTCAAATTTAATGTGCTTCTTTGCCATATTTTTGAATATTGATGCTTTCATATGCATCTAGTTCGGTTGGGTTGGATACCGATTTTAAAAGTTTTGAATTTGATTTGTCAATTTTATGATTTTTTTTTAAAAATGACATGAACAGCTACACAAGATTTATCGGTTCGTCCAAATTTTATGTGTGCCATGTGCTCTTTGAATCTTGTAACAATTTGTCTTCTACTTTATCTTATGTATATCATTAAGCAATTTTGTCATCCAATGCTATAAATTCGTGACTGTTGCTCGTTGTAAATGTTTTCCTCTGGATTTCCTAGTAGCTGCTTCAATTTGGATCTGCTGATGGGAGCTTTTTTTAATTATGTTCTCCAAGTTCTGTTCCTATTTTGTTGATGCATGTTTGATAATATGTTAATTTGCACCATTTCTTTTTATCAGTGTTGCCCTGTTGTTGCGTTTAACGTTGTTGAATTACTTCTTAAGATTTTAAAATTAGTTCTTCGAATCATATTGGTGAATGTTTTTGGATCAAAGCCATTAAATATTACTACTTATTTAATGTTGTTTAGTTCTTTAAAGTAATTTTTCTTTGATAATGGTATTTTTATTAAACGGTTCACTAAGAAATTGAAAATGGCTAGTTTATGTTGTGTTGGACTATTGGAGTCCGCTGTAATGTATCTTTCGGTGCGTGTCGGTTTACTGTATAAGTAGCTAATTATTTAGTAAAAATAATACTAAAATATTAGAATAAATCCTGAACCACATCATAATTTAATTCTAATGAGTATATAGAATTAAAATTTGAAAACTTATAAACAAACATTGAGTTAGCATATAAATTAGGTGATACGATTATTGCATTGATCGTACTTAATTACAGCTAGGTAATATAGTAATGTTAAAATATGTATGATAATAAACCTGAAATATTCATCAAAAATTGTTCAAAATTTAAGATGGAATGAAATATTCTAAAACCATATCGGAAATATTTCTAGAATATATTAGCAATTTAATACCGGTAAGTTATAAAAGACGACATGGATAATTCTATACATTGCAGAATAGATACACACATATATAAAATACAATATTACAAAGCAAAATAAAAACGTTTCTGTGTAGATTTGCGACAGTCGTTATATCGAGTTATAGCATTGTCACTTGTTTCACATAACTCTTTCGTTTCAACTACTTCTGTTGTTCACAAATGCTGCTACCACGTAACATGCTATAAAATTACAAAATGGTTCAACAAAATTCTAATGAATTTCGAACAAGTTTACACATTATTTCTACTATTATCTAATTTTTATTCAGTCTAAGGTTGACTATATTTTATTATCGCTACAAAGTTAGTGATATATTTTGATCTAAGATCTATGATTTGAAGAAAAAAAAAGTAATTTTACAAAATTACGAAAATTTCTATTTATACATTTGTGCTACAAAATATTAGATCACCTGCCCAGTTTTTCGATTTATAATTTGTTTTCACTCATTTAAAAATATGCAGCGAATCGTATTTTTTTTATAGCAGCATTTTCGTAACACTCAAAAAATAGCATCCTAAAGGTTTCAGAATATTACAAAGGCAATTATTTAGATTTTAAATGTACACTATTCCGTGAAGCTGTTACATCGAGAGGATTAAATTATGTAGATTTAAGCATCTGTAATAATAAATCAAAAAATCATTCTAACGGATATCCAAAACAGGACAAAACTAACAACGAACAACAGGTCAGGAAGTTATTTCGTTGGATGTGAAAATTGCTAGAAGAAATATGTAGGACAAAGTAGACTACAAATTGTTATAAGATTTAAAGAACTCATAAATTTGGTAGAATTGATAAATCATAGCGGAAAACGTGAAAATATCCATAAATGGACAAATCCTATTGAAAACTTTTAAAATTTATAACAAACTGAACCTAAGTAGATGCGTATGAAAGCATTTGCGTTCAAAAACTTCGTAATGAAACAATTAATTTAGATAAAAGATTTATGCACACTTCAGCTTTAATAAATTTTTAATAAATATTAAATTTGAATTGTAAGAATTGAAAAGTTATATAAAAAATTATTTTTAATTTCATAATTTTAATATTAAAATAACTGAAATCACGTGGTCCAATAAAACTCCAAAACACACTATTTTTACCGATGGTTTACCTGCAAACTTTTAAATAATTTTTTTTTAGAAGTATTCGTTATATTTTCATGTCATTTTTTCGCAAAGTATTTTCATTGTTTCACCCTTGTTCACGTTGATAAAGTAATTTAGTCATGTAACAAGTAATTTAGTACTAAACATTTGATCAAAATGTATGATGGTATTACTTGTATACAAAAACTATAATTGTACCAAACTTCTTGACTACTCAACTTGACTAAAATGTTGCTGTTCACACACGTCAAGTAACTTAACTTTTTGCTACTTGTCTAAATTACTTGATCAGTGTGAACAATGCCTTTAAACTCAATCACAAAAAAATCCAATAATTTAAATTCCAATCATTAAAATAGCTCCGAACATTATAGTCTATCTGAAAAGGAAGGTGGGGTCCTAAAAAAGGATTTAATCTAACATTATTGCGGCAACAAACGAATCTATTATTTATACTATTCGGAACACAAGCCATTTGACAAAATGTGGTGTTCTATTTTTGCACACTCAAGTCCATTTAGATCATGGTCTAAGGTGACTGCTGATTCGTACTGGTTGAATTATGTGAACCTTAATGTAGAATACCTACATATATAAAATTACAATACAACATAGAATTTAAAGAATAGTTTTTGTTTTTTCTGCTGCTACCAACACGAACAATTTCCTTTTTGTTTTCATCGCATCGTAGTAATATTAAAACCGCACAAAATAAATATTGTATATACACCACACACCAGAATCAAAATCACAAAGTAATAGTAAGTGTCTGATGCTATTGTGTATCTTCGATGTAGAAAACAGAGTAGAATCCCATATTCTTACCTCTACATATACAAGCAAAACAGTACACTTTATAAATATGCAAATATTGAATTCGATTATTAAACTTTCACGCTAAAATAAATGGGAAAATTAATTCACATTACTTTCGAAAATCTATATTCTACTTAAATAAATTTAAAGATAGAACTTTATCCATATTACGCAATATTACAATTTATAAAGTGGCTAAATAAAAAGTTCTTTTGGACCTGTAAAATATTCCATATAGAAAAACAGAAATAAAAATATTATTACATAATTTCTTTTCATGAACAATATTGATTCAAGTTTAATGCAATATTAATTAAACAAGTGAAAATACCAACAGATAGTGTTAATTGGTCAAATATCTTATCATTAGATTGGATGATTTTTAATTATTAACATGAATTAATAATAACTTGATTTTGAACTAGAATTAGTTGGTTCTAAACAGTTTAAGACAAAAGTGGTTCTAAATATTCGCAGTTATGGGAACTGCCGATAGAAGTGAAACTTTGAAACTTAGAATTTGAAAATTCATAATGTTTAAATTGAAATTATCAACATCAATCTAGTTTTCACATTTATTGACACTCCGAGCTACAATTTTATGCATGTTTATTTGGATTTTTACTATTAAAATATATTACGGGCTGTACAACATCATGACAATATGCAATACAATTTAATGGAAATACCAATTAATATACAATCTTACGTCACTTGTATAGGTACAGATATATTACTATAAGCATGACGCGAACACACGAGATTTCACCCATTCAACAAGCGTCTAATGCGTATAGTACACAGCCGCTGCGTATGTGCTAGTCATAAACGAGTTTCCCCTACAAAAAGTGCCAAACGCGGCTAAAGAAGTTTTCACTTCAAAAATTTATGTACATGGTGTATAAATAGCTTAAAAATTCTAAATCCAGGCATCTATATACTTATCATGAATTTAAATTACTCTTAATTTTGTAATCATGGTTTTAAAAGCTAGATACTAAATTTTTTAAATACAGATTATCAACACGTGTATTCAGACCGCTTTAAGATCTTTACACATGGGAGTCGCATGACTCTTTCACATCATTCTTTTTTTTACTTACATTCATTTTAAATGTTTGTAGCTGCACTGGCTTTTAGATACTATGTTCTTATTATTACTCTGTGTTGCTGACTGGTGTTGTTATAGCCCATCAATATTATAGTACCGACACATCAATAATACCGTATCGATATATAATAATATTAGAAAACAATACAAATTGCTGTTGTGTTGAGTTAAGACTACCTTCTTCTTTACGGTCGGTCGTCTGTCTACGATATCCTACGTTATCATTATTATTGTCTTAGTTTAGTTATTATTATTATTATATGTGTCTTCGTATGTGTGTTTTGAAGTAAAAATTGATTTTACGATTTTTATCGATATGTAATAAATAAATAAAAATATATTATTTATAAAATATTAGTTTTATTTGTAAATGTACTTTTTTTATATTTTACTCTTTGAGAATGTAAAATATATTGTACGCATCGAACATAGATGTCGATGTCTAAAAAAGTAACTAAACTGTACTAATTTATATCGCGATTTGAATTCCGTGGATAGAATGTGGAAGTTACAAATGTCTCAATATTGCTGAAGGTCAATAAAATAGAATACCAATAATGGGCATGGCACTTTCTCATTCTGTAATAGCTACATGTCCGGAACGTCTTCACAGGTTGAATAGGGAAGATGTACAAATTTTTTATCACATCAATTGCTGAGTCATTACTAAAAAATGGTTAAAATTCTTGAAATTTTAAAAATTAAAATTTCAAACGTAAAAGATTCTTAATTGAACAAAGAAGAAGAAAAATGGAATTGACTAGGTAATAATTTGTCCACAATATTCTTAAAAAAATTTTAAATTAACCAAAATTATTCCTCTGTTATTGGTAAAAAAAATGCTAAACACACGAAAAGTCCGAATATAGAACTTACTTGTGTAGATGATAAAATCATAGAGGTTGGGACATTAAAAGTACACGTATACTTATTTTAAAATTTTTCATATAATTTAATAATAGATGTTCATTGGAACTATTTTGGGATATTATTTTGTATAAGGCTTAATTATTAGGTAATATTTATATTTGCACTTATCTCAAAGAGTACTTTTACCATCATTAAACTAATAATATTAGAATATTTGAAACTTATTATTTGTAAAATGTTTTTGTGTAAATTGGTTTAAATATGACGATAAAATGAACCAAACACTGATGCTGGAGGTCAAGGACACGCTATAGACTGGAAAAAACAAAGCTGAGAGTATGGTTACTTTGCAAGCGAATGGGAGCTCTCGAACAAATCATTTTACATCATATTAATCTGCTTATTTCCCTAGTATGGTGAGTATTTAAAGTCGTCTTTGAAATATGGAATGATACATTATTGTTTTCATTTTCATAATTAATTAACAAAAGCGAATCGATAGCTTAGATCGAATGGCGTAGCAAGGCCGGGAGCCTTATTTCCTGGAGGGCAAAGATTTCTTCTCCCCTATTTGTTTCTGTTGAAAGACTTCTATTCCAAACTGACAGATAAACTAAATATCATTAAACCTGATATATTTTTGTACATTTACGGTAGCAGATGCAAGTTCTCTATTGTTTAATTTTTTTTTTCCTATAAAATTCAATAACAGAAATAAAAAATGAACAATAATCCACTGTTTAAATAGAGTTTGATATTAAGTAGATACAGTCAATTGATAGATACACATTGGTACACGATTAAACCACCACTACATAGATATAGAACCGTTACTAAATTATTCTAACTAATTATTTCATAACATATAATATTTTATGAGCAATTAACTGGAATGCATATCAAAATAGTAATTTATAGGTTGTGTTGTACTGTATGTTTATTAAATTGAAAACGCCCGCATGTATATTATATGCATATGCATAATTTAATGTTGTAAAATACATACGAATATAATAATAGTACTGTACTGACTGTGTACGGTGGTGGTAAGTACCAATAAAAAATGTAACTTGGTAACTACCTTAGACTTTTTACAAGTCTATCATGAGTATTTACAGTTTTTAATGGACAATTATATTCATAAGTCATATTACATATACTAGATATATTAGGATTCTGAGTAGAAAGGCTTGCTTTACTTATGATTTTCTCACCTTTCATATTTTTTGGATCACTGGTAACGAGTTTTTGAAATTTGAAATTTGGTCAGGAACTTTGTTGTTTGGGGGCTTTATGACCAAATTTTGGCACTTTTCATTTTGTAGTGTATGTTTTCTCAAAGGAACATTTTTAAAGTCAATGCAATAGAAAATTAAAATTAATCGAATTTTTTTCTTTTTGAAGACTTTGTCGCTGGAGCGAGAACAAGAGATTCATTTTTCATATGAATTTAATTTACTGAATTTAAAATCAATTAAATCCATTTTTCTTTAACGTTTGAGCATCACGAACCTCCATTTTCCAACAAGGATCTACGAATGAAGCACGCGGCTATCATAAATTAGCGTTGAGAGTAACAAACAAACGTAAAAGCACTAATACAGATTAGAAGCGTATCATAGAAGGGAGTGACCCCCGCGAGTAAAATATCTGCGTTCCGTTGCGGTTCACGAGGACTCAATAATAATAATAAAAATCATTTTTAAAAACAAGCATTTATTTAAATACTCTAAAAAGAAGAAAACAAACTTAAAATTAATACAATATAAATAAGCTTTCCGCGAAATTTACCTGTCAAGGTCAAGTTCCATGTTGTATTAGACGATATTCTGTACGATACACGATGTTCGGAAGATTTAAGAACATCTAGGCACTTTCTATAACTTTATGAATTGAGTTCACTATATAATGGAATAAAACTTTCCAATGCTTCACCAGATTTCATGAAAATTATATCAGGCATAATTAAGGTTAAGATAAAATTAAGGTAAATATCATACGACTAGGAAATATGCCTTCATTTGGATACGCCCTAACGGCAAAACGATCAGTTTTCAAAAAAAATCAAAAACGATCTCTATGAGAAATGTCGCAAAATATGTCTTCTTTAATTTGGTATTACATACGTTTGTCGATAAAATGCTTCCTTAATGGGATATTGGCAAAAACTGAAAAATGTGCCAGAATTTGCTGATAAATTATCTAAAAAACAAAATTCCAGATCGATATAGTTTTTTCCAAAAAGACAGCTGCATGTATACTTATGTGTTAATTAAATAGGAATAAAATAAATGGTGTGGGTGACCTATTCTCTTATAGATGTATATTTCTGAAAAATGGAGGTTAAACCCAATTATTATTTTTATGAAATATAAATAATCTAACAACAATAAGAATTACTACACTGCTACAGTTTGTCTCACAACTTGTTGCTTGATATGATTTTTGTTGTCATAACATATGCATCATATAATGTGTACCTATTATATGAATATGTATGTATATAAAATTATTATTATTATTTCCACTACTGTTATTTGTTATTAAGTGCATTAAACACGGTGTGTATGGAGAATAAATTGCATTATATACTAAATTATATTTTATATTTAAGGTGTGCCATCAACAATTTTACTCTTTTAAATTGTCGTAGGTTGTCAACATTTACCAAACGAATGACATTGATCAAATTGCATATTTCAGTTCATCAAACTCAATTTTACTGAATGAAACTGGACGTAAATGAAACTATTCTTCTTTACTATACTGAACATTTTTCTGTATAAATTATATGAAATAATTTTTAACAAAATAATCAATAAAACACACTTCACTTGATGAAGGAGGGATGACTCAGATGTACGGGCCATCTGGTACCTGGGTGCTTGGTTAAAAAGGATTGTCATGGTACTGCGTCTGTCCGGTAAGATGTTCGATTTAAATGTCACGTGACCATCGGATCGTAGTCGATACAGCCAGCCGTGCCATGGTCTGGATATATTTTGGTACTATACCTAAAGACTTTGTTACCCAAACCAAATATGGGACTTATGGGACGGACGGCTCTCAGTATATAAGCGAATATTATTTTTTCACGTCAATTAGTTTCAATTTTTGATATTTCTTAAATAACGTTGTTCTAAGCTAATCGCAGCTTTTATGGAAACAAATATGTTTTGAAATACTGAAAAAATAAATTTAGAATTCATCAAGAAATTATTTTCCATATCTAAAATAAGTGGAGAATTGAATCTCCAAATTGAAGTCCAAAAAGTTTGGTAGCTAGTATAGAAATTAATATGTGAAATACATTTGAATAAAAAAGCACTTCTCTGTTGATGTAACATATGATGAAACATAATATGACTGTGTACCTGTGTATAATAAATACATATTATACACCTTAGTATAAAATTTGGGAGTGTTGTAATTAAATACATGTTTCCACATTCGCTATTATAAATAGACTGAAACAAATTCAAGAAATAATTTTTTTTTTTTGTACTTCACAGTAAATTACATCTCTCATTGAAGTTTATTTATGACACAAAGTAATGAAAAATGTTTTTTAAAAACTGTTTTACAGTAAAACTTGCTGGACGTGCCTACATTATTTTAATCACAATGCCTTATTTATTTCTGTCCAAAATAACTGTCTAAATACAATGTTTATTTAATTTCGGTGATAAAATAGTCTAGACTAAATTATTAATTTTTTTTTTAATATTTTTACGGTAAGATTAAATTTGCAATATAATGAATATTTTATGTACGAAAAATACGGAAAATTTTTAGTGAGCAATTTGGATAGGACATGAAAGAATGCACTTTCTACTTTTCAAGCACATACAATTTTCCTTCTGTATCAGTAAGCCAGCTACGTACTTCTTAATATTCCGAATTAGCAATTTCAGTATAAAACTGATGGAAATTTATATCATGAGTGTATACAAAATTTCAACAATATTAGATGAATGATTCACAATATATCGACATTTAATTTCAAATATCCAGTGTCGTTTATTTTTTTAAATACACAGGCGTTTGTTGGCTACAGATTAAGTACAAAAATGTATAACAATTATTTCAAAGAACACAAATTATTAGTAATAAACAAGTTAATATTGACATACATCATTTATACCAATATCTGAATAAAAGTAAATATTCAATAGTAGACCACAAATTCATTTATATAATTACAAATCGCTCACAACACAAACTTGTCCATTGAAGCAACCCCAAAAATTGAAAGGAATTTTTATAAATTTTTTTTGAAATAGCACTGTGAGAGAAAGGTGGCGTTATTTCGTTACGTTTTATCATTCTAATTTTAACTTATTAACAATAAATTCAGTGTAATTGCTTTAACCCAATTTAATGGCTTATATAATAACTTATGTAATAACTTGATGAAAACTGAAGTGACTCACGTAAATTAAAAATTTCATCAAAATATGAAAGAATAGTACATTGCGTTGGGTTGTATCTCCGAAACAGTATTTGATAGAATAAATTTCGATATTTGCCCCAGTTTCCTAGATCAAATTATTTTGTATTTTTATAAATATGTATTTTTGAGGAGATGTTACTCGTTGCTAATTTGGTGACGGTCTGCACTTGGTGACGCCGGTGAAGACCGTCACCAACAGTATGAAGTAGCTAGTTGAAATGATTCTCTGAGGAGATGTTACTCGTTGCTCCGTCGTCAAGTACATACTGTCACCAAATTAGCAACGAGTTACATCTCCTCAGAGAATCATTACAACTAGCTAATTCATACCGATGATGACTACTGTGTAGTCGAAATACGTATTTATAAAAATAAAAAATAATTGGATGTAGGAAATTGGGGAAAAAATCGAAATTTATTGGAAAAATCCTAGAGTGCTCATTAATAATTAAAAAAAAGAAAATATTTGATAGATAAGAGATATATCTACACTGACGCCACCTTGAACATCTCCACTATGGCTTATCTCAAATTCATGGATTGTTTCGCATGAATGACTTAAACACGTCGACAAAGAGGTGGATACGAAATGAAAATTGCTAAAGGTGAATCACGAAATGAAAATTTGAAATCAGAGTAAACAAAATTTTATTTACAAACAAGGACACAACGCCTCAGATATCGTTACATATAACATGGAAGGAAAATTTTTGAGATTTGATTCATACATTCTAACTACAGTTGTATGCTGGATGAAGTCCGTATTTTCTGCCATTACTTAAAATATTATAAGCATAATAGCTTCCTATGAAAATTACCGTTAATGAACCGAAACGTTCTTTATTAAGGTACTAGAAAAAATTTTTATTTGGTTCAAAATTAACGGTAAAAACAGGAACATAATAATCCTGTTATTTAGTTACTTCAATATAAAAATTAATACAAAAAATAATTGAATCCTTCCTGATCAAAATATTTGGACAGCTGGAGGCATTGCAGACCAAAGCATCTTAATATAAGATAATTTTTAAAAAAATCTTTGCAACGTTTTCTTGTAAAATTGTGGTAAATCAAATTTGTATTTGTCTTTTATTAAATATTTTACAATGCTTCTAAGACACTCATATTAGAAAACAATTTCTCACTGCTTTTAAATCTGACTCGTCATTGCAAATATTCCAAATATGGATAGTTTTCATTGGATAAAAGTTGATAGGCCAGCCATAAATTTACTAAATAAGTTCACTTGTATAGATTTATTAAAATATTTATTGTTATAATTTTTTTTGGAACAAAATTCATTATAACAAAAAATTCAAGAGTATTTTGTAATGTGATAAATATCAATTAATTATCTGTTTTATCGAATTAAATCGAATTATTCTTTCCTGTTCTATAATAAATAGATTATTTTATTTATTCTTGTTATAGTATATTGAATGGTAGGTACATAGTTGTTTGTAAGTATATTCTTGTATAGTATAATAGAACAATTATATTATTAAAAGATCCGTTAATTTCTCACACAACATAATAAATTACATTTAATTAATTTTACCTGTCAAAATCATTATAGAAAAAAATTCAAGAAAAAAAAAACATTAAAAATTTGGTTTTTAAAAAAAAAAAAAAAAAAAATAGATTAATGTTTCAGTATTCACATACATGAAGAAATTATGCACTTTAAATAAAAAAAATAAGTTTATAACAAAAAGGAAAAGCCCGTTGAACCTTTTCTCCCCTGTTTTTCTCCAACTATCAAATTTTTTGGTAAAAAAAAGAAAAATTGACTAGCATGTAATACAGTAAGAAAAAATATTAAATTGAAATTGTCTCTTGTATTCGCTGAATGACTAATAACATTATGTTATAAGCTCTATTGCAAAAGAAGTTGTAACTGCAATCCTTAACATCACAATTTTGATAAAAATCTTATATTGATAAAACGAAATTAAATTGAAGAAATAAAGTGTTGATAATTTTTGGTCGTCCTCGTGTATTATATGATCTTTTAACATTTCTGTCAATTTATTTTGGAAAAAATAAGAAGCATTCGAAAGTTGAAGTATTTTTTAGAAATAAAAATTTTTAATTCGTTAGAAAAACTTTAAAAATCATAAGAAAGTTCAAACAAAAATGTTTGTAGTTATTAACTTCCCAGTGGAAAGTGGTGCAGATATCTTGAATTTCGAAATATGTTTATGTTTCAAGATACCTAGAATGGAAATTCAACGAGTTTAGACAGAGGGATGCTTATATGTGCGTATGTATGATTATATGCATTCGTTTTTTTTACCCGACTATTTCCAGAACAAATAGTAATATCGAAGTGGATCAATATTCATTCTATAATTCCTATATTCTTTTGAAGGACACAGGGCCACAAAAAATACCTTCCACCGTACTCGATACTGGATCATTTGCTTAGGGTGGCACAACACTTAGCTGCCTAGGGTGACACAATTTTAGGGACTGCAAAATTTTGAACTCTTAAAATTTTAGAAAGTAAAAATGCTTAGAACAATTAAAATTCAAAGTTATGTTGTGAATATAAGAATTGCTCAAATATATTTGACTCATTAATTATAATGATGTGTATAAATAATTTGACTAATTATTTGTTTTAAAAAAAACGAATTTAAAATTGAATATTTTTTAATACACTGTTGTAAAGCAAGAAAGATTCGATCCATATTGGATCGAGTCCATAGTCTACATCCTCGACTGTGGACTAACTAAATAAAAATTCAACAATTGAAATCATCGCACATCGGATAATCGAACAAACGAAATTACATATTATGACCTCTCATATTATTGAAAGAACTAAATGTTTTTATTATAAATAAAAATATTTTTTTGGAATCACCATCAAAACACAAAAATATGATTCCGTCTTCTGTGGGTAGAACAATGTTGGAGGCGTAGACATCAACAAATCATATTTTTAATTAATAATAATTGTTATTACCATTATTTTTTTCGGTCTATTATATTTATTATTCATATTAAGTTTAATGTATTGTTATTTAAATTATTTTAGAATATAATTACAATCTATACGATTAACTTATTATATGTGAAATATAAATAATCATAATTTAAACAAGTTTATTTGATAAACATTTGTTTTTTTCTTTTGATTTTTTATTTTTATTAGGCGGTACGAAATAATGTATTCATTATAATACAGTATTTTTACTATCAGGCTCGGCTAATATGATTTATTATTACTTCATTAGACTTCTTAAAACAATTGTTATAAATACGAAATAAAATCATTGGTAAACGGAACTAAAAAAAAGAGTTTAATTTTCGAATTTTATTACTGTAAATACATTTTCTAAGAAAGATTTCCCTAGCAACTCCTTTTTAATTATACTGCCCCCGATTTAAATACAATTACGCCAGGCCTAAAGCTAATTCAATAATTAATTTCATTAATATTCATTTCGTAGTTTTGATGCGACTTTTAAATATCTGAAAACTTCTTGCTTTTTTATTACTTCAATTAAAGCGTCTTTGCTTCTCGAATATGGATTTGAAGTTTTAATAAGCAAGATATAGACATAAAAATTCCTGATTATACAACTAAATACTAGCTTATGACGTCCTTCGTTAGTATCTCCATATAATTACATGTTATACGTCGTTTTCAAGAAAGAGATTTTACATTCTCACAGTTTGATATAAATATTACAAATTTAAAATCAGTCCGGTAACTTAATATATTTTGGAACGGAGTTCCTCATCGTACGTTAGGGTGACAGATGTCTAGCAAAAACTATGCGTAACAAGAAAGCGTTAATCGTAGTCCCTTTTTCTCTACACGTACTGCCTGCAGAAAGGGGAAGAGAAAAAGTAATACTACTCGCACAGCATATTTATTATTAAAGAATAACTCGATAACTCGAAAACATCGCATCGAAGATCTAGACATGATGCGTATCATTTTTATAGAATTCCAAAGAATCGATTGAGATTAGTTTTACGACTCTATGATAAATAGTATACATGTTATTTTAATAAAAAATGCTGGAAAATATGTACAAACTATTGTAATACTAAGCAAATGTTTCTAAGACTATTATCGATTTATTAGAGACGCTGTAGCTTTTATTTAAATAAGGTTTTTCTAATAATAACAAAAAAACTAAATAGTTACTTACGAATTTAAAGATTGTGACACAAGATTGTAGAATTTAAAAATATTTATTAAATGAAATTTTATAACTAAAATTATAAATCCAAATTGATTATCAAACAATTAAACGCACACATAGGGGTTCTATACATAGAAGCTATTAAATAACAAAAGAAAGATAGCATCTAACAGTATTCATTGCTTAAACATTCAACAAAAGTGCAGCTTTACTTATGATAATTAAATTAAAGTGGCCCATATTGGCGGGAAGAAAAAATTGCAATCAAAACCAAATTTTAGTAATTAAATTGCATCCAATTGACAAATTGTTCGTAGTTGTATACCACTCAAAAAAAGGATCGCCTTAAATATAACAAATAATTTTTAATTAATACTCCTTCAGTAAATAATTTCTTTGTGATCATTTACCATTCGAAGTAGCTGGATATTCTATCCTTAGCTAAAAAATTGATTCGTTGGCGCCGAATGACAGAGATACTTCACAAGGAAATTATTTATAGATTTAATAAGAATTTTAAATTATTTTTATTTTATTTCTTTTTTTTTTTTTGAAGGCGACTCTTTGTTTTTAAAAAAGGGTTTTCCGAAACAAACTTATAAACATTTAAATTTTTTTATGTTATGCCTTAACAGATAGATCGTGAAAACATACTTATACTCAGTTTAATTACGTGATTCTACCGAAAGGTACTTTTTTAAGTGAAAAGATGACTACTTAAATGAGTCGAAAGACCTTTCTATAAAAACTACTTATATTTCACTATGAAAACATTTACAATTTCAATTAAATTACAATTCTTAAAGTTTGTCGTGTTGAATACATTTTCATTTAAGTAATAGAATTATTTAATTCAATTGATATACATATAGAAAATAATTCAACCATATTTAGTACTAGAAAAAGTCATGTATTGTGTTAATATGTCTTCACTTGTTGTTCAATATCAAAGTCATATCTTAATGAGAGTACACATTCAAGAGACGAACAAGATACATTACCATATTTAGAAATTTCAGCTGTTAATTATGCTAAACAATCTAACTTAATATTGTCATAGAATTATGGGTTAATAATTTTTTGTCCATGTAAGTTTTGCGAGTTTGCATTATTAAGTAACACAAATTGCCGCTACATAAATTTTTTATTATTTGATTTATTATTTATTATTTTAGGCAATTTTTAATTTTAGGCAAAGTTACTCTTGTTTGACAGAACACAAGAGTTTATGGCATGATTAGGTTAGACTAATGGTCTGTGTTGGCAATGTCAACACTTTATCGAAGGCGCGAGACTAGTAACGTGAGACGAGTACGACGTGACTCGAGTTAGGCTCGATTCCTGTTTGGGACTATCAAATTATTTTGATTCGATTACCAGACTCGATTCCGGTAGTTGAGTCAGGCAGGATAGATTTTGAATTCCCTGACTCGATTCTATTATGCGAGTCCAGCTGACTCGGGTATACTATTCGAGTTAGGTTGATACGCAAGAAGTTTAAGCATGGTCATTTCTGTTTTGATTTCTTTGTTTTGTGTCTGTAAACTGTTATTGTGAATCATTTTAAAAGTTTGTTAGTAGTAATACTTAATAATATACTTTATTTCAAAAGTGCGCCGAAAAAATACTAATAAAACAAATAGAACTTGTTAGCTACCGAAGTTAACTCATATAGCAAAGTCAAGACCAAGACCGGGTATGTAAGACTAAGCTTAAATGTAAGACTGGGCTAATTATAAATTAACAGCCATCGATAAAGGCTAATAAACTATAAAGGCGCTGATGCATTGTTTGCGTTTTAGAATACTTTAGCATGCATTGTATACGAGTATTATATAGCCACATTCGAGTTATACAGAAGCAAACAACTATAAACATAGCGCTCAGTCCAAAATCATAGCAAACAAACGAGCGACAGAAGAGCACGCATGTAACATGCAAAAAGATTTTCAGTTAGTAGCACATTAAGTTAAGTGCGTCAGTCTCTTTATGCAGGAGGTTACTTAGGAGTTTGTAATTACAAATTTACGACTCTGTTTAATGTTTATGATTTAATTATTAATTGTAAGTATATTATTCGATGAAAAATGCAAGACCAAGTAAGACCAACACCATGACTGTATGAGCAAGGCTAAGACCAAGATTCGAAGACCATAAGTGTTCTGGTCTTGGCCTTGACCTGGCTTTACTCAACATTACCAACTGCATTTGTGCGTGGTATTTAAACAAATAAGTATGTTCGTGTATTTATTTCGCGTACATATATGAAATTTAATTAAAATTTTATATTCGTATCAAAAATTAGTTAAATATCTATTATGTTAAGATTAAATATTTGATAAAAATGATACTGACAAGTTAACTTACTGTGCAGATTGCAATGAAAAGTTGTGGTGTGTGATATAAAAACATGTTTTTTAATGATTATTTCGTAGAATTATGGGAAAACGTTCACGCGATCGTCTTTTTTTTTGTATTTATTTTATTTCTACCGTTATATTATTTTGTGTATACCTACCTATACGTACTTATTTATATATAACTACTTGAAGGAGAGTAGCAAGCAAGTACTTTGCTTAAAAGATATTTGATCTTTTATCATTAATTGAATTTGCGATAATGTAATTGACAGTATATATTATAACTGTTAATTAATGTACGTATTCGTTCGTTTTAAATAGTTTTAATAATATGTAGTATGTTTGAAAAATATCTTCATTTTTGATAACAAATTTAAGAAATTTTTTTAATTTGCAAATCAGTTAAAAAAGGATTTAATGAACTCTAGATTGTATGAATCTGAATAGAATAGAATGCAAAACAATTGCAAACAATAACTAATACTGGTTATTGTTTATATTGGGTCAAGTGTAGTAAAAATGAGACATTTTTTAAAATTTTTATGTATAGTAATTTTGATTTTATTGTTAAATAATAAAATAAATGTTTAATCTATGAAAAGTTAACAGGGCAACACTAATAGCATAATAACTTTTTCAAAAACTATAATAAAGTATTTTTTCTAGAAAAACGTGTTTATTCTGTCTGAGTTTCATCCTGTCCTTGGGATAAAAAAAAGACAAGAATGGTAAAAAATGAGACATCGTGTTTTCCACTTTTTAAGCTTGGGAACCTCTAAGATTTCTTGGTTTAATTATAAAATACCATTCAAGGATTATTTAATTTCTTCTTTTTTTTTTCAAAAACCACAGATTATTTCTTCAAAAAAATAACGTTGTTTCTGATGAGACTGTGCTGAAAAATTAATAAAACAAAATAACTTGTTTTAGAAATCATTTTTTTATAAATTTAGTGTACATTTATCCAAATTAATAGCGTATATTCACACTAGTTTTTTTTTTTGGAAGGGTTGGAACACCGACAAAGTTTCTGTCTTCGAAAGAGCGAATCTCCATTTGACCATTAATGTAGTTTTTTGATTGGATCCGTTTATTGTTTCTTGGATGAAACTTGTTTACCACCACGTTTAGAAACGTTTTTATTATGTTGGAGTAGAGATTAGATTTATCGAAGCGAAACATTTTTGAAGGACCTCTAAGAGATATACTTCCCACCTTAATTATAATAAGCGCTGGTTGGATGCCATCTTCAGTATACTGTTTCGTTTTTGGTATGTAAATTCTAGGTATCTTAATTGTTTTAAACCATATGCGGGTTGATATTTACGTCCAAAATCATCTCAAATCTACCCCAGTGCTGTCTTACATTCACCCTAGTAGTTGTATTAAATTTCCCAATACAATAAGATGATACTCACTCTTCGCCAGTTAATAATATACTTGTTGAATAGTGCTAGACGGTTTGGCAGAATGTGATCTTAAGAACACGAACTTTCGAGTACTGCAACCAAGTGCTTAATACAGTATTTTAACAAAAGTTAGCCGATCAAAAGATTTCATTACGTAAAATACGATATTTTGTAATGACAAATTATTAAACTTATATAGCAAATGTTTGTGTTCTTATGAGCTGTAATATAAAATACTAGCTAACTGCGCCCCGCGATTTCACCCGCGTAAGTCTACACCCTGTAGGAATATCGGGTTTAAAGTAGGCTATGTGTTGAGAGATATATTGTCGTCTCTAGCTGGAAATATGTATGTGTATAGCCATTAATAATCACACCAATATTTATTACGATTTCACATTAACTTAAATATAATATTTTATTAGGATTGATTTGGTGGTAACCCAAAAGTTATAGGTAGCTATTGCAATATACTCCTATAAACTATATTAAACGATTTTTTTCGTTCGAGTTTTATTCGAGCTTTGGGAAAGATTAGACTTACACTTTTGCGACATAATTCTTAATATTTTTTCGAATAACGATAAATATTATTATTACAAACTTGAAAAAAAAAGATATACAACCTAAGTAAAGAAAATAAAAATTAATACCTACTAACAGCAAATATTATATTCACAAATTTGAAAAAAAAAAGAAATACAACGTAACCATAATAAAAATCAGTACAATTGGTAACAACAAATATTATTTTTACAAATTAAAAAAAAAAAAAAAAAAAAAAAGAAATACGACCTAAGTAATGAAAATAATAAACAATAATTACCTATTAACGACAAATATTATTTTTACAAATTAAATACATTATATGTAACGATATTTGCGGCGCACGCCAAAACATGCCACCGATTGTAAAATTTTTTCCTTATTACTTGACACTTATCTTTATATTTTGGATAATTTACACAATATCTTTATAAATTATAGCCTATGTGTTATTCTGATGTATAAGCTAAATTATTGTAAAGTTTCATTAAAATCGATTCAGTAGTTTTTGCGTGAAAGAGGAACAAACATCCACACATCCACACTCACAAACATTCGGCTTTATAATATTAGTAGGATAAATGTCTTTATTTTACCTAAACTTTAATGTGTCTCATTTTTACACCACTTGACAACATTCACCATTAAATTTTTTTTTAAATGACTTCTATTAATTTCTTATATAATTTCTATATTGTTTTAGGATGGAACTCTTAATTCTTTAAAAATTCTATCTCAAACTAGAAAAAGGATGGTACAAATTCTATTCGTTTTATGGTTTTGGGTTTAACACCCACTTTTAATATCTTGGAATATATAAATCATATTTATTTTTCGAAAATGAAAGCAACTGAGTAATTTTTTACGACCAATAAACACAACTATAATGTTAAACAACAATAGTACATTAGTTAATAATGTTCTTGTTAAGTTAATTTGTTATGTTTTCTAACACAACAATTTTATTTATGGCATTTTGCAACTAACAAACAAACAAACAAACATTAATATTTAAAAGTTAATCATCTGATCAGTTGAGAGAATTGTTTCTGACAGTTCACGACATCGCGTGTACAATTACTTTTTACAAACATTTTATATGAATACTAGAAAAAAAGCTTCATAGTCTAGTCAAAATCATGTCAAATATAGAACTATTTTTTGGTGTGTAGCCAATATCTGTTTAGGCTTTACCAGGAGCATGCAATTTACATAACTTTGATTCCAAATCGATTATGATTCCAAAATTCATATGAAGTTATCAACTTTTCTCAATAAAAGCTTTCAACTGAAGGTGATAAAAATTTCCGAATCTGGACACCAAACTATTCCAAACTTTATTCTTTCCACCTCAAAAACCAATCTTCCCGTAACAATCTCTTCCCAGAAATCAGCAATCTGGGCAAATTTGACCCAAGGGTACTGCTTTTTAGGAAAAGATTTTCCATGCCACACGATGACGATTGTACCTAGTTTCGGTGTAATTGTATATAGTTTCTTTTAATTTAAGCCACATAAGTTAGTTATAGGGATGGCCTTTCCATCCACATAGGTAAAGTATTTTTAAATGATTTTTTTTTTAATTTTCCATTTTTATTCAAACGATGTAATGAAAAATTGTAATCTCGATGTAGTATATAAGATGATGTATTATAGATAAAGCTTAGGCTAGGTGCTATAGTTGTAAGGCGACTTGTATTTATATTTTTGATACTAATAAAGAATTATCAAACTAAAAACTGATAAAAAATTGTGTGCAATTGATTCAAATCTAAAAAGTACAAGCTTCCAAATGAGATGGAAATGAAGTGATTCCAAAGCTTTTTGCGATTTCTAAAAAGCTTGGCCCTTGATGTATTTAATTCTACAAATTTTATCTCATTTTACATGTATGTTACTTACAACTATTCAATTTAGGCTATTAATCAACATATTATGACGGTTTAACTGATGGCGTTTTTTAAATACAAAAACATAAAATATTTCATATTTTTCAATCTAGTTTAAAATGGTGAGCGTTTTTGTAAAAAAAAATCCTACAAGTTATATCAAGAGCAAGGCAACTTCAAATGGCGATACCTCATTTTAAAGAATTTTTTTACGCTGAAATCAATAGTGCCATCAAATTGGTAATTGATTCAAAAATCAACAAGTTATGGTTTAGAAAATTATTTTGTAAGGTTTAATATCAATTCCAATAAATAATTGTTGCTTATCTAAATTTTCTTATTCAAGTTGCTTATCCAAATATTATTATCCATTGTTTATCCAAATATTATTATCCATTGCTTATCCAAATAACCTTATTCTTAAAAATATTTTGGAAAATATCATATTTCTTGAAACCATTCAATTCAATTTCGATTTATTTTTATTTCTAAGTGGTAAAAATTTAATTCGACATGGTTAACGGCAACAAACATACATATAATATTCAATTTAATATTCTGTATTCTTTTGGCATACTTCTTTTCGATCGGCATACTATTCGCTACTTTTTTTATTAATAATAAATACGAAAAAAGCGAAACTCTAAGTTTAGGAATATACAGAATTTAAAAAAAAAAAAGACTCTTGCCTCTAGATTTATTTCAAACAATGTAAAGAAAAACCTCCTTTTTTGCAGAATTACATATTCGTATATCTTCGATTTCCAAGCCGACCCGTTTGATTCCTTCACATGAAATAATGTATATTCAAGAATAGAATAGAAACACGTAAAATACATTGTCTTCAATTATACAACCATTGATTTAAATTATTGAAAATTAAAAAATAATAGGATAATTATTTATTTTTTTAATTACAACAAACATATCACTAAGGAAAAGCATTAAAATAAAAGGTAGGTAAATAAAAAAAAAGGTGAAACTGAAACGTAAAAAATAAGCACTGTTTGTAATTTAGTCTTCACTTTTTTAGATATTAATAGATTGAAATTAGTGGCTAGGACATGTAGAAAGAATGGAAGACAATAGAACACCTAAAAAACTATTTAATGATAACCCCGGTGGATCTAAGCCAAGAGGGAGACCGAGAATCAGGTGGAAGGGCAAGGTTGAAGAGGATTTGAGGAGAATGAAAATTAAAAATTGGAAAAGAAAAGCAACTAATCGAGTAGAATGGAGAAAAATCTTGGGAGCGATAAGGGCCTTTCAAGGGCTGTAGCACCACTGATGATGATGATGATGACATTATTCAATCAATTTTGTCGAAGTACAGTGAAGTTGTAAGGTATTATTTTTACTCGTCTATTACTATTCCGTTGTTATTTTATATCTTCACTACAATAATATGAGGAACAAATCTAAAATGTTCTTATATTATATAAAATGTGTGTACGCAACAGTTAATTTTTATGTATTTGAGATTAATCTTTTCAAACAAGTTCAATATACTAAAGAACATGTTATAAAGTTTGTACTAATCACGGTTTGTGATTTTTATATCATACATTTCTCAGAACAATAAATTTATCCTTTTCTAGGGAAGCTTTTGTAATTAATTGTTCTTATTCAAGAATCAACTGATAACAAACGCACACAAATGTATTGAAACAATTTTTTTTTGCTATATGGAAAGGTTAAAAATTTTACATTAATATTCGTTAGATGCATCAAATTTTTTCAGATATATCTATATTTACTACTTCATTCAATGGTTTGGAATAGGTGGCATATTATTTAATATTGAAAATTAGGTACAATTTTTTATCAAATTAGAATGACATTTTATGCATATTTACGATTGCGATTTAATTCATCATTCGTACAAAATTTAACGCAATAACTATAATTTTCCTCAGAAAGCTTTAAAAGGAATTCAATAAAAGGCACCACCTAGAGGGTTACAAATGTTTTAAATTACCATTGAATAGCAATTTGAAATACAAGTATGAAGCAAAAATTTAAAACTATTTGATTTTACTAGTTAGTTCATGTCAAAATAGAACAAGTGGTCAAGAGTAGAATGGATATTTCGAAATATCCAAGATGGGCCGCCTCTAACTGTGGAGGTCGGTTTTATGGAAATGAGAAAGAAGGTCCACCGTGACAGCCACTGCTTCTATAAATAATATACTCTGACTATAAATAATACTATAATTTTTACAATTAAATAAACTAAAAATTATCGTTTTTGGTTGTAAATAATAAATTGCTTCAACGAAAAATTTTAGGCTGTAGCGTGCTCACATGTAAGTCGAAAATTATAAAACATTATTTTGTGTCCGCTGTGAGCTAACAGTCAGAAAAAACTTAAAAATATATTGAATAATGGCCCACTAAGTCTAAAAATAGGGGATATTTATAACCAATTATTTTATGCCAGCTGTGAGCCAAAATTTAGTAACCGTACAAAATCTATCTAATGACTAACCGGATTTTATTTCGTTTAAATTTGTAATTAAGTAATTAAGTAAAATAATAATGATAAAAAACAAGGTAACTATGACACTATGACCTTGCATTTTCTAACCTATATTTCTAAGCCAACTATTGTCTCTATCTCAAAAAATTTCTAATTGGATACATTCTAATCGATATATTGAACGTATCTGACTACATTTTGAAGATATTTCACTATGACCTTGCATTTTCTAACCTATATTTCTAAGCCAACTATTGTCTCTATCTCAAAAAATTTCTACTTGGATACATTCTAATCGATATATTGAACGTATCTGACTGCATTTTGAAGATATTTCTGAAATTTTATAATTCCACGTAATTAACAGTTTAAAGATTAACGATTCTGTTTCTTCAGAGTTAAGTAAATCTAATTTTTGAGATTTTTTTAAAGCTATCCATTCAAAAAATTTATACAGGCAGTAAGTTATCAAACGATAAATTTATTATTAAAAAAAAAATCCGATGATTGCATACAGCAAAAAATATAAATTATCCATGGGGTGCTAAAATTCTAGATCGTAATAAACATATGGCTGCTATCTTCATCTATATAATATTTACAGACATAAACATCCTTTCAATATACATTTATTGTTTGCTCATAACAAGTGGACGTTTGCAAAGTAGGGTGCATATATTTCAATTAAATATGTAAACTTTCGAATTATAAGTCATTTTTGATGTACTAATATCCTGTAACAATTTTATACGAAACTGAATTAGTTATTACTTGTGATACATACATATCCTGAAAAATTATTATGAATATACATTTATTATTATAGACACAAACACCTGTATATAATATCAATAAAAATGTACCTACGTACACGGACGGGAAAACATAAATAATATTGGTAAAAATTGGAATATGAATATACTTTAGTATGAATGTGTCATAAATTATCGTGTTTACATATTTATATATATCATTATAGTAGTTATGGTTCAATATTCATATTATTTTTTAATGTTTTATTACATTCAATTCGATTTGCCTTTTTTTAATTTTAATTTGCCACCTGACATACATCAGGGTATATTAAAATAAAGCTTATCTGTAGCGGTAGAAAATATTGAAGGGACTAACTAAGCTTTAGTATAGGTGTTTAATCTCTTAATTAGTTCACTTTCGTAAGCCTGTCTGTATATCCATCTGTCACTAAGAGATGACTACATAAAAAATGCTTTACATCCTCAACACACCTTGCAATGTTTTTTTATGTCACTGTTAACGACAAAAGCACAGAATCTCGCTAATTTTTAGTAATGCTCTTGCTGCTAACCTTGTGATTATCCAAAGATTACTTCTATTTTTAAAAAATATCGAAATTTTAAGTACTGTATGAAAGAAGTGCAGTGAAGTGCAGTAAAAATCAATACCTATCCAAAAAACAACCCTAAATCTATAAACTTAAATTATCATACAATTATTTTAACTTTATGTACTAATCATAATAAGAAAATTTGGATGGTGTATTGCAGAGCAAGTTGTTCCAGAATAAACAAATTTTAAACCATAAAAGATTAAATATAAAAATCTTTCTACGAACCAAACAACTATTTTTTCGTAAGCTGTTCATACTCTATGCAATTACATTTTAAGCTAGGTTTATTTGAAAAACATTTTTTCGTAAATACAATTCCATATCTAATTTATCTTATAAACTCATATAATATAATTATAATACATGTTATTCTTATATGTATATATATATATATATATACATATATGTATATATATATATATATATACATATTTAAAGTGTTTCATGAATGCTTAAAATAAAAAAATAGTTGAAACATTGATACCCAACCACATATCAAGTATCAAAACAATTTGTACTGTCAGTTATTTCCACCTGTTTATATGCTATTCGATTTGTTCCTTGGATAATTTTTAATTTTCGTTTTAATGATTATCTTCCTGTGTTCAAATTAACTTCCTGCATTTTGTTTCAAAAATAATTTTTTTTTTCCTATTTTATGTAATTAAAATTCATTCCATCTATTAGAGGAATATTTGAAGTACTCAACATATTAATTGTAAATAAAACGCGGGGTTCTTTTTACTGTAATTTAATGAAATTATGTTTTTATACTATCGATAGCTACAAATGAAATATTTGAAACATTGGATTGATATAAATTTTATTCAAAATTATTAAATTAACAAACTTAAAATAGTTGTAATAAAATATCTTATTTCTCACAATTATTTTGTACTTTAGAGTTCGGATTTTTATTTTAAAACATTTTATGTTTTGTTTAAATATTTATTTAACAAGATATCAAAAATCGGTGTTAATTGTTTGTATGCCCGGTATATGACTGATCATTAAGTTATGAACTGTTTACTTAATAATAATGTATTGTTAATGTAATGTTTTAATAATAATGTGTATTAATATTTACAATAATAATACACAGGCTGTTTCAGAAGACATGTAAATTTTTTTTGATAGTGTATAATAATATTCTTATGGTTAAAAAGTTGGTTCATGTATTCATCAGATGCATTAGACTGATTTTGCTCATTTACGAAGATGATCTTTCTGTTTAGATCTCTTTATCTTTTTTCGGTTTTGAGTTATCTTAATGATAGATGGACTTCTATAAACACCTTTACCAAAATTTTGTTTGTGCGGTTAATATTTCCTAGAGTTACAAACTTTAGACTACCTTATTTTTAATAATAGTCCAAATAGATAAAGAATCTTTTTAATGAATACACATAAACAACTCTTTGAACAGATAACTCCACCATCATGTAAATGCTGGCACAGAGAAATAGCATCGGTTGCACACTGGCTATTGGATTGTGGCAACTTGAAACAACGACGAAATGGTATTCGTTGATACGAAATTACCAAAGACCCTACATCAATGTTTTAATAATGTTCAAAGTTTTTAACAAAGTCTTGGTGTTCCTCAAATTGACGAAATCGATGGATGTTATTTAAGAAAACATATGTGACAGTATAGTGAAACGTTGATAGGTAAATGTATACAGTCATAATATGGTCGCTAATGACTCAATTGTGAAAACGATCTTAAGTAACAAAATAAGAAAAATCGTTTTAATGTACAATTTTTTGTGTTGAAATTTTATACGATTATTTTTCTTACTAATACCTTTTTGATCTTGCTCAACTTTCACTACTTAGAAATGTATAAAAGCTGATGATGTACAGACGGGCAAATCGTCTACGAACTCCTAAACTTATCTGTCAGATATAAAAAGTGTAATCATAATCAGATAAATAATTTGATCAAAAAGATAGATATTTAGATTTTTGAAAATTGTTTTCTTTTTGGATAGTTACATATTTGGTTAATATTATGCCAGAACCTTTATGAACTTAGGTTAGGCCACACTTGATCATGTTTAAAAAAAATGATGGTAGTCAAGTGAATATACATAAAATGTTAAGAACATCTAACAACCAGTATTATAAATTGTATAATCATTTTTCTGATTATAGACTTTGATCATGGCAATTAATCACAGATTAAATGATTCACCGGCTTACCTTGCCTTGTTGCCTTCGTTCTCGTAATGAATAAATACTTATTATTACATACATACATACGTGTCTTATATGTGTGTGTGTGTACGTAATATATGTATAAGACATAATATGTAACGCTCTAACAATGCTTGCTGATATATGTATCTTGTGGTTTTTGTTTTTGAAAAAATAATGTAATTTAACGTTAAAACAAACAAAAAATTTACATTCTTTGACGTACGATTAAGAACATAAATTTTCCTAGAATATAACAATACAATATGATTATTTGCATGCATGTAATATATAATATGAATTTTTCTCTTTTTTTTTTTTGGATTATATAGACTTGCAACGGATTTAAAATTATACTGAATGTTGGAGAACTAATGGCGAAAGTTTCGGTGTTTTACTGATGGAAGTAATATTTAGTACAATACACATTCCTTCATATTGTTTGAAATCACAAAATACACCGTAAGATTTTATTTTGTTCATCTAAGTTAAACTTTCATTTGAAACTGAATAAATTCAATCAGTTCTAAAAAAATTTTCCATACATTCGTTAAATCCAGACGTGAATTTATTGTGGATTTGTTATGCAGATTGAACATTGATAAACAAAAAATCATTTATTGTGATAAATTTTATAACCAAATAATTAATTATTTCGTTTTAATAAAAAAAGAAGGTAGTCTGGACAATTTTGAAAAATTAATTCAATAAATCATTCCAAATCGTCCCAAGTGATTACAAATGATTTTGTAATTCTTATAATTTAAAAAAAAAAAATTGTTCTTGAAATAATAATTTAGAAACATATACAAGAAATCAATTTTTAAAACAAATAAAATACCAATTAGTAAAGTGCGCTTCTTACAAATACCAAATTAGTAAAGTTGATGTTTTTTTCGAATAGTAAAGTGAAATAATTAATAATTAAATTCTTCATTCGGAATAACATTATTGTATTGAATTTTTGAAGAAACATGTTCAAGAAGTTATATGTATAGTTAATTACTTTACATTTAATTTAATTTTGCATTTTAAAATAAATAAGTGTGTGATGTTCCTTGGAATAGAATATTTTAGTGTTAATTTGTTAATTTTACGAACATTTACCAAATTTTGTTTTGTTTTTCTAATTTCAAAGGATCCAGTTCAGAGATATAGTGGTCACCGTAAAACGTCTTTTTTGAGAGGAGCTCCCGTAGATCAGCTGTAGCTCCGTTCCAAATAAATATTTTTACTAATACTAAGTCTTAAAATACAGTTATAAAATGTAAATATTAATATAAAATTTAAAGAAAGCAATGTACAAAAATATGGGAACTATAATGAATCATAACAATCGTAGTTTTTTTCTTAAGTACGCGATTACCAAGATATAGGGACAAACCATTTTCCTAGATAGGAACTTAAAGCAAATTATTATTTCTAGGAACTCTTGTCGTGTTTCGTCCCACCATGTAATACTAAACACGATTTCAAAATAATTTGAGTAGCAATTAAGTTACAATCCAGTATAATAATCCCAATATGCCCGTAAGAAAGTAATAAATTAACAATTCATTTGCGTTCATTTTCAATTCCTTACACAAGTTGACTTGCGTATATTCATTCCTGTTTGTTCTTATTCTAAAAGAGAGATATTTCAATTACAAATTCTTTTTTGAGGATACAGATGAAATAAAACAAACTTCTTATTAGAATTTTCACAGAAAAAAAGTTGTGGATAAACATAATAAAAGCACATACAAATTTCTAATGGTTTATTCATAAATAATATTTTTACACATGGCGCCAGTATATTAAAATTATCGAGCCGGATTGATTCGGTTAATAATAAAAATCAAATGGGGAAATTGAAGAAAATGAGAAACTTAATATTTCTTTATGCCATCCAACGAAATTAAAACGTAAGTAATTAATTTTTAGTTATTCTCTGAAAATGTTTTTCTAATTATGTCTAATAAAATTTTTCCAAGCATGTAGCCAGAGGAAAGTCCAAAAAAATTGTACAATCAATATTTATTTGATAATTTCGTGATATTGAAATAATTTTTAAATTTTATTTCAATTTTAACAATTTTATTAAATTTTTTTTTAGATTTAATGTTATACGAATTAATATTTCTTTTGTAATTGATTGTGACAAGACCAGCAAGAAAACACTTATTAATTCAGAATATATATATAATATATATATATATATTATATATATAAAAGTAATAAAAAATCAGATTATATCTATAAAATTATTTGATATAAACAATAAAATTTTATTATAACTATTTTTTTCACCCAAAAATTAAATACAATAAAAATTTCTTATGTAAAAATGAGATGTAACAAGAAGATACATGACTCAATAATGGTTCAGTGTTTTACATACTCACTGATACCAAACAAGATTACGTATTATACGGCACTAACCACCTATTAGAGATTAATAAAAAGCTATGAACTTTAATTTCCTTATTTAGTAATTTAAGATTTTGCTATTATATACAAAAACAGGTAAAAACCTAATTGGTTTTGCTAAAAATATAATCTATTTAAACGACATCATTTTTTCATGGATTAAAATCGACTCTAGCGTTGTTAAAATTTGTAAACCTATCAAATGTTTATAAAATCGGACACAGTAAAATAGCTTTACTACCAGGAAGTAAAAACAATATAATTTTATGTATATTAGTTTAAATTATTACCATACTTTTGAATCTGGTATCTGAATTAAATCGACTAATTTCTGGTCGGTTAGTATTAAACTACCCAGTTAATATTTACAGAAATTGTGTAAGCAATTGTAAGAAATTGTGTAATAAACACGAAAAAGGAGTAAATTTGGGGATTCTTTACCTATACCAAAAAAATTGTGAAAATTTTCAATATCTATTACAACCAAAACCAAGGGGAGAGTAGACTCATAAATTTATTTTTTTTAATTGAATGCATATCCTAACAATAATATTCTGAGAAAATTTTAAGTCGATCAGAGCAAAATAGACGACGTTATGAGCCTTTTTGAAACGAAGTCCTAAATAATTTCCAACTCACCACAATTATTAAAGTTATTATTAATAAACAAAAAATTTTTATTTCAAAGTATAAAAGATATTTTATTACAATAAATTTAATTTTTTTTTTCTATACTTGCAAAAATAAAATATATAAAAATCTGATATTCTGTTTGAATTATAACTTCATTTTATCAACCATTCATATATATATTATACATATACAGTCTAGTAGATAGCTAAAATCATTTTAATTGGTCAATAAAATTTACAAGTAGCAAAAAGAAAAAGAACATAAACTTATGCATATTTTAATTTATATATAATATATGAAATTTATAACAAATATATGACAGATTGTATATAGCGAAGCTACCCAAACGTAAAATGTACGCATAAATTATTTTAATGTCTCACTTTATTATTATATATATGTAGTATATAAAAAAAAAATATTTATTTTATGATGAATTCTGCAGTATATTTAAAAATATGCGATGTTAATAATAAGTTAATTAAATGCGACTACAGATTTATTTTTTAAAACTATGAATAATTGGAACACTTAAGGCAGTTTGGTAGCCGCAATCCGAAATCAAATAAAAGACTTTTTTTATTTTACTATATAATTTAGCACGAATTATAATTAAATAATTAAAATAATGTAATAAATAAAATATTATTTGACTAGTACTCAACTGTCACTAGATAATACCAACTTTAAATGATTTTCAAAACATAACCCTGAACTGTCAACTTTATTTTTTATAACGTGAATTCTTTATTTATTTTTTTGAATTTTAATATAAATAAATAAATTATTTCGTTAGAAAATAAATTTAATATTGTAAAAAATATTTTTTATATTTATTAATGTTCAATATCCTTTTGTTGTTATATACCATTAAAAACGCTAGTTACTATTTGAAATTGGTGCGCTTAATGGAGCCGCCATTATTCACCTAGTTAATATGGAGGAGAGAGTGTCCGACAGAAACGACAGAGAGAACCCCCATGTCAATATTGAAAAATTAATAACATCGAAAGTACGTGGTAATAACGATGCAGAAATTTTTTAAGAAAATAAAAAATTATTTTTAATGAAATCGATATTTTTTCTAAATGATTTCTAAAATTTGACGTCGAAAGCTTTTAAGAGCAACCTCGTATACATTTGTAACTTGTATTTTAAAAGATGTGAATCAATAATTTGTATCTTCGTTTAAGCTTAATTTTGCAAAAATCATTTTAATGCGAGTTAATATATATTTTATCATTTAATGTTCAATATTTTAATCAAGCAGAAAATATATATTAAGCAGATGGTAATGACAATATGTCAAAAATGTCCATAAAACAACATATATTGACAACACGTGGAATATATTTCTGAAATACATAACAAAAAATCTTCTATAACAATTGTTGAAATATAAAGCGAAGAAAATAATTTACCATTTTTTAATTTTCGATTCTTCTATTATTTAACGACAATAAAACCAATAGTTTGGAACTTTATAATAGCAAATAAAATAACCAACAATTTAATAAAATATCATTAAAAGTGTTGTAAAAAAAAACGAATTATGTTACTAACTAAATTAAAAGTTTTTAATAAATTCAGTTGATTTTTTGAAGAACTTGAATATTTATGTTAATTTTCACGAATTTGGTGTTTAACCATAGCTAAATGTTTCAAAAAAATATATACATATATATATCATTGGTATTATATTACACTATAAATTAAACATAACAGATTATAAATATATTATTTATGACTTGTATTCGTTTCGATAGAAAAAATATATATATAATTTTCATTTAAAACAATAAAAAAATGTAATAAAAGAATCTATAAAATATGAAAAATATTTAATTAGGTAAATAGTATCATCTTCCCAATTAAAAATTATATTTAGTTTTAATTTGATTACATGAGAATATGTCACGCATTCAATTAACATGTTCTATTCTTACAAATAAAACACTTCACATATTATTAATTAAGTATATGAAGTTGGCTCAGCGTGAAACTGAACTCAATGAACGACTGTTCATGGTGTTGCGCAAATAAAGTTAGTTGATTTTTTAATATATCGCATTTATTAAATTATCAAAACAATAAAATAGTCAACAATTATCTGGAACAAGAGCGACCAGCGAATGTCAACCGGTCAATCGCAAAGACAATTTTCCTAGATTTATTTATCATTTTATTTAACATTTTAAAGTTAAACATTCTCAAGAAAGGATGCTTTCAATATATATACCCTTTCACACATTTCAAGAAATCAGGTTGTTATTCATTTTTATTCTATTGAGTATCGTTCAACTTGAGGACAATGCAAGTTTCATACATATATGAAATATCTGTATGGGAGTACATTAAATTCAGACTTAAGTTTATAATGCTTAAGTGTTGATTCCATTAAAAATTGAAACTTGTGCACGCTGAGATACTGGTTAGATTCGTAACACTCAAGGTTGACATATAAAGCTTACTTCGGCATTTATAGACTATCATTAGTCCAGAATTGTCATATTACATATAACTGTTTAATCTCTCCGTAGTTTTTACTTGTTTTAAAATACTTTTTACGATTAATCCAAAAGGATTAGTAGCTAGAAAAAATACTTCTATTTTTTACTTAAAAATAGCGGAGTTACAGCGTTTAGAAATTGTACAGACTTTATTTGACATCGTGTAAACACGGATCTGCATTATTTTTGATCCTAATATTACTCCTGTTAATATTCATTGAAAATATTTAATATCAAAGGAAATTTTACTGGTTTTTTAACCAAAGTTACTCCAGTGATTTACATTTTGTGTAATACTTAGGTGATATTTGTGGTCGAATTACCTGATCTGATTCGATTTCTCAGAAGAATTTGGCCAGTCATGCCATTCCATTTTTTTAAGCATACATTAATACTGTGATAAAATTAACTATTTTTCCCTTATTTTAAATTATAATTAACAGATTAAATTTGGGTCGATATTGCATAAATTTCCTTGTCTATTGCATTATTTCGATCAAATTTTTATAAAATATATACATAAAGTTGTTTCATTCAATTTTTTATTTGGGGTTGTTCGGAGAAAGATATGTTTTGAAACATATATTTTCTCAAGTTTTTAACAAATATGTTCGATAAGTTTTGAATAGAATATGATTTATTTTATTATTTTATCTGCAAATATTTAGTCATGAAATCATTTTAAATATCAGGGGACTACGTCCACATCTACGATTTTTTCAATTTATTGCCAATAATTATCTAAAATGGACGCAAAATTTATACCTAATATTAAAATTCCAAATAATTTTAAATATTAAAAACAATATATAATACATATGAAATATTATACTCTAGTCAAAAGTATTAATAAAATGATTTTATAGACTCAACATATATACCAAATACATTCAAGTATAGTATTTATTATTACTGACAAAAGTTTTGTGTATAGTTTTAGTTAAACTTACAACCTGTAATTCAAATGAAACTTAATGTTTCGGCATAAAATTTCAAGTGCATTATTAAAAATGATAGCCCAGTCACGAAAAATGAATATACCTACATCAGACGTAAACATACATAGCCGATATAGGCACCAACTTTAATATTTTTATATATCATGTTGTTCAATATACGTTGAGGCATACGTTATGTTATCTGAACTCTTATAAGTTTTTCTCTGAAGGTTTCATTATTGTTTTAGGGAAAGACACTTTTTTGGAAAATTGCATTTTCTTGAATTTAAAAAGGGATATTAATGGGAATCAAAACCATACTTATTACAATAAATTCAATACGTTCTTCAGTAAATCCAGCTTTATAGCTCCTTTTTTAATTAATTCACATTAACAATATGACGTTAATCTTTAACCTCCTAACATTCTAATCACTGATCTTCATATTATACGCGGGTTAGAATTTGGGTAAACACAATAAATTGATCTTCTGTTTCCCAAATTAAAGATGGCATGTTCAAAACTATTTTGTAATAGATGATTTTTTTTAGAAACGTTTATGTAAAAACTTCCTACACACAGTTTGGGCTTTCTTGCTGTTGAAAATATGAAGCTTTAAACCTAAAAAAAAGTGATTCCAAAAAAGATAGAACATCATTTCTGTCTCAAATAGATCATTCTTATCCCAAACACAAACAAAGGCAACGATAAGTGAATCTTCCGATTTTTCTAGTTATCGTGGCATCCAAACTCAATATGTTACTTTCTATTGTCCTGTACTGACCATGTCTGTTGAGCTTTCCATTTTATATTCCGTGCATTTGGAAATGTTTGTGTTATGCAAAGGATACATCTTTCACGCTCCGCTACGCAATTCTAGTAATCTCAAGGCTTTTTGAAAATTAGTAACCATATTGACAGTGAAATTTAGAACGATTAAGTAACAGGACGGTAATGCAACCCATTTAAACGGAGTAATGAAAATTCCTATTGAAAATTCTTAGGCAACCTGTATAATGTTAATATAAATAGTAATGTCTTAGTTTTCTTATGGGATCCATTCTACAGAAATCGATTCAATTTAAATATTATAGTGGCAACCAATGGTAGGTAGGTGTGTTGATATTATCATATAAAGTTCCTGCCTGATTTTCCATTTTCCGATAAGACAATTTATAAAATTTTCACCAATAAATGTAAAAATCATTTATCTGTTTTCTGAAAACGATTGTGAATTAAAAAAAAAAAAATAATAATGTTTTTGTATTGACTTTGATAAATTTATTATGGATATTTCAACAGTTTGGCTATATCGTATTTTAAAAATTCTAGTTTATTGGTGATATATGAATACCGCACTATAGTTTGTACAGTTTATTTATAAATCATTCCATTATTTATTTATTATTTATAAAAACCATTAAGTTATTAAGTCAAAAAAAAAAAAAAAAAAAAATATTATAAATCCAAATTACTTAGCATATTCCACAAGCAAAGCAAATAGTAACAGAATAGTATTTCGATAGAATATTGAACTTTGCTGATGATTTTCTTTCAGTCATGATACAAAGCCCAATAAAAGTCTTAAATGATTCGGTGACACATAAAAAAGGGTAGACTGGTTAATTTTTTAATTAATTAGATTCTTTCCTATTCTCTTATTAGATGAAACCCTTTCAAGTTAAATATTCTTGGTGTTCGGTTGAAATTTTGATGTACATATTAGTCAGTTACATAATTAGAACATATTAAAAATACAAATATTGTGGTTGCATTGTAAAAGCTTATTGTTGTTTTCTTATTCGCTTTGGTCATATTAATTGACGAAATTGATGACATGTAGGTATATAAACTATATGAAGAGGGAAACCACTACAACGTCCCTTGCACCTAGACCTTTTGGTCCTCTATACCCTCTTTTTAGAACACTCTAACAACTGAAGCCAAAGATGCCTTCTAGCACAAGGTGACAATTATATTGTTATTATGTTGTTAATGGAGCCAGTTTCTTCTTTCTTATGAAAGCGACGAAGCGACAACAGTGTGATCAATCAGCCGCTCCCCTCGCTGTCTGGATTCGAATCTGCAACCTCCAGTGTAAGTAGTCAAATGGGTAAAGGTATTAGTGCCGTTACTCTCTTGACTACTGAGCCGGTAAGACATGTAGATGCTGTTGTGCAATAATAACGCATCAAACATCAATAACTGAAACTACATTTGCAAGAATTAACACAGACATCGTTCTATTTATCAGATTATAATTAGAAAATATCGAATTGAATATTTTTAACAAACCTATGATTAACAAGAAATTTCGTAAGAGCATTCTTTACGTTTACAAAGCATATTAAACTTTTATAGAACATAATATTTTAATATACAATTTTATAAGTGCACTGTTATATTAAGAAATAAGATATGTATATAAGGCACTACATAATACACAACTATAAGGCAGTTCATTTAAAAAGATGGAAAAAAAATTACATTTTCAATGTAAAAAAAAAATAAATGGAGTAGATACCCAAAGATGATGATATTCTTCAGCTAACTATCTACAAAGTATACACCTATTGAACAGCGAACGGGTCGGGTGGTAGTGGAGAAAAGGGTTTCTAATTTGTTTAACAACATACATAACATAGTTGCTAAGTATAATAATTATCTATAATTGGCATTTCCAAACAAGAATTATATATACTCAATACTCCTCTCATATTATAAACAAATACTTATAAAGTATATTGTGTTACTTACTATCTATATTCAACATGAAATTCTATGCTATGTTCTTGTAGTTTTTAGTGAGATCATATTTTTTATTACATTTTCTTTTGATTACAGTTAATTATTAAAATATTTTACTTTGGTATCATATGCTTATTTTCTTAAAGAATACAGTCAAACAAAAATTAGGTCAACTATAAAGTGAAATAAAAACTAATTTTTATTTCATATTAAATTACTTCTCCAATATATTGTAAACTAAAAATTTTTTTTTTAAGAATGACTTCAAAACAAGGAACTAAAAAGAAAATTATAAATTAAAATTAAAAGCTTATCTAAATAGCTTTCTGAATGTGTCCAATTACCTTTAAATGTCGGCGCCAATGAGAATCTATCTTTTATTAAGTATACAAGTGACGAATTTTCTACAGCTAAATGTTCAATATACTTGCTATAGTTTATGAAGCATGAAATCTGTTCCATCTAAATATATTATAAAAGTAAATATCAAAACTTGTTGAAAAAGTTATCAGGCCTTAAATTACTGTAATATTATATTTAATTCAAGTATTGATGCAAAATAGTGGTTCAACAATTACCGATAATGACTATATTTTAACTAAATTTAGTCGACAATTTTCTCAAAATGGTGTTTTCAAAGTAGATGACCAACATTACTCAAAAACGGCTAAACCGATTAGTCTCAAATTTAAACACGAGCTACTTAAATATATTTTTTAGTAATTAATCGAAGATTTTTTTCTCACCGCTGAATACTTTTTTTTATAAACAATTTAAGACCGAAACTTTAGTCAAAATTCCATTTTCTTTTTTGAGAAACCGCCATTTTGTCAAAAAATTATCTTGCTTATTCCTTCGATTAATTACTAGAATATTTAACGAAATCAGTTTGGTTTTTTAATTTCAGAGGATCCAGTTCAGAGATATAGTGGTCACCACAAAACGTCTTTTTTGAGAGTAGCTCCCGGAAATCAGCTGTAACTCCTTTCCAAATAAATATTTTTACTAATACTAAGTCTTAAAATACAGTTAAAGATACTGTAATATGTGTACAAATTTTTAGATCAATAAATTTAAAAGTTTTCTCAGAAAAAAAATGTTTTGGAAAATTCGCTTTTTTCGGACTTCTAAACGTATATAAAATAAAGACCCCTTAAGTTTGTTTGCTTGAATGAAGACTTGATGATTGTATTCCCAGCTATGATTCAAAGACTCATATATGCATTTTATTACCTATATTATGCATTTAATTACCTATATTCAAAGTTTGAAAGATTCCTTAACATTTTGCTTGCATGACCCACCTACCTTTATAAAAATAAAATCATTTTCCTTTTGTGGCATTGATTGACATTATTGATTGAAAAAAATTGATGAAATATTGGACAAGATCTATGGAGTCCATTACAATCCCTTTCAAGTTCATAATCAGCAATATCAAAATCAATTCCAAAGTTAGTATAACGAATATACTGTAGGTACCGGATACGGGATTAATTTGAAATGTATTTTTTTTACAGAATCATTAAAATTTTAAAATGAAGATATCCGTGACCAGAAAATAAAGAAAGAGGAGTTACTTTATGATATCTCTGCCAGTAGATGCTTCACCAGTTGTTTCGACTATACGCGTTTTCAAAACTTTTATAATAATATTAATATTTGATAACAAATTAATTTCATTTGTCAGGTAAAAAAAAGTTATTTGTGAATAAATATTGGTATACGTTCCTCTTCTATACGCCTGCCTCTATCAAAAAATTTAATTAATACCATGCAGTAGTTTTGTATTTGGAGTTGATATTATGGGCAGTTACATTTTTTAGTATGAAGAGCATCACAGTAGCTTGTCTCCGAATTTGAATTATGTGTCGATTTGATTATTGCTAGCGATTAGAAAATGTGTATATTTTTTTTTTAGTTGTATGTTAAATATCTAAGCCGGTTTTAAAAAAAAAAATAAAAATATTTTTTATTATTTTTTTTATTTTATAAATATTTTTTGATCAAGCATTAAGATAATTTTTTTTCAACATCCTGTTAAAGAGGTTATTGTTTTCACCACGAAAATGGAAAACGAAAATTTTTGTCTTCATTATACTTCGAGGTGTCCACTTTGTGAAAAAAAAAACATTTAATGAGATAATAAATATTAATTGTTTAAAAACCCAACATATAGTTGTAAATCAGTGATTGAAGTTTTTTTAATTAATAACAATTCAAAATTGCGGGAAAGGGAGGGTCTTTCTAGATTTCTATGCACATATCCGGCATACAAAAACAAATGAAACGAGTCAACATACACAAAAGGACAAATAAAGAGATTTTACACTGAATTAAATATACCTTTATATAAACCATATATACCATAGAATCAAAATTTGTAATTGTATAATAGATAATTTACGGTGAAATCTATTATTTCACGGAATTTTATTTATCGGTCACTTAGAACTATATGTTGCAAAATATTGAGCCAAAAGTGTCATAAACTGAATCCAACTCAGCTTTTATTTCTCTCGTTTTTAATCTCCTTTTAAAAAGAAACGTTTAATCACCACTCTAAACTCACTTTTTTCAATTTTTTTAAATAAACACAATAGGAAAGATGAACAAAAAATTATTTTTATGACTTCAATTGAAGCGTCTTTACCTCAGGAACATAAATTTGTAGTTATTTTTAAAAATCTTAAACAAATAGGCAAAATTCAAATTAAACAATACAGGAGATAAATGATTCATAAATGATCTTATATGTTCATGTCCATAGTGATTAATACATGAGGGATATTCTACGGTAAGAGGTTCTATCGATGTCCATGGCACTTATATACACTTTCCTTCAAAATTCAAGATGTATAATACTAGTATGCACGAATTAGTTGATTGTGAATAAAAATGTTACATAAATTACATTAATATTCAAAGCTTTTGTAGTACGATTTTTCCATAAAAAATGACCACTTATCGTAGAATCACCAATAAAAGTTTCCATTGCTAGAAAGAGATGGTAAACAATCTTTAAGAACTTATAACTTATTCGTTTTTTTATAACTTTTTATTTAATTTTCGAATTTTATTTGGTATTGAGCCTAGTTTCATATTTTGATGAGTAAAGTAGCAAATTTTTTTTATTGCATCTTCCCTATTTGTTTATTTCAGTTGACAATCAAAACGAGATCACGTCATAAATATAACTGCAATTTCGTTAGATACCAAGATATAATGATGATAACTTAAAATATACTATTTACCTCCTGTTTCTTATAAGAACTTATTGAACATCCCTAGAAGCTATTAAGTATCTTATTCGACAAAAAAGCACAGAAAGAAAGACAGTGAGATAGACACAATGCATGATAAGAAAGTTGATTCTCATAATCTTTGAATGAATACAATAAATTATGATTTATCAAGAAGATGTTGGTTGGTCAACTAAAAGTTATAACCATCACGGATTTTTTTTAAATTTTTTTAGGTATATTACCGTAATCATTTGTTCAAGAGATATGCGTACTGCTTTGCTTTGCTATCTATCTATAGGTATATTTGACTTAGTTAGCTGAATAAGAGATCGCTGCTTACACCACTAAGTTACTTAATCAAATAAATATGTATATTGGAAGAAAGATAATGAAAAATGTGAAACATCAGATGAAGATAAGATATTTACGCTCGGCTTGTCAGTGTTAAAAAAATTTATTACTATTTGTCGAGTAATTTTTCAAATTATTAATACATATTAAATTTATTATGATTAAAAGAAAAATATTGTAAGGGTTAACCAAAATCGTTTTAATTGCACCATTAAGCTTTTAAGAACTAAGTCATGTATGCTGGAAGATAAATAATGTTTATACATCAAAATCATATCGTTTTTTTCCATTTCCATTGGTGTTTTATAAAACACAAAAGTTCTTCCAAAAAACCAAATAAAATTTTGAAAAAATCTCTAGAATAATGGTTTTGACACAATTCAAACTATTAATTTAAGCCTATGCAACGCATGTACATATAAAATTTCATCAAAATCACAAAATTTCACCAAAATCGGATGAATGGTTCACGCAATATCGAAATTTAAGTTAAAAAAGTTACGGGCACGATAACGGTAAAAGCTAGGTGAGATGTTTCTGAAATGGGTCCATTCTGAACATTTTCTGCCACAAATTTATAAATATACGTTCATTGAATGTGGAGCTATGAGCGATTGTCTTAATCGACAGACCGATAGACTTTCAAATTGTCGAATACGAAACGAAAATTTTTCAAAAGTTTTCGAAATGCCGAACCATTAAAATATTTGGAAATCGGAGCAAAAACAATTTTTGTAAGCAGCGAAGAAATACTTCCGAACTTGTATTTAAAAAATTAATGTAAATGAATCTTTCATGCTTATTTCAAGTTATACAAACACGATTTTTCTGATGAATTTATTCAGTTTAAAAAGAATTAAATTTTCAATACCGAGTTTAGTTGATTAATATTTAATTGGGACCGTATTTTTGAAACTTCGTAAGTGAGATCATTATAGTAGATTCGAAAATTTTTATTTAAAACACAGACTGAAAATTAATTGAATATCTTTTCAATCACAAAAATCTGAATTTTAATGATGAAAAAAAATTAAAAATTTTCATAATTTTTCTAAATGAAAATCTTTACGTACAGCCTAAACCGCTGATCGTAGGGATCGTTCTTTGTATGACGTAGACATCCAATAAGTAATGATTTTTCAAAATTCTACCCTTAAGGGCGTGAAAAACGGAATAAAGTTTGTATGAGACAACGTGATTCCGTGCTCCATTCTACTTCAAACTGTTTTCTGTGAAAATTGTCACAGCAATCAACGCGTGACCGTGCCTGCTCATACTTTATATAATTCAAATAATTTATTAAGAACAATTTTGGACTAAATTTCGCTTTTAAGCCCCAATTTCCAGGATCAAATTATTTTGTACTTTTATAAATACGTATTTCGAACACAAAGTAGTCATCATAACTAGTTGTAATGATTCTCTGAAGAGATGTTGAGGAACATCTCCTAAGAGAATCATTACAACTAGTTAATTCATACTGATGATGACTCTTTTATAGTCGAAATACGTTTTCATAAAAATACAGAATAATTTGATCTAAGATATTGGGGCCAAAAAATCGAAATTTATTCGAAAAATTCCTAGAGTTCTCATAAAAAATTTTGAACTAGATAATGAACTAGATTGTCCAAATTTATAAAAACATGACCATAGATATTTTCCAATTTTTTTTATTTTGTTAGATACCCCTGAATTATTGTCTGTATATGGAATAGGTTGGTACGTTAAGTATTTTATATATTTTGCTTTTTAATATATAGGATCGTTACTTGTTTAAATTATGGCGGTCGTAAACCTTTCTTTATTTTTTTTGACTCACTTTATAATAATGAATTGAGTTCGTTGAGATTTATAAACTTAGTCGTTCGTTTCTTCCAATATGTTATTGAATGGAGGCGGTAGTCAAAAGTCAAAATGTAATACATTGAAGTTACTACAAAATATTTTACAAAACAGTAGCGTGTATTTAAATTAAGAAATGTAATTTACAGTCTACTGGCAGTCCAAGTATTCTGTATTTGTTTAATGACTCTTCGTAAAATTATGAAAAATTACTGGTCATTGCCACTGTACTAAGAATTACAAGGCGTGTAAAGATGACAGCTAACATTTTTTTTTTCGTTTTTAAAGCAGCATAGGCTGGATGCCCATAATTATATCAAGACATTGATTAATACACATCTAAAAATTTATATATGGTGTAGTTATGATTAGTGTAACAACTTTTTCTTTAACAAAAACTCTGAAAAGTAAGCCATTTTCTTTTTTGGAGCTTGTAGAATTTTCGATTGTTCCCACTGTTTTTTCCCACAAATTGAGATCAGATAAAGTAATAAAACCAGATTACGGTTGTCCGACAACCTGAAAATTTTGAAAAATATCAATTTTAATATTGTCGGGCAAAGGACATTTTGTCACATGTTGAAGAAAATCATTCTTACATCGGATATAAAATAATATTTCGATAACAATAACAATAAAACCGTCAATTTCGAGAATGTGGAGCAATAAAGAAATTTTCGAGTAGCGAAAAAGGAAACGCCACCCTATGCAGAATGTTCGTAGAGAAAAAATTTGTTACACTAACAATAATTAAGACATATACAAATTTTTAGAAGTGTATTTATCAATGTCTTGATATCATGAGGGACACCAGAATTATCACTTCCAAGATTATCAAAAATATTTTCTTCCTGATAGTAAATTATAGTTATCATCCTCGAAAATAATAATAAAAAATGTTTTTTATTAAAATTTTGTACCACTAATAAGTATCAAATAATTCTGAAGTTTTAGATGATTTATCTGAAGAACATCGGTCAAATTAAAAACGAGACCATCTAGGCAATATTACTTAACTTTACTCTTATAAACAATGATTCGTAACAATTTTCCTTGGTAACAAATCAAAAATTTGAGCTGATTTTATCATATAAGAAGCCTCAAAGAAAAGTAATTAAAATTGTAAGTATTATCTCTTTAAAAAAATTCAAAATTTTTATAATAAATTTAAAAAAATTTAAAACATCAAAGAAATTTATTATATTTAAAAAATAATATGCAATATTTTTTAATATCAAATTTGGGAATGTCCTTAGCTGACATAAGAGCTGGTACACAAACAATTCTTTTTTTCATATTTTTGTTTAAAAACATAATTTAAATTCACCTTTAAAGATATAACATCACCTTTTAAACTCTGATCTGAAAAATTCTAATACTACTTGCTAAGGTTAAATAAAATAAATTCCGAACTCAAGTATTTCCGCATCAACTATTTGTAAATTTTATTGTAATATTTTAACATTTAATACTTACCTACGGATATTTTAAATAGTAGCTGATAACTGATACTGTGAAAATTTTAAAATATCATTTTTTTTTTTTATTTTGTGTTCAAGATTATTCATAGTGGGATAACTTTTTTTAAATTCGTGTGTCATTTATTTTAAAATATATAAATACGTGTAATATAATTAAAAATGACAGGTAATAATGTTTAAAACATAATGACGCCTTATACGTATAAAAATATAATACATGATTCATAGGATTTCAATTCATAAGATAAAATTGAATTCAAAGTTCGCAAGCCAATAAGCATATGTTATCATTTATAATTCATATTTCATTTAAAATGGAAAATTGTAAACGGCTTTTATACCAGGGTAGTTAATTTTTGAAAACAAAAAAAATGATAGTAGAATGAAACCAATTGGAAACGGAAGATAATATGATAAAAATGAAAGGATAAATAAATTACGGGCAATCTGAGTTTGGGAAGTAGGGAGGGGGTGAGTGTTTAAAGGTAAAATTTGGTTTATCTGAATTTCCGATAAGACTATAAGTACTACGAAAAAAAGTTAAATGACAAAGTTGTAGGTAATAAAAAGATCTATAGATTTAATATTTACACTTTTTTCACATAACCTCAAAATTTATGTAAAAATTCAAATTTTTAGTTTTTTATTTTTATCTTTTACAAAAAATTTTTTTTCCTTGAAAACTTACCTTTTTCTGTTCCAAATACACTGTAATTTTTTTGATTTAAAATATTTATTTTTTCACCTTATTTTGAATAAATATCCAAAAACCATCCTAATTTTCAATCGAAAAATTTTGAGGTTATGTGAAAAAAGTGTTAACACAAAAGTTGTAGATCTTTTTATTACCTACAACTTTACCATTTAACTTTTTTCCATAGGACTTGTAGTTTTTCCGGAAATCGAAATAAACCGTGTTTTACCCTTAAATACTCACCCCTTCCATACTTCCCGAACTCAGATCGCCCGTAATTTATTTTTACTTTCTTTATTATCATATTATCTTGCGTTTCCAATGGGCGTATCCTACTATAATTTTCTTAAACTTTATATCATTTTTTAAAGCTTCTACTCTGGTATTACTTACATTTAGTCCAACAATTTTTTCGTTTAAAAAAATTCAAATAAGAGAAACTGGGCAATTAATTTAATATTTTATTCCTTCAATAGACGTGTACGTCCGCTTCACGAATAGAGTTACAAGTTGTTTTTTTAAATCTTTAAATGTGATACCCTGTAGTGATGTCATTATATTAAATATCCATTGAGATTGCATGTAAAACATCGTTTTCAAGAAAGAGATGAAAAATAATCTTTGAAAACTTATATCTTCTACGTATTATTAACCAATTCACAAAGCAAGCATTGTATTTTCCACGCCGTAAAATTAATTTAATTGGCTATCAAATTTAACGGAATGAAAATAAAACCACTATTTAAAAGCTTATGAAATACAGAAGAAAAGCTTACTGGTCATATGACTTTTTATTCTTATCCATTATGCTACATTTTTACTCCAACATTGGGAATTTTTTGAAATTTTTTACTTTGATTTTTTGTTTTGGTTCGTTTTTATTTAATTCAATTTATCAATCAAGTCCTTAGTTAAATAAAAAATCAATAAATTACAAGGTTTAAATTTTCCTGAAAAAAAGCTTTTTAAAAAAGCTTCTAAATTCCACTAACAACATTTCAATAACTTAAATGGATAGATTTTTAACCAAGAATAAATGAGACCAGAAATAATTATTGTTGGATTATTAATAATTGTCATATTAAACAATAAATTTAATTTGTTTTTTCTTTAACGAAAAGCCCAACATTTGTACCAATTTTCATCAAAATTGAAGATGTGAATTTGAATATTTGATTCGTATTGAATGACTACAAAGATATCATAATGCTGTGAAAATATTAGAAAAAATTTGACGTTGGACTGAATTTATCAGTTAAGTTTTACCTTAACTTTGCTATTATAAAGTGCCATAATAGCGCATTGTTATCAAATTTATATATGTAAAATTTCAGATCAAACAACGAACATCGGGAAATGTATGAAATTTTACATTGAAAAAATGAATTCAGACAATCAAGTGATACTATTAAACAAGTATTTGAATCCAATGAAAGTATGCTCAAATGAATTCAGACAATCAAATGAAACTAAAATCAAATACTATTAAACAAGTATTTGAATCCAATGAAATTATACTCTCGTGAATCATTATTTCAAATTATAAAATCGTCGTCTAAATTCAAACTGAAAAGTTTCCGATTACAGTTTAAATGTTTTTATTAATTAACACTTCTGGTCCTTCATCTTTACTCCAACATCACACACAAACACATGCACTTAGAAATCAACAACACAAAAAACGAGTTTTAAGGGTTCATTTCATTATAAACAGTTGTTTATAAATAAAACAAATAAAATAAAATTGTCGCTAAACATATATAAAAACAATGAATTGTAATAAAAACCACATATTATATATTTGAGTATTTATTTTAACGAGCCAAAATATTTTTATGTTTTTACACGTATACAGGGCTTTTAGAAAATTTTATGGGTCAAACCAAAATATTATACTTAATAAGTAAGGATTATATCTCAAAAATTATAAGGGTCATTTAAATATTATTGTATATATTTACTTTTCAAACTCCTGCACAAACTTTTGATTACATAATTTGTAAATCGTGAGTTTTCAAGATAATTTTCGTTAAAAGTCGTTATTTACCGAAGAAATTACAACTTGTAAAAAATCATTCTAAAGGAACCTATAAATGAATACTATAAGTTTCATACACATAGCCAAAGTTTATACACTGAGTCACGCTTCTAACCATAAAAGAACACTCACAATAGTAAAGAAAAAATAATTTTTTTCCTATTTTTAAATCGAAGCTTTTTACAGATTGTATTAGATTAATAATAAAGCACTGAATTTGTTTCGACAACACGATTCAAAAGGAACAAATGACAGAAAATACAAATAATATTGTCGAATTTATGGTCATATATAAACCTGCTAAATTTTTCTCGTGTCGTGGTTATCTTACATTAATATATGTATAGCCTAGCTCTACTCAAATAAGAGACTTTGAAAATTGCACTATCGTGATATTTTAAAAATATTTGCTTGAATTTATCTACCAAAAGGGCTCACATTTATACAAATTTTTTGGACGAAAAGCATTTTCAAATTCTTGAAACAGTCGAAATAGACAAAATAGAAGGAAAATGCTAAATTTCTTTTTGTTTACTTTTTGATTTAAAATTTTCGCCCACTTTCGGGCGAATAAAACCCATATTATTTTTTGTTTTCAGTAAATAAAAAACGAATTATTTTCTTCAATCTTATTACTATTACAATTATTCAAGGATCCTAATGTATCAATTTAGGATTTTCCAATCAGAAGAGACTTAAAATTACTGAATTAATTAATTAGTTCAGCAAATTTAAGTGAGAAAACATTGAAATACTCTAAGAAAGATAAAACTTTTTCGCCTTTATTTTCTTCAGAATTCTGAATATCCTACCACCCAGATGATGCATGCAAAATGAATCCTGAATATAAAATATTTACTTTATTTTAACAGCCTTCAGCTATCAACGACTGAGTACCTACTCTTAACAAGTAACACATTTAATAATCACCTGTACACATTGAGTTGAGACAAATAAAAATAACTTAGTGATTTTTGTCATTTTAATGTGATGACAAAAACAATCAACAGAATTTGAAAAAAATATATCATTTCATTGTGTTGTTCCAGTCATTATTTAATATAGCATGATGGCATCATGATACGCGCAAACATTTAGTTATTTGACACTATCGTTTTTAATCACGTATGTTTAGACAAAACTACATATGATGGAATCTGTTATGTATGCTTGTGAGTTTTAGTCTTCCATTCTCCATATGAAGTATAGAATTACCGAAATTCAATTATTTGGAAATGTAATAAAAGTATATTTCAATAAATGATGTATTTATTATTCGTAATTAAAAACGTAACTTGGTTTGAAAGATAATCAAACCTCACTATCACATTTTAATGGTTTTTAATTTAAAGTTTTCTATTTCTTAAACGTTGTATAAAAAAATTGTAATTTCGATTATTTCGAACTAGTATATTAGATGATGTATTATAGATAATGCTTAGGCTAGGTGCCAAAGTTTTTAAGTTGACTTGTATGATTATTATGATGTAAAAAAAAGTCTTAAAAGCTTTTCAGTTTTCAGTTTGATAATTGTTTATTAGCATCATAATATAAATACAAGTCGACTTACAACTATAGTACCTAGCCTAAGCTTTATCTATAATACATCATCTTATATACTAGTTACATCGAGATTACAATTTTTGATACATCATTTGAAAAATGGAAAATTTAAATAAAAACCATTGAGAGTCTTAAAAGCATTGGAAATTAAGATATATATGAGATATGAGATATTTTCAAATTGCAACTATCTCCCTTCAATAGATTCAAGCTATTATTTCATCTTTCTTACACTTATTAATATATATGTATTGTTTTTTCAAACTGTTTTTCTGCTGTAATTGTCACAGCAACGCCTGACCGGATCTGCAAGTGTACTATATATCCAATAAATTCCAAAAATAGTATGATAGTTTTTAGTATGAAAAACTTTAGACACATAATATGTATATTATGTAACCTAAATATAATTACTGGAATAGAGAAAATGTACAAATTGCATTTATTCTGCAACAATAATAATAATTTGAATTTTCGTGGTAGATTGTACACACATGCATGTATTTATGTTTGTATTACTAACGTGTCATATAGTACGAGTATAATAGTATATAAGACGTGTGCGCTTTTCGTTACACGTACCAAGATGCTAATTAGGCTTTTGAAAAAATAATTTTTGTAATTAGGAAGATCATATTGTTTAAGTTTTATAGCAAAACAACTTTTATTTTTACTTTATTTCCGGCTCAGTAATCAAGCGAGAAAAATCTTTAAATAACCTTTAAGCGTTTCAGTTCTTAGACTGGAAGTTTGCAGGCTCGAATCATGACAAGGGCTGTTGATTGATTATAACCAATGGGGCAGTTCATTGATAACACTTGGATAAGAAGGAAGTTACCGTTTCCCCCACATCATGAGTTTAATTCATGACAAGGGCTGTTGATTGATTGAATCATTGATAACACAGTCATTTGGATAAGAACGAAGTAATCTTTTCCCCCACATCATTAATTTAATGAAATATCGAATGTCGTTTAATAATAAATAATGATTAACAATAATGTGTGATGTGGGTAGCCTCTTTTATAGGTGTATATATGTGAAAAACGGAGGTAAAACCACATCTATTATTTTTTTTTTTGAATTCGTTAAAATTAAATACTAAAATTAAAATATTTTTTTAGATTAAACATTTTATTTTAATGGGCCGCCAGACCATTTTTATTTTCTCACAAATAAAATGCTTCGGTAGAATCTACATGCTTCCTAATCCCAGTACTCATATGCATAGAATGTCATTTGTTTGGTCTAACAAAATTTGTTTAGCGAAATGAGGCGTAACCTTTTCATTTGACAATTTTCTATTTGGAAGATCATGCAATAACAAATGTAAGACATTTTTTTAACGATATGCAAAAACAAATATCGATAGTTATCTTTACGAGTACAATCGAATTGGTAATTTTTCTCTGCGATTGTAAAACTCTACACTTCGATATATTTAATAACTTTTGTTTTTGTAATTAACATATCAGTTATTTCAGAAGTTTAACTGGCATTTCTTGATAAATCACGTCGATCTTCACCAATTATAATCGGTTGATTCGTTCGAGAGATATTGTAAACGAAAAATTTCATAAAAAAGATAAACCACGTCGATCGCCGCCAAGAACGTAAAAATCGGTTGATTGGTTCGAGAGATATCTTTAACGAAATATTCGGGAACAAGTATTTTTTTAACATCATAGCTCAAAAACAAAATTTTCAGCTCAAAAACATTGTAATATGTTAAATTTTAAGTGCTTAGATATGAAATTAGCGGGAAGTTGCAAGGATTGCTTTTAGGGTCAACCGTTTTCAAAAATTTTTTCTAAAATTTCGCTGGAAATTGTTAAAATAAACATAATTGAATCACAAGCCAATGTTTTTTTTTGCAGTATGGTTACATTTATATGAGATTCTATGCTAACAGGAATCTAGACTGCTGTCTATCACAAACCGAACAAATATTTCGGTATGTCACCCCTTGCATTGTATGTAATATGCACACAATATAAAATAGGTTCTAGTATCAAATGTATATAATTATTATTATAAGGCATAAAATGTCATTTACAGTACAATAAGTTTGTTTTTGGTAAATGAAATTTGAAATTGTACACTACATAAAACAAATAAAATAAGCATATAACAATAATAATAATAATAATAATAATAATAATATGGATATATTAAGTATATTAGAGAAATTTCTATGCGGTTAAAAGTCACAACTAAACTATCATCATCAGAGAAATATCCAAGTACTATCTTATTCAAAATAATTACAACAGCGATTGTATCGTCAATGTTATCTTAAATTTCAACGTAAAATTATTTTGATGATCGCAATCAGCATTCTTATGTTATCTAACCGCAAAATAGTGTAATTAAATTGGCTTTTTAAAACATGAAGCCTTCATAGTTATTCTTAGTTTAAAAGTGGCTATATTCAATAAATTTTTGTTTAAATTACCCGTGATAACTAAACTTATACAGTTTTTAAGAAGTTATATAAAAAATATATATGAAAATAATAATAATGAACATAAAGTAATACATACACAAATTTTAGAAGATATCTGACACAGCCCAACACATGATTAAAATAAAAATTTTGTTAAAAAATTCAAAATATTAAATAAAAAGAATAATAGTATATAAATATATAGTAAAGTAGCCTAGTTGTGAGAGAGCTTGCATTCGGAACCAATGGTCCCGTGTTCGAAAACGATTATTGATTTTGTTTTCAAAAAGAAAAATCAAAAATTTACAAATACTATACAGTGAATTTCATGAGTGTAATCAATATGTCTATCTTCAAGATCGAAAAAGTATTACAGCGGAACAAACATTGATAAATACAGAGAAACGAAATGCAAAATAGTCTTGTTATTCCATAGGCCTGATTTCGTTCGGTCAATTAACTGTATTTGAAAGTGACAAAATGTATTTTTTTTCTGACTACAGCTACTGCAACCATATAGCCATTAACCAAAGGGGGTTATTATTATTACACAGTACTGCTAGGTTGTCACCCATCCAAATTCTGATTGTGACTGATGTTGCTTAACTTTATTGATTGGTCAAGGTCTGTAATTACGTTACGTCACTCAGGGGTCTGAAATTTTATTAGAACGAATTTTTTTAAGGAGATTACAGTAAGTAAAATAGCAGAAATGTAGTTACCATAGGTACTATAAATCAGTAATTAGGTATGTTGACTTATGGTACAATATAATGATAAAATTTCTTCTTATTTAAAAAAGTTAATAATATTTATAATTCACTATTTTAAATTAAATTTTTTATAAATGAATATTTTTCCTAAATTAAATCACCTTTAGTGTTGAAAACTTTTATTCGCGTGTACAATCGGGACAAAGTTTGAGTTCCATCAAAATCGTGCTTTGTTAAAACGTTTTATGAACAAAAACGAGTAAAATTCAACTGCCTTCAATTTAAAAAATACACATAAGCTTATTTATTGTGGTCTATACGTGATCGATGCTTATTAGTATTAAATTTGACAAATAGATTGCGATGTAAAATTTAATTTTAAAAAGCACATGTAATACAATATTTGTTAAATTTGAGAACAACCCACGTTTTTATGATTTAATTTTACTTTCGATTATAATTATTTTACTCCTTATTAACTTCTTTGGCCATATATCAATGAAGAAAGCGCATTTTCTTTGCGTTTTTTTAATACTTTTAATCACAATATTTAACGAAAAAAAAAAAACAAAACAATTCTAAAACAAAATCTAAAAATATAATCCTAATATTAATTCATAACTTCTTCGTTTAAATTTCGATTTCGTAATTTTAAGCATTATCCATTTTTTTGAATACAAACGTACAACTTTAGTTATAGTATTTTAGTGCAATACAAATTATTATAAAGTTCATGTGTCTTTTATGTTGTTATACAACACAGAGGAAAGAATATAATATATTAGATAAGCGAAACTTTTAACTATCTTTGACATGCTGTAAGCAATTATTATGCTAAACAATAACTAATATTAAACACAGTGAACACAAAACTTAAATTGATAAATATCAAATGTAATTTAATTTTAATTGTCAAAGCTACTTTACACCTGAACCCCCTTGTGAATTATTATTACTTTGTAAAATTTGTCTATATAATGTTTGTTGATGTATTATTTACTTATAAATTAAGCTGTTACACACAAAATGTTTAACATGTTCATCGGTATTTTTATGAAAATCACTCATTCAGTCTTTAGAATTTCAAGAGTAGGTTAATTGTAGGGTTTATTTCTGATGATATTGATACCAAGTTTAAAATTATTAAGCATTTTATTCACATATAATATTACAATCATACACACTTATTCAGCTTACGAGTTTTCGATAAATATTTTTATTAAAATAATGAAATGTTTATTCAATTAATCAATACACCACGATTGTTAGTTCTTATGATGCCTTTACTAACACATGTGTACATTATAATGCCTTTACACAGGCGCACACACACATCAATACTAATCCAGTAATAAACACTGTATAATGCCTTCTATCTCATTCTCCTATAGATGCTTCTATCTCGTACTCTAGCATTGTTATATTCTATAGATGTATGAGGTTGTCTCTTTCTTATTATCACCTTTTTGTTTCATCAAGTTTGAAATCACAATGATACTAAAGAATTTCACTTGCTTGTATTTAAGATGATTACACTTCATGTCAAGTTGATTGAAAAGGGGTAGAAATGTAAATTTATAAAATGCGACAAACATATCAAGGAATATTTTTTATATTTTTTACGATTTGTTTATTATTACGATATTTTTGTGTTTTTTTTTTTAATCGTCAAGAAATAATGGCTGGACCGATTTTGTGAAGTCATTCACTTTACGTTCGGTAGTTACGTGTAGAATGAAAATGATTCTACGACGGTTTCATTTGTTTTGCAGATACTCTAGAAAAAGAAACGCACATCTTTCAAAAACCGTTGGATTTGGGTTTTTGTGATTTTGAAAGATATGTCAAGATACTAAAATTATTTCACTTTGTAGAGACCTTAATATCTCGAAAATTAGACATTACACAATTTTTTAAGAACTTTCAGCTACTTATCGTTTAAGGCGTGGGGCATATATTGAATAATTCTGCCAAAAATATTTAAAATGTATACAAATATACGTTGCATTTTTTCGTCTATATCTTCTAGAATATTAATTTGTAAGATTATATATAAAATTAAGTGGAAAAATTGAATAATTGTAGCCTTTTTGGTCACAAGCCGATCTTATATCCACAGTTTTTATATAAAGCTGCTAGTGGCAGTTACGTGGTTTACCCACGTAATTCCCGTTTCCGTAGAAATATTGAGATAAAAAGTAGTCGAGGTTACCCTGGGATACTGTAGCTTCCTAACGGTGAAAGAATTTTGCAACTCGGTTCAGTATTTTTTTAATTTATTCAATACATTTAAAAATACATACATATACATGTTTTCTCTGTATAATATCGAAATTATCTTCACATAGCTTTTCACATTCTTGCTGTCATCAAAAAGAGAAATTATCGATTGAAATCAGTAAGCAACTCCTAGTCTATTAGAAGATGAATAACCTATTATTGACCTCAATAGAAGATTTTTTTTAACAATTTGGAAACACAGTGTTGCGGTGAGAATATAGAATTGTAAAATACAACAATGTTTGACATGTACAATATAACTGAAAATGGTTTGATGATACATTACTATTCATTATAATACAATCAACAATATACTAAATAATTTTATTGCTATGTGCTGCTTGCAATCATTAACTGAACCGCCTACATTCGAATAAAATACTTGGTCGATACTCTTGGTATCGAAGAATAATTACTCCCATAATGCAGAATAATATTACATTTAATAGAGATAGTTTATCGAATTTTGATACTTCTATGTAGAAAAGATAAAAAGTTTCAATTAGTTCTATAATACTGGATTTCTTCAAGTGAACCCAAATATAAACTAAAGTGAATTTGGTGTCAAATTATCGATTCTAAATTGATATTCACAGAAATCCAAGAATCACTAAAATTTTATACATAAAAATCACCAAAGTAAGTTTAGTGATTTTTATGTATAAAAACTAGTGATGCTCGGATTTCTCTGAAAATCGATCATTTGGTATCTAATCCAGTGTAGTTCATGTTTGGGCTCACGACAAAAAATCCAGTTTAAGTCAAGACAATTGGATAAATATTGAATGTTAAGTCTTTATTCAATAAAATTAAAGTACAAATTTTAAACTATTAAGTCATTGTTAGAAGCTTTTAATTTTAGCTCACGAATTAAACAGTTGTCGAAATCCTAATATGAATGTTTTGTTTCCATATTTAAATATTATTTCCCATGCTTTCATGCTAAGATGTCGTTTATAACAATTCCGACTTCTTAAATTATTAAACGAAAGTTATTATTTTCATTGTCTAGAATTTATCATTTAAACAATAGCATACACCATTTTTGTTTTCTTGACTAATACTGAGCCTAATAACTAACGATAACCGAGAAAAAAATTTGAAAAACGGTTGACCCTAAAGGTCATCCCTGCAACTTCCCGCTAATTTTATACCTAAGAACTTAAAATTTAATATATTACAATGTTTTTGAGCTTAAAATTTTGTTTTTGAGCGTGGAAGTTTAATAAAATTTTTTCAACCAAATCTCAAAAAATTGCTCTCAAAATGCTCTATCAGGATCCGTAATTGCTCCAGTGATTATTTAATTAATTATTTTCAAGCAAAATTACAAAAACTGTTTTCCTTATATCTCAGCTAATTAATGCTTTTTTCTGTATTTTTTTAATTCAATAAATTGCTCCCGATTTACTCTTTCAATGTTAATCCATTAATTAATTAAAATTATTAATTACGATTTAAATAGCCACCGTAAGATTATGGGGACCTTGATTCTTATGGTGCGACTCTAAAGATGTTACGTCATAATAGTCTTACGGTAGCTATTTAAATCGTAATTAATTAAATAAAAGTAATTGCTGAATCAAATGGATTAATATCGAAAGAGCAAATCGGGAGTACGTTTTCATGCACACCTCAAAACAGATTTATACAATATTGAAAGCATTAAACAAGTAAAGGAAGGCATCATATACAATATGTATAAGCTATATACTAACGGCCCACACACCACAAGAACCGTTACATGAATATTCAATGTGGTAATCACATACTACATAATGGATTTCTGATCATAGATTTGTAATCATCTGATTACATTATAATCTATATATTATTTAAGTATTCTCATTAAATAAAGAATAATATCATTGTCTATATTTAAGGCAATTGCACTGCTTTAGTCATATTGTCCAGAAATTGTTGTAAACTCATTAAGGGTATTGAGATACATTTACCATTAAAATTTGATATCGATTAATCATCTTAAATTCGAATTATTTATAATCAAAGTTTGGATAATTTAGTATGCGTTTTAAGTAAGTGCAGTATCAAAAGTATGCCTTATTTTACTACAAGCTCACCTACATAAAATTTGTACAATATTGTAGCAGGAAAACACTTACTGCTTAACTTAATATCAATACCATTCATTTCCTTTAATGATTGTGATTTTTGCATAAATAGGAAAAAATTCTATAAGAATCATTGCTCAAATTTAAAAATAAAACATAAAAATATGAAAAATTAAAGCATGAAAAAAAATTTCCTAACTATTTGCTATTACCCAATAAATGAAGTAAAACAAACCAAAAGTTGTTAACCATTTCTTAGCAACGTCTACTTATCTAAGCTTATATTGAGCTTTAACTTTTGTGTCTTGAATAATTATTATGTTTTCATTTTGTACTAGGGTTCATTTCGTGAACAGGAGTATCATTCAAGTACTTGCCCCAGCAGTTGATAATTCAACGAAATTGGTAAAAATGAGATCTACTATATAGACACTGTGGTAGTGCACTAAAGTCATCTGTTCCTACATAATTGAACAACGTTGCTCAGAATGAGATTAACTATATCGACAATTCGATTTTAAATGTCAATTTATTTTGTTATATTTTATACGTTTGGTATTATCGACCTTTGAAAACATTAATTCATATTGTTCGGCCCGAATATCGTCTTATACATAGATGTATTCACGGAAGACTTACTGTCGATTCGTATGTCTATCTGTCTATCCAATCATCAAAACAACTCAAAAACGAATAAAATAGCTTAATTTTTAATGGCGTGAGTTTAATTTCGTAAGTGAGTAAAATCGATTATCTGATATCTGAGTGGTCCATTTTTTAAACATTAACTTCATCATAAAATTGGAGGCCCGCTGAAAAAAAGAACAATTTAGTAAAAGAAAAATTGGTACAGTTCTTCAAGAATATTCTCAAAAACTATTGTAGATATACAAAATCTGAAAAAAAAAGTATAAGAAATTTTCTTAAAAAAATTGCTGCCCGTATGACTTGAATTGGGTGGTAAAAATAGCGCTGATAAACTGTCGTGATTCGGTCATTTCAACAATAAATAATGCTTAAACCCAATAAATATGAATTTATTTTGCTACCTTTCTAGGTGTTATTCCTAATCAAATGAGGTTGAGGTAGATCATAATTTTTGGTTAAGACGAATCTTAATTTAAGAAAATGGCACTTGGTAACTAGACTTGGTAACATCATATAATATTATTTCGATTAAAAATATTAATAAAAACTGATCACTTTATGAAATCTTGTTGATATGCATAAAATAAATACAATCACTTAGTTAGTTGCCGCTCGATCAGTTAGTTAGTTGCTGCTAAGCTTATTTTTATAATAAATTTATGACGTGGGAAGCAATGAAATAAGGTTTTCTATTGTATCTCAAATAAAATTGTATAGGTTATGAATAGGTATGTCCGTCCCTCTATTAAAATAATGTTTATGTGTTTAAGATATTCTAGATATGCCATATAGTTTTGTTATAACTTTAAGTAGTAAGTATAAACAAGCTGTCACGTAAATGATTCTTATAGGGTAGAGCGAAAAACTTTCTGATAATATTATCGTTTATCGTTTTACAAGACAACGACATGGTTATGTACAGCTCTGATGCTGGTAAAATATGTAGATCTTGGACCTCCATACCAGATAAGTCTGTACTAATAAATTAGTAATTAGTCGAACAATCAATGGTATAATGGAAAGGGTTACATCTAGTTTTTTGACTGCAGTAAACAAGAATTTCTTTAATGTTTGTCTATATTTATAGATGAAATTTTGATCTGAGCATTGTACACGATTCTCCATTTCTATGATATGGATAGAGAAACACTCTTCATTTGCTAGGTTAAATATGTAGATCTTGGACCTCCATACCAGGTTAATAAATTAGTAATTAGTCAAACAATCAGTAGTATAATGAAGAGGGTTCGATTGAGTTTTGTGACTGCAGTAAACAAAAATTGGTTAAATTCCTGTCTATAATTATAGACGAAATTTTGATCTGAGCATTGTACACGATTTTCCATTTCTTTGATATGGATAGAGAAGCACTCTTCGTTTGCTGAGTCACTAAAAAGTTTACTTGTTTTCATAATTTTATTATGGATTGCATTTATTTAATATTATTATTTATTCTGTAAGGAATTTTTTTTCCTACAAATTTGACTTGATAATTAATTGTCGATTGAAATTTTTATTTGTAATTATGTTGATTTCAATTTTAATAATAAATGATATGTTGTACTTCTTTTATGTATTGATTGTAAATTTGTATTGATTGTATACCACATCCTAAATCGAATCCCTTCAGCGATGATATTCGGGAGGTTTTTGATCATTAGTATTAGTGATGTGCAAAGTAAGACTGGAATAGTCTTAATCTTGGCCTTGCATACTTAGTCTTGTTCAAATACTTCAAATCTTGGTCTTGATTGGTCTTGCATGATTGATCAGCTACGTTTTTCTATTAATTTTCAATGCATTATCATTAAGAAGATTATAAAAAGTTTTAAATTATAAATAACTCACAATTCATAATTAGAACTCTTTGTAATAAGCAAACCCAATTACTGTAACTTCCTGATTAAAGAGACAACGGAAGCTCTTATTTTTGGCTTAGTTTTGCATTTAGTCTTGGTCTTGCAGACTTCCTCTTTGATTTTATGGCCACGGTCATGGTCTTTGTATTTTGAATGTATAGATAATCTTGGAAAGATCAACACCAATTATGCTCATCACTAATTAGTATCGGATGCCGGCTATCTTATCAATTGTTTTCTATGCTTTTCCATCCTATGCACCTCCTAATAAATCAGATGTCTGCCATAGCTGCAAAACTGGCCCTTCCCTTCATCTTTGGCATAAATCATAGTCAAATTTAATTTCCATAATTTTGATAAATGTGAAAAATTCAAAAGTGGAAATTAAGGGTCGCCAATAAACGATATAAGTAGAATTCTATAATTCCGTTAAAATAAACCTAGGAAATATAGCGTATTCAAACAATTTTTTATATCTATAAGACCAGAATAATTTCTCAAATATGATACAAATTTACTTGCATAATATGACTTTAGAAAATTAAAAGTTTTTTTTAGAAGGGCTTGCTTGCAAAACATATGCCTAGAAAATATTGTGAACCATTCAACAGATTTTGATGAAGTTTCTTATGTACATACAATATATAGTTTTACATCAGTGCTTTGAATTTTATTGAAATCGATTATTCAAGAAGATTTAAGGGGGGGGAAGATTTGAAATTTGCTTCGTTAGCATGAATTCTAAATTTTTATATTAAAATGTTGACAATGTTTCATCGCATATCAAAATTAAAAATCATTTGTTTAAGTCATACAGGACATATAAAGCCATTTAAGTAAACATATTCATACATCACGAGGATGGTCTGTGTCCATTATTAGCAGTGTATTTTTAACTTTCCGCTAAGAAAATCGAAGATTTTCAAGGAAGTTATTGGTTTTACCCCGATTTGAAAAAATTGAGTTTTCATCAGATCTCGAAGTTTTGAGGTTACAGGTAGCTTCCCTGACTACCCCTGCGAGGTTGTCACTATGTCTGTGTGTGTGTGTGTGTATGTGTGAAAGTAAATGAACCGCTTATAGCTTTTGAACGGACCTGACCATTCAAAAGGACTTGACCAAACATAGATTTTGAATACAATTTAGATCAATTCGAACCAGTAGATTATCAGAAATCTTATTTCAATTTTTTAATGTGAATTTTTGAAGAATAACTTTTAAACCGCTAAATCGATTAACTCCAAAAACTAATCAGATCCTAACCTTGTTAAACCACGTCGATCGCCGCATTAAAATCGGAGGATTCGTTCGAGTGTTTTTCGTACATAACTTCGACATTTTTTTTCGGACCGTTTTTTATGAAAGTTAAAGCTCAAAAAAGCACGTCAATCGCCGCCAAGAACGTTAAAATCGGTTGATTGGTTCGAGAGATATCGTTAACGAGATATTTGGGAACAAGTATTTTTTTAACAGCAAAGCTCAAAAACAAAATTTTAAGCTCAAGTCAGTGCTTAGGTATGGAATTAGCAGGGAAGTTGTAGGGATGGCCTTTAGGGTCAACCGTTTTCTAAATTTTTTTTATTTTCGTGATAAAAACAATAGTTTTCGATCAGAAAGTTAGTAAATGCAACAATTTTTTATGTATGTAAATCATTTATATTATAATAAAATCATAACTTTTATTTTATTATGGCATTTTATATAATATTCTAATGTCGATTGTGTCAATGTTACTGTTCGTACTTTATTTTATGTAACGATATGTATATATGGCATATTATAATTGTTGAAGTCCAATGTATTATAATAATAATAAGTAGTATAAACTTTACATATGAGTTTATAGAAAATATAATGAGACATAAAATAAAATTATGTTTTGCAGTTACGTTTTATTTCCATTGTTCATTCTTCCATATTCGCATCTGTTTACAGTGTTACTGAATTTGTAGATAATAGAATAAATAGAATTACAATAATTCTGTCAAATTATTATACGCACGGAAAGCGTCAACTGTCATAGGTATTTTTAAAAACCAATTTTGGAATATTTAATTTTTAAATAAGGACTTTTATTTAAATCAAAGATAAAAGGAGGGGTGTCAATGAGGTAAGTAAAAAATCCCTTGTATTAACTTATCCCTTAATTTTCTACACCATCTCCCAACACTTTGTCTTTTACTGATCAAGCAAATTATAAACAGTAACATACATAAATATATGTGTTGGTCGAAAAAAAATTTTTAAGGGGATCTTATTGACACCCCTCCTTTATTTGACGTTTTAAACATTTTTACTTGTACCAATTTTTTTTAAATTTAATTTACTTATAACATAATAAAATTGCAAAAAAATCGTAAAAGAATCTTCAGTTTTTTGAAGCATCTCTTGAAGCCATACCTATCTCAAAAAACATCTTCAATTCTGATTTTGGAACCCATTTATGGTAGATGAATAAACTCGAATTGATATAATACTATAATATATATCAGGGCTTCTAAAAACTTTTGTAATTCATGACCCCATTTATGATTACGAGTTTCTTGGCGACCCCATACAAATATAAAAGAAAAATAAATTAATATTTTTTGGTGATTTATTTATTAGGTAATAATATACATATAGCATGGACTGAAAAGTCCCGGGCATAACACATAGATGGTGCTTGTTTTATTGCAGTCACCTTTTTTCCAGTTATTACTAACCTTCAAAAGACAACTGTTAAAATTTCATGATATTCTATTCATTAGTTTGTGAGTTATTGTGCTAAGAGTGACGCTACTTTTGTTATTTTCAAAACAATGGATCAAGAACAATTTCGAGTTTTAATTTTACACTGCTTCTTGATGGGAAAAAATACCGTTCAAGCGAAGCAATGTCTTGAAAAGTGTTATGGGGACTCCGCTCCATCAGAAACAACAATAAAACGTTGGTTTGCTGACTTCAAACGTGGTCGTAGAGACACCGATGATGCAGAACGCAGTGTACGTCCCAATGAGGCGGTAACATCAGAAAACATAAAAAAACTCCACAAAATCGTTTTGAATGATCGAAAAGTGAAGTTGCGTGAGTTAGCTGACATCGTAAAGATATCAAAAGAACGTGTTGACTTTATATTGCATGAGCATTTGACTATGAGGAAGCTCTGTTCAAAGTGGGTGCCGCGTTTGCTCACTGTTGACCAAAAAACGGGAACGTGTTGATGATTCTGAGCAGTGTTTAAACGTAACAAACCGGAATTTTTTCGACAGATTTGGCTCCCAGCGACTACTGGCTTTTCGCAGACCTGAAAAAAATGCTCGCCGGTAAGAAATTTCGCACGAATGAAGAGGTTATCGCTGAAACTGAGGCCTGTTTTGAGGCAAAAGATAAATCGTTCTACAAAAGTAGTATTAAAATGTTAGAGCGGCGATGGAATGATTACGTTGCTCTTGATGGAGATTACGTTGATGAATAAAGCTAATTTTGAACCAAAAAAACTGTGTTTTCTTTGTTATGCCTGGGACTTTTCAGTCCATGTGTTACATATGAAAATATATAAGTTTAGAATTCGTTTTGAAACATACAAAAATCTAAAATTAAAAATTTCACAAAAAGTTATAAAATTGTATTTATTATAGTTTCAAAAATAAAAGTGGATTCTGACTGAAAAACATTTTCTGTTAAATTGTATTTCTATCTCTCGCGACCCGAGAATTTTGCTACGCGATCCCAAATGTGGTCGCGACCCATAGTTTAAGAAGCCCTGATATATATAATACTAAAAAGTCACCCCAACTGGAAGAGTGAGAGCTTCAACGATATTTTTTTTTCGAAAAATCAATACCAATTTTGAGTTATCAGCCTAAATCACTAAGCACATATGAAAACAAGAAGAATGTTTATATTATCATGGCTTTAGATACAACATTAACCGAACTACAGCTCGTAGAAGATGATGTTTTGTTCAAAAAAAATTAAATTAATGGCATTTAACGATAAATAACAATATTTCGTAGAAAAGTTATTGAACCTCTTCCAAAATAAGTAAAAGCCCATTTAGCAATATGTCTTCTAGCAAAATTCCTAAAGAAGTCATATTTATGATTTGGACGTCAGAATTATCTTCGAAAAGAACCGTTTAAGAAGATATTAAGACATCGCATGCGCCACTTGTTGAACACCTTAACATTTTATACCTAAATAATAATTCAACATGATTTCGTTTTTATAACTACTAAAATAATTTCGATTTTTAGATTACGAAAATAGAAACAATATTTTGTATGGTTTTTTTTTTCTGGCTTCAGCTTCTTCAACCATATAGCCATTAACCAAAGAGGATTATTATTTTATACAACAACAGTAAAAAGTACTGCTAGTTGATCACCCATCCAAATACTAACTGTGAATGCTGTTGCTTAACTTTATTAACTAGCCAATGTCTGTTTTTACGTTACGTCAGTCTGGGGTCTTATAGTAAATTAAACAACGTATCTAGGATACAAGTAGACTCGAATCGATATTATGACTTAAAAATCCATTATTCTATCAATTACACCACAGAGACCATACATATTACGGTCAAATATTAGATATTTTACTTACAAGAATCCGACTTCTTACAGAACTCACATACCCGATTTCTTATTGAACTCAAAAATGACTTACAGAGCTCAAAATCAGAATTTCTTAGAAAATTAGAAAAAGGCTTTTTAAAGAATTCACAATTTTGTCTTGAAAAGTCAGAAAAAATACTACTTAATAAGTTCTTAATTATGACTGCTTAAAACAGAAGCCATCAGAATGTCATAATCGAGACATCTTTATGATATCTGCTGTGAAGATCTTCATAATAACTTTTGTTGAAGCAGTTAGCTGGAAAACTTAAGAATTTATATCAAAATAATTTTTTTTCGTTTTTGAAACTATTTTTGGGAATATTTTTGCATGAAAAATATGTGTAGTTATTATAGATGTCTCTCTATTACCCCAACCATTGAAGCGTTAGCTCGATTACGGTATCCGTGGTGCCTCGATTTATTTTTATGGATTTTGATAAAACAAGCCAAAATAATACGAAAATGAAGTATACCAATTTTCGAGTTGTCGCCTATTTTTCGAGTTATCCAAGAGTAGTTTAATCACAAGTTGAACGTAGGGGCTAAAAACTAACCCGACCAGTGCAAACTAGACCCCAGAAATTCATCGGTTAATAACAGTCGAAAATGGCATTCATGTATTTTTAATAGTTGTATTGAATATACAAGTGTTGATTTTTTTTTTAAACGAATTAAATTTCGGTTATTTATGCTCGAATTGTGTTTAAATTAAAGTCATTTTACAAAAAATAATAATTAAATCTTGTAAAATGTTTTAAACTGTGGTATTTATGTGACATAAACACGATAATTTCTAAAAAAAGGGCCGTTAACTCAAAAAATACGCGAAAACTCTAAAGTTTGGTAATCTTCATTTTCGTCTTATTTTAGCTTGTTTTATCAAAATTAATCGTCAAATCGTGGCGCCACGTAATCTCCCCGTTAGTTGCTATTTTCTGTTGAGAGAGGGGGTAAATTTTAAAATTCGATATGTATTATTCTAAGAATAAATAATAATTACTGAATACTCTGTGAAGTAAATTTTCATTTTTCATTACTCCTTTGATTACTATCTTAATAAAATAAAATATTATATAAAAAATACATTTATCATTTTACACACCTCGATACAAATATTTAAAAAAAAAAAATAAATCAAATTTCTTATTAAAAAATGACATAAGTTATTTTTTCTTAAAATTTTATAACATATTTATTATTAAAGTGTATGTCAACAAAATATAATAAATAATAATTTTAAATACCTAGGTAATAATTATTTATTGATAAATAATTATTAAAACATATGTATCATTTTAATATTCTGTTAAAAGATCAATTAATCATTTAAAACATGTCATATTGAATAATAATCATAATTAGATTTATTTAAAAGAAATAAATGGATAAATGTGTCTTAGTGCCAAGAAGAAGCCTGGGATGGTTTCTTCGTCAGTGGGTGAAATACTTTTTGACTGAATAAGGTATTAAATCAATAATAGTCGTTGCTTCAGATTAAAATGAAACTGTTATAGAGCTTTGGCATATAGTTGGATTAGATTTGTTTAGAAAGCCATACCCTGTTGTGTGTATCTTAACCAGTTTTGAAGATGAAACGCAACACATTTATATACCAATCAGGGTAAAACATAAAATTAAGAATTTGTGTTCAAATTTTATGATCGTCAAACTAGATGGATACACATAAAAAAACTTTTGCCGTTGGAAAAACCATTAACCTTTCTGTTTGATTTAATTTCAATATCACTTACTATTTTTCATACACTAGTTAGCAGTATGTGCAAGACTACTGCCTACGTTAATAAAATTGAACTAACCCATAAAATATTACAATCTACATATCGATTGGCATTAAATTAAAAATAGCTTATTGCATATATTAAAACTCTAAAAACCGCGTCGATCGCCGACAAGAACGTAAAAAACGGTTGATTGGTTCGAGAGATTTTTTAACATCAAAGCTCAAAAATAAAATTTTAAGCTCAAAAACATTGTAATATGTTAAATTTTAAGTGCTTAGGTATGAAATTAGCGGGAAGTTGCAGGTCATCCCTTTAGGGTCCACCGTTTATCAAATTTTTTTTTTCAAATAATTCATTTGTACTAATTTTTTTGCTTGTATATATTTGACTTCCATTCTGTATTTATTTCCACGAAATTTTCTAAGAATAATTTACATTAAAATTTTATACGTACGCATTCTTCAAACCTCAATTTTTGTTGGTAGTTTATTACCAAAAATTGTGGTCATAAGTCACTTGACGTCTATCAAAATTGATTTTATAATTTTGGCTTTATAAATAGAAAATGAAAAAGTAGTAAAACGTGTTTTAATTTTTAATTACATCTCGTTAAACGTCCAAAATTGTGGTCGTAAATCACTTGACAAAAATCACAAATGACTTTATAATTTTGGTTTTATAAATAAAAAATGAAAAGTAGTCAATTGTATTTTATTTGTAACTATATCTTCTTAAACGTCCACGATCAAAATCAAATCCTTAAATGGATTTATTTAATAAAAATTAAAGTATTAGCACAAAGAATCGGTCACAATGTCTTGACATGTTTTGTGATATCTTGTACCATTTTTAACTTTAAGTGAATAGTTTTAAAGAGAATATTCAAAAATAAAAATACTACAAAAGAAAATTTGAATGTCAATAAGTCCAAAATTAAAATCGGAAAATAGTAACACAATATTTTTATATTAGAAACACTGCTTAAACTAGATATAATATTGAATCTTTTTGATGCATATGCAACTTAAAATTTTTGAATGTACATTTAGTTGCCTAAAAAACTAAATTATTACTTCAATGTGATTAATATATAACATTAATTTTTATAAAGCTTAAATTATCCAAATATTACTCCATTCATTACGAATTAATAAATATGAGTTTTGTTTCCACGAAGAGGATTCTATATTGTTAATAGCTCCAAAAGTATACTCAATGATTAACAACACTCCTACCAGAGTTTACACACCTAGCATCTTGTATAATAAGGCAGAAGAAATAAAGCTACTGTAATAGAAATTATAGATCACCGAAGGTGAAGAAGTTACCAAGCGTAAAAAATTTACTAAGAAGACATATTTTTGATAATTTTTTAGGAAATATAAAAGTCAAAAAATGTATTTGATTTTAAATTGCATTAATAATAAATTGAACCAATTCTCTAGTACATCTCAATAAGGCACTAAGGTGCATGAGATACATGTAGATTTCTAGATTAACATAAAAAAAAACTACAATCATTTAAGTAAAATTGACAAAATGAATCAATGAATCGAATAATAACTACATTAATATATTAATATAACAATATAACAATTAATATAACAATTATTTAACATTAAATTTAAATTGGTTAATTTTACAAAACTTATTACGTACCACTAAACTACTTCATCGATTGGAAAGTTTAATATGCATGCACAGGTCGTGATGCAGCTGTTCTCATACTTACCTAGGTATATTACCTTTAAATGTGCTTAGAACTGCTCAACTACCCAAATCCTTTACCCAAATGCAGCATAGTAAAGGTGTTAAAATGTATTAATTTTGAAATGTATTTAATTGACCGAACGAAGTGCTGTTAATTTTATGACAAGACGATTTTGAATTTTGTTTGTCTGTATTTATAAGTTTGTTCTGCTATAACTTTCGAACGTCTTCATTCGATTTTGACGAAATTTAATAGGCATTTTATTCACACTCAGGAAATTTACTGTGCAGTTTTGGGAAAAATTACTTTTACTAAAAATATAAAGACGTGATTGTCCAAAAGTTCAAAAGTTTGAGATCTTTGTTTAATTGACTATTGCCACCTCAAAAGCTATTTTGTACACTATTCTCTTGTTAAATCATAAAATAGAAGTGTAAAATTCTTTCGAATTGACAAGTGTTTCTTTATCACATTAAACGCTAGTGTAACCTCAGTACAAGAATTCTCTATTATTTTGCAGCTTGTCTTATTTTCTCCACAACTTTAATAAGCTGGAGCCCAACATATTCTCAAGAGAACGTAAACTAGCGGTTCACTGTGTACTGCTTACTCATGATTCAGTTTAAGCCATGAGGTAATCGTTATTTTTCGCTTGAACATAGGTATTTAACTTGGTTAAATACCTATGTTAAATGTTTAACCCAGAGAAATTTTGCTGCCCCGCTCAAATTACCACTGCTGGACAATAATCACGTTAGGTAATTGTTCTTGTTTTGTTACTACTAAGAATAACTTAATAGTAAATACATAAAGTTCACTGTGGGGCATGGTCCACTGTTGGACAGTTTACCCTACTCTAAATTTCACTCTAAAACTTATTAAAATTCATAAAAACAAATAGATATAAATTATATTGTACTTTTTAGTTCGTTTTAAAAATGAAGTATATTATTATAAACATTTTTATTTTGATAATATTTAAATAACATTACGTTCCACCTGTAAAAATAGACAGGTATTTTGCATTGAACATTTTATTATTCGAAATCCTTTCCTCCTAAAATATTTTTTTTTTTTTCATCTAATAAAATTCAATCTGATATATCCGGTATAGAATCAAAGATCTTAGGTATATATCAAAGAATTTATATTTTAGTGCAAAATATCTTTTGTCAACATTCTTTTTCAAAAAAAAAAATAAAATAAATAAAAGTGGTATTAAATACCTAACAAGTTAAATATTTTTGCATATAAATATCTTACTTTATTTTACAATTGTCCAAAGTAAAACACATATAAAAGCCGACAAAGGATTTCACATACATTTTGTTCAAATGTAGGCATATTATATTACTAGCCTAACCCTCCTTCCGTCTATGGATGGTGTTACACATGTCCTATGGAAGTTGATAACCTTCGATTTGAAAAAAAAAATAATGTTCCTTAATGGGTAGAGAGAGATACCTACCCAAAATAAAGCCGATGATTATTAAATTGTTCCTAAATAGATGATTATTATCGGGAGTCTTTTTAAAAGGATAATATCAAATTCATTTCATAAAACTGATACATCCTTGTAATTCTTAAGGATGCGGCGTTTAATGCCGTCAGACAATTTTATATTCTTTAGGTATATTTGAATTAAAAAAATACCAAATTACAAATATTTTAGTTTTTATAAATCAATTGACAATTTTTACCGACGCAACAAGGAACGATAGAAATCATTAACCTTGACCTTAAAGGCTTGCAACTTCCCACTAATTCCATACCTAAGCACTTAAAATTTAACATATTATAATGTTTTTGAGCTTAAAATTTTGTTTTTGAGCTTTGATGTTAAAAAAACACTTGTTCCCGAATATTTCGTTAACGATATCTCTCGAACCAATCAACCAATTTTTACGTTCTTGGCGGCGATCGACGCGGTTATTTGAGCTTTAATAATTATTTTCTCTCATCAAAAACGGTCCGAAAATAAATGTCGAAGTGATGTAAAAAAAATACTTTTTTATGAACCGTGATAAAATCGGTCGAGCCGTTCAAAAGTTATAAACGGTTCACATACTTTTACACACATACACACACACATACATGCAGACATAGTGACAACCTCGCAGGGGTAGTTAGGGAAGCTTCCTGTAAACTCAAAACGTCAAGATCTGATGAAAAACTCAATTTTTTTAAAACGAGGTAAAACCAATAACTTTCTTGAAAATGTTCAATTTTTTTAGGAAGCGGGAAGTTAAAAACAAGTGAATATAACAACTAACAGGGTTAATTGTTTAGATACTAATGAGATAATACATTATTATATTCTTATATTTATTGCTCAATTATACAAAATTTAAAATTCCAAACAAGTTTTTGTTTTATTCTCCTCTAAACAGACATTTAACAACAGATGGATAAATATCCTGTATAACTTTGGATTTTCCTTGTCCAAATAAATGTACTAAGAAAAATTTCCATTTCCGTAATTAACTATCAATGAATTCTTTTTCTTTTCGAATTTCTATTATCTTTTATAAAAAATTCATTGAAAGTATTTTTCTTAAAGGTAGATTTAAATATTTAGACAAATTCATATTTTGTGAGTTTTAATCATCAAATGTTACCTATATATCAAAAACTATTCAAATTATTAATCTAGATTAAAAAACAAACGTTACGTATTTGAACAAACGGCATCAGACTATTGACAAAATAACTGCTCCGGCTATTATAACATATTACGGAGTTCCTAAATCATTTTTATCATCATTTTGTTCTTATATTAGCTAAATAACGATTTCCATTCTCAAAACGAAACAACAGAAGAAAAATTCAAATGCTAAAACCCTTTCTTTTTGTAATACTATATTTATTTGAAAATGTATTTAAGCAACACTTTAAATTGGCTACAATTTTAACTCCTAGTAGATAAACAAGTTTTTCATACAGTTTGTACACTAAATTTTAGATAACAAATATTGATTGTGGTAAAATACTTTAAACACATCGTGCGTTAATCGACCACCTTGTTAAGTAGCCAATAGTCTTACTATATAAAAAATGAGTAAGTATTTTTATATTGAATACAAGTTAAAATTCATCACGTTACTTCAATTATCATTTTTGGAAAATTAAACTGTAGTATATTTAACATTTCATGTAATTAAATAAATTGTTTGCCATCATATTAAAAATATCCGAAAATTTAGGATTTAGTTGAACAATTTCGCTTTATTTTTACGGTTAAATACTTATGTTCATTTGGCACTTAAATACGATAAAAATGTCTCCTATTTTAGGAGTGTGGTTTTGTTGAGCAGTTTTTATTAAATTTAAATTTATTTTACCATTTTGAGGAAGTTCTGAAAATACTCCAAAAATAATACAAAAAATTTTTAAAAAATTACGTATTTTATTTTTTCTAAGAATTCGGTAATAACTTTTTTTGGTGGCATCCTAACTAAGTATATATATATATATGATAAGAAAAGAATAGATGTTAAATAAAGGAAAAAAACTGAGAAAGTTTTTAACATATATTTTTTATTTGGTCCGTTGGTCGTACGAAGATTTAAAGGGTTACAGTTAGAATTTTCAAAAAATCGATTTTTTAAAATTTTATTTTCTTAATGTACATATATTAAAGAATATACACCGAAAAATTCATATCGTTACATGCAAATTTGAAAAGGCGTTTCAGAGTGCTTGAAAGTGCATAGACAACTAAAAACGTGTTTTTCTCAAAATTTCGCGTTTTCAAATACGGTGACCCACATTACTCAAAAACGGCTAAGCCGATTAGCCTCAAATTTTAACACGAGCATCTTAAATATATTTTTTAGTAATTAATCGAAGATTTTTTCTCACCGATAAATATTTTTTATAAACAATTTAAGGCCGAAATTTTGGTCAAAAATCTAATTTTTTTTTTTGAGAAGCCTCCATTTTGTCAAAATTATTCTCAAATTTTAATACGAGGTTCTTAAATATATTTTTTGGTAATTAATCGAAGATTTTTTCTCACCGATAAATATTTTTTTTTTATAAACAATTTAAGGCCGAAATTTTGGTCAAAAATCTATTTTTTATTTTTTTTATTTTGCTTATTCCATCGATTAATTACTAGATTTAACATTACTTTAACGAAATCTGTTTGGTTTTTTAATTTCAGAGGATCCAGTTCAGAGATATAGTGGTCACCGCAAAACGTCCTTTTTGAGAGGAGCTGTATCTCCTTTCCAAATTAATATTTATACTTATACTAAGTCTTAAAATACAGTTAAAGATACCATAATATGTGAACAAATTTTTAGATCAATAAATTTAAAAGTTTTCTCAGAAAAAAGTATGGAAAATTCCCTTTTTTCTTTCCTGGCCTTCTAACTGTATATAAACCATTTAATATAGTCGACAACTTATTTTATTCAACTTATTTTTCCACGAATTCAAATAGTATTTTTGTAAATTTATTTGAAATATGTATATAATGGACTTTTTCTACCTCCACAATTTGCAATAGTATTTTTGTAATTTACTTCGATTTTCCTTTTTTTTTTTTGCTGAAAATTAAGACAAAACTCGAATTTTACTTTCATATCGAATGATTTCGAAATAACTGAAGATGGTACGATATTGGATTATCTGAAATTTGCACCCTTAAAAGTGAGACACTTTTCATATGATTTTATCATATTTAGGCAAGTGATTTTATTATATTTAGATGGCAAACTAACATTATAAACCATAAAAAATGCTAAAAACAATTGTTTCAATCTCATAGTCATTTTAAATAGACTGTAATACAAAAAATGTAGCTATTTATTTTCTAATTTTAATTCGGAGTAGTGGATGTTTCAAGTCACAATCCACACATTGACTCTTTAAACAAACAGGCAAGAAACTAAAACAAACAAAAAAAACCTTGTAATGTTAATAATGATTGTGATGGAAGTATTAAAAATATAAATACCAAACTATACAGATTCGTTGAGTATATTCACAAGCTTTTGATATCAATGCTAAAATCTTTCATGTAATATTGTAAACTGTAGTGTTAAATATCTATCTTCACAGTAGGTAAAATACAATTAAAAAAATATTTTAAGCTTTTCAACGGGTGTATCTAATTTGAGAACATCCCTAAATTTTACTGATATCGTTGATATTTCTTTTCTCAGTAGCGACATGTATGTACATATCTCATATAACTTGGATTTAGTGATGTTATCAAAACATCTACCAATATCCTCCTAATTTTAGGACTTAATAAAATTTTAAACTAAAATTCTGAAATTTTCCGCATCTAGTATACCGGAAGAAAATTAGACAAAAAAGTGTGTTATTTCTCAAAAGGGTCAAAACTAGTTGGATTTTAATGAATTTTTTTGTTAAATGTCGATAATTAAAAATCCTTTAACGTTTATAGTTGACGCTGTAGTGGAAGAGGTGAGTGCCACCCCATCTAAGAAATGAAATGAATAAACAATTTTAGTTTCATTGTTGCTCTGCTAGTTTTTGGACCATTAATTTCTACCAAAATTCATTTTGAAAATTTTTTTACATGGCTTAATGATGAACCAATGAGTTTTTTCCGAAATATTGTTTGTGCTTATATTACTCAAAGTTAAATGGTACAATTAAAATTTTTTTCAAATATTTTTTGTTTTTTTATAAGCTTCAATTTTGTTATTAAACTTGTTTCATTTTCGAAATATTCATGAAAAATAGATCAAAAAGGAGCAATTTTGATCAATTTTTTTGAAACCAGACATTTAGAATTCCATATAATTCAAAAAGTAATAACTTTTCGAAACTTTACTGTACATTTTTTGTTTACAATTTGCTGTTTTATCAATTTCTATGGCTATCAACTTTTTGTGTTAAAATTTTCATCAGTTCGAGGATGTGGCACCCTCCCCCTTTGAAGCATCATTAAGTTATTAAGATCAAATTATCTTTAATTACCTACATTTAAAAAAAATTGTGAAAATCGGTGTAAAACTACTAGATCTATTCCGAGACAATTTCGTTTTTTTTCCACTAGGTATGCTCATCTATGCTCATTAAAAGATCTTTTCGGAAGATAATCCTTACACAAAACCTGTAGATCATTATTAAAGAGGAGATTCACGTATGTATCATCAAACTATTCAAATCATATACAAAATCGTGAGAATTTGTACATTTTTGGTTGTATCGATATATATATTAAATCCCTAAACACTCGCAATGCGCTCGCTACTGTTTGAAATTTATAAATGTCAAATCACAAATAGGGTATTGAATGAATATAGATAACAAATAGGAAATAATATGATTTATAACATTACAATGGATATACGGGTCGCTTGTACACACATTTATGTACATAAAATGATATACATATCATGCCGACAATATATTTATTTTCATTTATTTTGATATCCTGATACATGATATTTCGTAATAGTGATCTGTCAATTATGTTTAACACATGTTTTATTGTTTTGTGTATTCTTTTTGAGTATGCTAGTGCCGTGTTATGATGTAGTGTAGGCATTGCCTACAAAGTTCCATCAAAAATTTTAACAAAAAATCACTCTAATTTTTATTTAAAAATCAAATAGTATCAAAGTGTAGGATTTACAAGAAAACAGCGACGTTGTTCTGTACAACCGTGTTGCCGGAAAAAAAGATGTAGTTCTTGGACCTCGAAACCAGACAAAATAAATTTGTAAATATACCAGGGTAGATAATTTTTGAAAACAAACAAAATTATAGTAGGATAAAACCAATTATAAATGCAAAATAATATGATAAAAATGAAAGGAAAAATAAATTACGTGCGATCTGAGTTCGGGAAGTAGGAGGGGGTGAGTTTTTAAGGGTAAAATTTGGTTTATCTGAATTTCCGGCAAAACTACAAGTCCTATGAGAAAAAGTTAAATGGCAAAGTTGTAGGTAAGAAAAAGATATACAACATTTGTATTTACACTGTTTTTTAATAACCTTAAAATTTATGTGAAAAATTGAAATAACCAAATTTTTGGTTTTTTATTTTTTTTCTCCGAAATTTCGTGAAAACTTACAATTTGCTTCGCACAATTGTCACAGGGATAGAATTTTAATTATAATCATATTGGTTTCAATATCATTGAATAAATATCGAAAAAGCACCCTAATTTTCAATCGAAAAATTTTGAGTTTATGTGAAAAAAGTGTTAATAGAAAAGTTGTAGATCTTTTTATTACCTACAACTTTGCCATTTAACTTTTTCCCATACGACTTGTAGTTTTTCCGGAAATTGAAATAAATCGAGTTTAGCTGGGAAAACCATTTATTGACTTGGATTATAATTTTTCAATTTTCGCTTAAAATTTTTATATATTATATCCAAGTATATATAATTATTAATTGTATTCCACATAAACCGAATCACTTCATCAGTAATTTTTTGGAGGAATTTGAACATTTCTATTGGGTATCCTGCCAAGGTTTCCCATGTGAAATAAATAAAGATAAGGAATACTGGGTATGTTTCAAACCAAAGTTAGCCCAAGCTGTCCAACTCCTACCTTTGATATATCTTATCATACTATTTTGTTTAAAAAAGACTAAATCAATAAATGAATTTATATATAAAGGATTACACATCAAACTTTCGAATAAACTCGGTTTGAAGAGATTTGTAATATAATAATTGTTTGCCTCGATGTCTTGCAATTTTTCTTAACTAGTAATACATTGTCGAAACCGCAAACTAACAGTTTAAATTTACAAAATAAAAAATTTAGATTTACTTATACAATTGCATTCTTAGTTTCTGGAATATCGTACAAAATGCGATACAACCGAATATTTATTTTAAGAGATTCTCGAAACAATTTCAAACGAACTGAATTCAGCCGCTGAAAATGATAGATTACTCTCTTATTATTGTTTGTAAATATTTGTTGGCATTCATCGTAATGTTAACGCCTTCATCCTTGAAGGCGCCTATTTCAAACATTAATTTCCCTTCTTACATAGAATGTCGGCCGCTCTTGTGATATATTTTGTACATAATGTATCATATTTCAAATTATCTAACACAAAAACTATTCAAATAGTTGTGTTATTTTACAATATTTGTGTACCAAATAAGGTAATATTTATATCTAAAATCGTTTTGTTATCTTGTAAGCAATATAGTATGTAAAAAAACAATTCAAATAACATATAGATATAATATAAGGACTACAAATAACAAATTTATTGATGTCATTGTCATGCGTCAATTCTTGATCAATTGGTAAATCATAGACTTTAACAAACAAACAAAAAAGAAACATATCAAAAACACAATTTAAACAAATAAATACATGTATTTTAGTTACGATAATTTATTGTTAAAGATAAACGGATTAAAATTTTAGATATTAAACTATTTTCCTATAGTGGTCAATAAAATTGAATAAATGACTTTAATTAAAATGCATATTAAATAATCTGATTTAAATTTTAACGGGGATTGAATCATAATACTGAAGCAATCTCCATTTTGTAAAAATCTTTCAATAGTCCAAATAATTCAAAAAATAATTATCAAAATGTTTTGAAATTTTATATGCATACTATTGATATGAAAACGCTTATTTGATCGAAATTTGATTTTTACCTTAGAATTTTTTTTCAAGAAAAACTCTTCGAACTTCGCCTTCCATATTTTCATATCTATAGTGTGCATACTAAATTTGAAAATGTTTGGATGTGTAAATTTGAGTTATTTGCGCCCGAAAATGAATGAAATACAATGCATATTAAACGTAATTTAACTTAACAGCTTATTAGAAGCACACTATTTTATGTCAATTACAGTTTTGGTTAATCGTTCTTAAGAGTGTTTGATACATAAAATGAAAAATCAATAAAAACACATATAGACTAGATTTTCCTATTCAACTAATCTAGCGTTAACGTTGACCTGGAGTTAGAAATTTTATTAAGGGATTAGGTGGGTTTCCGAGGCTCAAAACAGGTCCATTTTTACGAATTTTTTTTTATTTAACCAACAAAATATTTTATTCTATCAATTTACCATATAAAAGGTATTTATTTCATAAGTAGTTTATGAAATTTTCATTGAAAAATATGGAAAAAAAGGCGTGGACAAGTCGTCTTCTGTGACCCCTTAAAAAAAAGCCCTCTACGCGTAGGCAGGATAACTCATGACAGATTCATTTGAAATACAAAAACATCAAATTTTCTGTTAGTAGATGCTTCTTAAAGCTCTTGCTTGGACGAAGGATAAATCATTTAAAACAGAAAAAAAAAATCCTTCGTTCAACCACGAGATAATGTTATGTTAAAGAAGTGTGCAAAATTTGAAGGAGATTGGTTCATAAGTTTTTGAGAAATCGTGACTACCGAAGGATATACCTCTTAGAATATTACTCAGATCGTTTTAAAACTTATAGAGAATATTCTAAACATATTGATTAATAAATATTTAAACGATGCAACGCAGCCATAATGACTACTATGCTTACACAATATAAATTCTGTTTTGTTTCGCTAACAAATAACTTAAAAAATCATTATGCAGATTTTATGAAATTTGCCATGCTCAATCTTGATAAGAGAACGAAGGACGTATTGAAAAGATTTTTTTAGTAAAGAAATTAGTTTCGGAAAAAACTCTTTGACCCGCTCTCCGTTTTAATCTCAACATATTAGAGACATTACTATTTTATTTATTTGTGTTCGAAAATTTAAAAAAAACATACATCCATTAGGTTTTTTTATATTCATATAGATGAAGAAATATTTCAGTACCAATTTTGGAACTACTATTTATAATTATTATTTTTAACTTTAAAACTCCAAACTGCCATTGTATTAAAAAGTAACCCACTCTCACATATTAAACACGATTTTTAAGTTTTTAAGTTCGCTTATAGCTCAGAGAAATATAGTTAAACTTGAATTTTTTTAGGGGATTCTCATTAAATAGTAATACTGATTATATAAATGTTCCCAAGGGCCAACCGGGATCTATATTGTTTAATCATTATTATTATTTTAAAACGGAAAACGAGACGGATTTTGTTAATTCTTTGATGAAATATGAATAATAATGATTCTAAGACTTTTTGCGATGACTTCAATATTTTTCTAACTATAAGCGTTTTAAAAATATCGAAACACACCATTGTTAAATATGCGCTACCCCGCTGCTACTGCAACTTTCATAATATTAAGTATTTTTTAAAAGTTGTATTTTTATGCAATATATGTCGTTTTTCGAAAAGTTTTGCTTTGTTATAGAATTTGAGCTTTTGATCATAAATATATCATAATATTAAAAGTGTTTATTTTTTTAATATAACAAAAATGTTGTTTCCCCGTTCGCAAATACACTGCCTTGAAATACAATGCCTTGAAATTGATTTACCTACCCCCTCACATTATGGACCCTGGTTTGCTCGTGATAACATGCATTTATATTATCAGTAGAACCATTTAAAGAGAATTGCCGATTCCTGTTAGACTAAATTTCGAAGCTCAAACTTTCTCAGTGTAAACAAATTAGTAGTAATACGAGCAAATATCATGGAGTAATATTTGATTGTGAAACATCGAAATTATTTTGTAGGTTTCCCTCACATGTGTAACATAGTAAATATCAATATATATATATATATATATATATATATATATATATATATATATATATATATATATATATATATATATATATATATATATATATATATATATATATATATATATATATATATATATATAGAGAGAGAGAGAGAGAGAGAGAGAGAGAGCTCTGTGTGGCGTGAGACATTGCACACAGTCGCTTGACTCCGTATAGAACATATATTCCATCATATAGCACGGGGATACGCCGTCACGGCATATATCGCCACGCCAACAATCATGTTTACACTCGTCTCTAGATTTGTCGTAGAAAAATGTTCACCACATCATTATATTTCTGAGAGTATATATTTTTACATAGAATCAGTTCAGGAATACGATTATTTATTAATACGCTTTTATTAGTTTCAGACGTATGCATGTTATTAGTATGTATGTTACGGAATCTTTGAACATGAATTTGACCTCCTTCAAAACGTCGAATTAACTCGAAATTTGGCATACTTATTAAGGACCGATGACAATTCAATATTTTAAACAGTTTGATCCGTTAACCTTACTAAGATAATCAGGATTAGCGATTTTTTGTTTTCCTGAGACCCGGAGTGTCTGCGTCAAGATCAAGAAGGAAAATAAATAATAGTTTAAAAAAACAAAAAAATACGCTTTTATAGAAAATTCAACTAAAAAATGAAAAATAAATAATAGTTTAAAAAAAAAAAAAAAAAAAAACTAAAAAAATACGCTTTTATAGAAAATCCCACTAAAAAATATAAAAAAAATCTTATTAAATTTGAATTAAAAATAGTGTAAGAAAAAATGAAAAAAGCGTGGTATGCTTTTCATGATATTATCAAAATAATCCTTCTACTCATATCTCTTTATAAAATATTTAAACTATTGATACCATGCACCCCACCCTTTTTTTTTACAATAAAATCATTTTTTCTTACACTATTATTAATTTAAATTTATTAAGATTTATTTTATATTTTTTAGTGGGACTGTCTATAAAAGCGTATTTTTTTGGTTTTTTCAAACTATTATTTTTTTGATTTATAAGTAGTGTAATTTTCGTTCCACAAAAAATTTACCATAATCATTCAGTGCTTTAAACGATTAGAATCTGACTGTATACTATGAGTTCAATGGTCTCATAATTCTTATATTATAGCAATAAAAAATTTTTTTAAATAAATTTTGAATTGAAATATGTTTTACCAAGATTCAGTTGTAAAATTACCATTCAATTTTTAGTATCACAATTTACAATACTCAGGGTCTGATTTCATATATGTGTTAAAGTAAGCGAACTAAGAATATAAAAAATGAAAAGTATTACCCAAATTGTGCCCGTTTTAGTGAAATTTAATTTTTTTCAAAACCAGTAATTCTGGGTCTTACTTTTCATTTTTATAGTCTTAAGTCGCTTACTTTAACCCATTATTGAAATGTTACGAGCAGTCTCTCATTATCTTGAAATCCAATATAGATGTATTTAATTTTACAAAATTTTTGAAAACTACGACCCAAATTTAGTATGAACACATACCTTGTTTGTCAATATTGGATAAAAATTAAGCGTTATTGAGCAAAATAAATTATTTCGGTTTTTGTGACGTCACAAGGTTAAAAAAATTAATTTTTTCGATATCTTGACCCAGTTTTGACCGATTTGAGCAAAATTTTTTTTTGAAACCCACTAATTTTGGTCATACTTTTCAATTTTTCTTAGTTGGTTTACGTTACCCCAAGTATGAAATTTAAAAATCAGCCCCTCACTATCTTGAAATCCCATACTACCCAAATTTAGTAGGATTACATACTTTGTTTGTCAATATTGGATAAAAATTAAATTAGGTTTTTCGATATCTTGGCCAAATTTTGACCGATTTGAGTAAACTTTTTTTTGAAACCCAAAAATTTTGGGTCATACTTATTATTTTCATATTCTTCTTCTTTCTTTCTTCTTTCGCTTATTTTACCCCAAGTATGAAATTTAAAGATCAGACCCTCACTATCTTGAAATCCCATACAGATGTATTTAATTTTACAAAATTTTTGAAAACTACGACCCAAATTTAATAGAATTACTTAATTTTTTTGTCAGTATTATGTAAAAATTAGACATATTGAGCAAAATAAATTATTTTAGTTTTTGTGACGTCACAAGTTTCCTTAAATTAGGATTTTCGATATCTTGGCCAAATTTTGACCGATTTATGTGAACAAGTTTAGAAAGAATACAGCCGATATTTATAATTAAAAATTGCCCTTGTATATATATTCAAATAGAATGCCCCAAAATTTTCGCAAGAAGTAATTTTGAAAAAAAAAAAAACGTTTTTCCATTAAACTTCTAATTTTTTGCTTGAATCATTCAGTATACAAATAAATTTCGATTTTTCCCCAATTTCCTAGATCAAATTATTTTGTATTTTATAAATACGTATTTCGACTACAAAGTAGTCATCATATTCACAATTGTAGTCGAAATACGTATTTATAAAATACAAAATAATTTGATCTAGAAAATTGGGGAAAAATCGAAATTTATTCGGAAAAATCCTAGAGCTCTCATTAATAATTATAAAATTAAGTATACGGTATAGGTTATATATGGAAAAGGTTATCGTTTATTATCCTCGAAGATTCTGTGGACTAAGTAGTTTGTGCTTCGTAAATTTTCGGACACCCTTGATAATGTCAAACATTTTATACATGTCAACTTTCAACGATAAATCTTGTCGATTTTGTTTGGCAAGATATATTTGTCAACTTCAAAATATAAATTTTTTTATTCATTTTATATATTCACGTTGACAACTTCGTTGACTACGAATTCCGTTCTCAACGTCATTCTGATTGGAAATATTTCTTTTCAACAATACTGAATAAAATTATCACATTTATTTCTTATTGTGTCTATGAAATTTGCTATTTGCAATTCGAGATAAGTTTTATGAAATCATTTTGTGAGTTTTTTTTTTTTTTTTAAACGAAAAGATTGTATTTCGATTGAATAATAAAGAATATGTGGTATTGCAATAATGATAATTATTGATAATGAAAATGAAAAGTTTTTTATTTGTTGTATTTGATCCATCATCAGACGTTACAATCAACGTCTACAACAACAATGTCCATATAAAGTTGGTAGGTTTTTTTGTAAACATAATCTATGAATCAATGCATCTATTTTACGTTCGTTTGATCGTTCTCTTGTATTGTACATTCAATTTTATATTATATTCAATAGATAATATCTGTCGATGATGTGTCTATACGTTTTGAGGCAATATTCAAAACCGATTACTTTATTATTTGATTATAAAATTAATAAACTATTGTCAAAAATCATTGTCATTATGGATGACCAATCTGGTTGCATACTTTAAAACAAGCGCGAATTAATCGAGAGTTGGGCATGTCTAAAACTCTAATTCAGAAAAATACACTTATGATATATTCAGTGCCGTAAAATAGGTCGGTATAGCTTTAAGGGTGTATAAGTATATATACAGTGAGAATGTACAAAAAAATTTTTTTTATTGTATTTTCGTACATATATTTAAGAATACACACAGAAAATTTCATATGGTTCTGGTGAATATTTTCGAAGTTACACACAAATTTGAAAAGGCGTTTCAGAGTGCTTGAAAGTACTTTTCAAACTTTAAACGCGTTTTTCTCAAAATGGTGTTTTCAAAGTCGGTGACCAACATTACTCGAAAACGGCTAAGCCGATTAGTCTCAAATTTTAACACGAGCTTCTTAAATATATTTTTTAGTAATTAATCGAAGATTTTTTCTCATCGGTAAATATTTTTTTATAAACAATTTTAGTTTGGTATAAATCGATTTTTTTTTTTTTTTTTGAGAAACCGCCATTTTGAAAAGAACATTTTATACCTTCACGTGTCGTTCTACGGAAAATCAACAGTTCAACTATCAGGTAGTTGCAGAAAACTATTTTTGGAGGGAAATTTATATACCCCTATTAGTTTTCGTTTCTAATGATTTAGATCAAAGACTTTCTCCGAGGTACTTAATTTCAGTTTGAATTTTCTTTATTTCACCCCAATGTCACTGTCAGAGACTGCAATATCATTATCGAGACAGTATACATTTTTTTATAACGGAATACCGACTCTAGATGGTGAAATAGAAAACCATTCTGCAATTCGGTAACTCATATCATGGAAATATGCGGCCAAAATTTGTATGTTATCATAAAAAATATTTTTACACATACTAGTGGCTCTCCTGACATTTATACTAACGAAGACTCTAACTATAGGTAATCATTAAGAAGTATTTAGAACTACCAATATTTCAACACCATAGACATAAAACTTGTAATAGGTGGAGTTTTTCATTATAATCTATATAGAGTGTTCAATATATTATAATAACTAATCACATTTTGTTAGTCACTGGAAAATAATTAGTTGGGTGTGTTATGAGTTGAAATTATTTTTGCTACTCTGGCGCTGAGATCTTAGCATGAATGTCTAATGGTATAACTAGATGATTTTACATTTCGTTTGTATACATACATGTGTGTGTGTCTGTATTTATCTATGTATCTAATAAATTTGGATTTTTTCCCCAATTTCCTAGATCAAATTAATTTGAATTTTTCTAAATACGTATTTCGACTACAAAGTAGTCATCATCAATATGAATTAGCTAGTTGTAATGATTCTCTGAGGAGATGTTACTCGTTACTGATTTGGTGACGGTCTGCACATATGTATTCAAATTCAAATTAATAATTCTTTATTTTCATCAAAAAATATATATAAAATACAAATCGGCTTATAACTATAGCACCTAGCCTAAGCTTTATCTATAATACATCATCTTATATACTAGTTACATCGAGATTACAATTTTTCATTACATCGTTTTAATAAAATGGAAAATTAAAAAAAAAAAACCATTTGAAAATCACATATGTATGTTGGTGTATGCTCAATTTATACTTTCCAAGTATCTACCAAATTGCTACGTCAACCAATCAGCATCAATCAAGTGTTTAGTGTTTGGCCAATGATATTGAAGTATTGGATCACGTGGTTTTGTCAATTAAAAAATCTCAAACTAAAAATTGAACGGACAAAACTAAAACTGAATTATGAAATTAAATAATTTGAATTTCAAATACCGTTTCAATTCTAATAGTTCAACTTCAATTTTGAAATTTGTTTATTAAATCAGAATTTGGAATAGGTCCTTTATTTACGTTCACCATATCTTTGCCATATTTTTGAATGTGGATGCTTTCATATGCATCTAGTTCGGTCGGGTTGGATACCGATTTTAAAAGTTTTGTTTTGATTTGTCGATTTTGTGATTATTTTCAATGACATGAGCAGCGACACATGATTTATCAGCTCTTCCAATTTTATGTGTGTCATGGGCGCTTTGAATCTTGTAACAATTTGTCTTCTACTTTGTCCGATATATTTCATCGAGCAATTTTGGAATCCAATAATAGGACAAAGTAGAAGATAAATTGTTACTAGACTCAAAGAGCACATGGCATAGATAAAATTTAGACGAACCGATAAATCATGTGTAGCCGCCCATGCCATTGAAAATAATCATAAAATCGCCAAATAAAATTTTAAAATCGGTATCCAACCCAACCGAACTGCATTCAAAACTTTTAAAATCGGTATCTGCTACAGACTGTTTATTACATTCAGGAAATTTTGTATACAGTTGAGCCTCATCCTGGCATTAGGATCTTCGTATTAGATGGAGCTTCGTAAAATGACCGTTTTCATTTTGAACATGTGCTAACATGGGCTAATAAATTTTAGAAATTTGTACTAAACTCCCTGCTTTCACTCATAAAGAAAATGAAGTTTACCATTCGCTACATGTCGTCCATTAAGAAATGTCGTCTCTAATAAACTTTAGTTGAATCATTTACAGAGTTCTTTATTATTAGTATTATCAAGTCATCGCGAATATAATAATAATAATAAAATGTGCAATATAAATTCGTTATTGACAATATTGATTATAATAATGATGGAAAAATATTTGTGAAAGAAATGTTTATCTTTGTATGATGAACACACATTCACAATCATTGATAGCCAATCTACACATTTGCGCGTAATAATAGTAGTAGTGAAAATGCAATTATTAACAAAAAAAAAATTATATAATCGCCGTCAGATATATATACAAACAATGCATAATGTGTATAACCCTTAGAGGTCAAACCAATAATTTCCTGGTTAAATTCATTTTTTCATTTATTGATAAATTAAATTCTTTTCAACAGTGTATGGGAATAATCATTTTAATAATATTAACACCGCACAAATATATTACTAAAAAAAGGCATGCGGTGTGTTTGGCCAAAGTAAGTACTTACTAAACTTAGTAAGCCAGCCAGCATAAAAAAATTAAAATCTTAGAAGCAGACTATAGCGCTTTTCGGCCAGGACAGACTTACTGGCTTAACATAACACAAAACACCGGTTTACGTTATATCCCGTACATAACCTCATAGACTGAATATAATTGACAGTACTAAATTTAGGAATATAATTTAATTCCTGTAAATAGTTGCAAATGAGAAATCTGAGAAATCTTATGAGAAATATTTTTTTTGAAGAAATATTAAATAACCCAGTGGATAATATCGATAATTTAGTGAATTAAGTGCTTGGGTATCTGAATAAAGACAGATCTGTTCCTGTCCGTTTTGTTTACATCAACAATAAGCAAAATGGCGTCATATATTAAGCCATGTTTACTGCGTTAGCACTTATTTTGTGTCCCGGCCGAAAATTTTGTAAGTAAAGTAAGTGATTTACTAAATTGAGTAGGTACTTACTTTGGTTAAACACGCCCATTATTCAAATGTTAATAAATTTGGCAGGCACAGTGTTGACATGGAAACGAGAAGCTTATAAAATTGAAAATTTAAAAATATTTAAAATTTTTACTTTAAAATGTTTTTTCGGGGAAAAATGCCCTCTGCTTACATTTTTAGATTGTTCAGGTTAAATTTAATTACTTTGGAAGTTATTTGTGTTTGAAAGTCGCGTTATTATTTATATTCTAAATTTCACATCATATTATATGCCCATAAAAGGAAAATAAATTTTTTATTATGAAATAACCAAAAGAAATAATTATTATCTATATCGAAGATAATTCGACTTAGATTGCCGTATAAACAGGTCAATCGTAATTAATAGATAAAAAGTTTTCGCTCTATCGAATCCTACTTAATATAAATATTCCTCTTAAAAGCATATTACCTAATTGGAATTAACATAACTTAAACTCTATCACAAAAGATAACCTCTTACGTAATATACATTTTATTTCTTCCAATTTTTACGCAGAAAAAAATAACTATCCAAATGTGTTGAAATTTTTTATTCACAATTTTGACATGAAAAACAAGGACGTATAAAAGACTTTTTCCCAAATAAAAAAAACAAAAAAAAAATAATAATTTTTAAGTAAAAATAAAAAATTATTTTATATTTAGAAATTTTTTTAGCCGAAAAGCTATTCGTCAACTCCGCATAATTTTTGTTTTTTGTTTTTTTTTTTTTTTAATTTTTGGCTTTAGCTACTTTCAGCTATATAGCCATTAATTAAAGGGGATTATTATTATTATTTATACAACAAGAGTACACAGTACTGCTAGGTTGTCACCAATCCAAATACAGATTGTGACTGCTGTTGCTTAACTTTATAGATTGGTCTAAGCTTGTCATTAGACCCCGGACTGACGTAACGTAATGACAGGCTTTGATCAATCAATAAAGTTAAGCAACAACAGTCACAATTAGTATTTGGATGGGTGACCACCTAGCAGTACAGTGTACTGTTGTTGTATTAAGATAATAATCCCCCTTGGTTAATGTCTATATAGCTGAAAGAAGCTGAAGCCAGAAATTAAAAGCTTTTCATTACGTGCCGTCAGTCCGGGGTCTCCACATAAATTGTTTTCATTTTTTTATTCAAGTTTCAAACCATTATATATAAAGATTAGTTCAATATATTCAAATATAGATGTCTCATTCTAGACTTTATTCATTCTTTAAAGGAAGAACTTTGTTAAAAACATCACAGTAAAGACTTTACTGATTGTCAATTTATACAAATAATAATCTATAAAATGATAAAGAAAGAAATAAACCAAAAAAATCTTTCGTTTGTTAAATATATTTTCATCTTTATTTTAAAATAATAAAGTATTGCTTGTGAAAAAAAAGAAACAATCCAAATTGGCATTCCACTTAGAAACAGAACGTTAATAAGGTGATTTTTTATAGCAACATAGCACCTTGTTTTTTTAAAATGCGTTATACTCTTGCACGTTTTGTCGTGTGTATGTTTACTAGAAATTAGTTATTTTCAATACTTATTAAATCTGAGGATACCAATTTATTTTTATATTAATTATTTAGATAGGTATTATATAGTAGAATCTGGGTAATATAGTAGCTGGGAGCTGTAGATTCACTCGAAGAAAAACCAAATATTCGTTGATTGCACAAAAGGAGGAGGAGTCAGAATGAAATAAAAATGTTTTTCTATTTTTTTTTTCTTTTTTTTAATTTCTGGCTTCAGTTACTTTCAGCTATTTAGCCATTAACCAAAGGGGATTATTATTTTTTATACAACAACATTACACAGTACTGCTAGGTGGTCACCCATGCAAATACAGATTGTGACTGCTGTTGCTTAACTTTATTGATTGGTCTAAGCCTGTCATTACGTTATGTCAGTCCGGGGTCGTTTTTATATTTATCCGGATCATTTCCGCAACATCTTCCTAGTTTGCATAGAAAAAAGATTTGAGTTTTTTAGATATTTTTCCAAAAAGGCAAGTAGTGAGATGCAATAAATAGAGAAAAAATTTTCCCTACTTATGTTATTTAATTTCACATAAATTACAAAATAGCGCATCTTTTTAGTATGTATACGAAACAAACCAATTTTTTTTCTAAAAATTCAACATAATCATAACATAAACTTCATAGCTGCATTGTCCGATTTTGATCAAATTTAGTAGAAAGTATATCACACTCAGAAAATTTATTGTATACGAAAAATTGCATACTTTTCTTTGAGCAAATCTCCAAATATATCCAAAACTTCTAAACAAACTCGTAAATTACTAAAAATACCCATGATTTCTAAACAAACTAGTATAAAATATTCTAAAAATATTTCTTTTGTAGTATATTTGGAAAACAAATAGTGGTATTTTCGAAGACTTTCCCCAAACGAGTAGATGAGAAAAATTTCGATTATCAAAATCGAAAAATATGTTCGAAAGTAAAGCGGAACAAACATAGATCTATAGATACAGTCAATTAAACGCCAAATCATCTAACTATACCATAGATCTCACTACGTTCGGTCAACTACAGTTCAAATAAGTTAGACTGTATTGATGTTGAATAATAAATAAATTTTGTATTTCAGTCAAAAGCTCAATTTGCAATTCAAAAAAAATTTGATGTGATCGTCTTCTTGGAGTCGAAAGCGCATATTATGGACTCATCTTTTAATTATATTTTTGATCCATTAACTACACAACTCACCTTGATATTTGAAATTTGAATAGCTTACATTATGCAGACTGACTTACTAATTTTTATCTAAAATATTTTCATTTACATTAAAAATTCATTATAAGAAATAGATTTATTCTAATCTTTTACTGGGTAATACTTCAGCTATAAATGATCTCAAGAAATAATGTCAATTTTTTAGGATTCAAAATAATTTTAGTAAAATCGATAAAATTATTTTAATAAAATCATAAATGAAATCTTGTTCCTAATTGGAAGAACTAGGTATCGGATATTATTCAAATTGTTTTCTTTCTATAGTGAAACACTACTTCGTCTATCAAATGATAGGTATATAAGTATGCGAATGGTATATGATTTAACATTGAAAATTTGTCACAATTTATTAACAAATTTAAATGAATTATTTATATTTGAAAAAACAAAATTACTCATGCAATTTCTTCGATCATTCTTATAATTTTCAACCAAACAAATATTATTGTTGTAATTCAACAATTCAATAATAATTTAAGTTTGATATTTGCTATACAATTTACTCGCAAACAATATAATAAATATATTTTTCAGAATAGAAAGGTTTTATAAGAAATTTTACCTACCCGTAGCGCTTTTATCAATTAAGTAGTCCTTTTTACGTACTATGCACGTTACTATTACCTATCGAAAATTTCTTTTAACGATAACAGAATAAAGTAAAGGATAAAATTCATACTATGTATTATACAATAAAATTTATAAATTACTTCATCGATTTTAGTTTGCTTAAAGAAACACACGTCTTGAAAAAAGATAGAGGTCTTTTCCGACAAAATCGTTTTAACGATGTATCCATTCATAGTAATAGTTCAAAAATTAAGATTACAGTGGCTGCTAAATACAGTCTCCACGGTTCTTATCTTTAACAATTTTACCTAAACCTATCGGATAGAACATCTTACTTCGGGTTCTAAAAAAACTATACAAAAAATTAATTTTATTTTTTCTTAGAACCAATTCTCCTACTATATTTTTATCAAAGTATTTTAATAAACTTTGAAATATTCAATCTAACTACTTAATAATTCATGAAAATTTTAATTACGTAAAATTGTGCAATACTAAAGGAAAATTGAAATTAAAAATACAAAGGGAAAAACATTACATTAGGAAAATATGAAAAGATGAATTGGATAGTGCAAAAATAAAAAACAAAAATCACATCAATTTCAAAAATTACACATTTATTCAAAATATAACATTTCCTACCTGTTAAATGATTCCCAGTAAATTCAAAATCATCATCTTGATCCCAGTGTTTTAACGATAAATTTGATAAAGGCGTAGCATTTGCAAATTCCAGATTTGCAAAATGCCAATCCAATATTTGACGGTCTTTCGATGACAAGTAAACATCACTGCAAAAAAAGAATGGAAAAAAAAAAAATTAACACTAATATGAATTTTGTAACACATAAAAAAAAAAACAAATACGAAGTACATTTTTTAATTTCTTCATTTTTTCCGGACATAGGGATAAATATATCAAAATTCATATTTTAAAAAATTATTTGTTTTTGAACAAACATCAAAATGATAAACTAGAGTTAAAACGTTATTAAAATTAAACTTAAAAAAAGTTACTGATTTTAGTTTTTAATTCTATTCCGTTTTGAAAACGAATTTTATCATATCTACATTAGATTTTAATCAAAGATGAAACGAACTAATGAATTTTTGCAGTAAAAAACCAAAAATATTAATTCTATGTCCGACCAAAATTGTTAGAAAAATTTCATTTTCTTAATAGAGAAGTTGCACAAATTTTATTATCACTACAATTGAAGTTTCTTTACTTCTTGAATCTCCATAGGATTATATGTAATACTTTGTTATTCAAGAAAGAGATGGAAAATAATCTTTGAGAGCTGATTAATTCTTTGTTTTCCATTTAATTTTAATTTAGTTTTCGAGTTTTGTAATGGCTAAGAGTTTGTGGTTAGTAAAAATAAGGGATCCGTATCGAAAACATCTAGCGACTTTGTAATAAAACCGATCTATTCACCACTAATACTGTTAAATTGATAACTTAAAAATTTCACAAACAAATAATTTTTTTAACAATTGTAATCTATTTTTGTATTTCTTGGGCCCGGTTGTTACCCCATGCAGAGATATACATCGCTATGCAGAAAAATAATTTAGGAATTTTATAATATAAATCAGATTCCAGGAATCAAAACCACACAAATGAAACTAACAGAACAAATATTATCTTTAAAAAGTTTTATGAAATAAAACATTTTTAACATTAATTTCTTACAGTTAAAACTTTATTTTGCATCAATTTGCCACCGAATAGAATCTTAAAAATTGTAAGGGCAAACAAATATGTCTGCATGTTTAATAAGTGCTAGAACAATGATTGAAAAATTTAACGTTAAATTTGCAATAACAATATTTTCTTATTTTACCGATATTTGATCAATATATTTCTTTATTTTACCCTATAAAAATTATAAATCCATTATAATAACTTTTTGATAATTTTATACCGAAAATATAGAAAAGGAACTAAAACATTCATTAAAATTATTAAAACAGTACTACCTAGGAGGTGAATTTTCTAATTCGGCCAATTTTTCTTCAATTTCATTTTGTTGTTCTATTAATAAATCCCACTCCTTAGAATCATTAACTAAATCGCGGTAACTACTTCTCATTGCGAATTCTTCAATACTATCTCGTTTCTCAACTTTTTGAAGATATTTTTCGTAAATTTGACGTGTTTCTTCCATATGTTTACGTAAATCTATCATTCGAAGTTGATTAACTTTTAATTTATCTTGTAATGCAATCACAGATTTCCAATGAAGTATTTGTTTCTCTTTAACATGTTTTTCTTGTAATTGTATAACCCATTCTAAGGCTTGCCCAAGGCTTACAGGTTTATTACCAGCATAATTAAAATCTAATTGATGTGATAAATAACTCGTTGCTTCTAACAAACGATTAAATTCACGTTCAATCATTTCATCTTTATCTTTATCAACAGTTTCACCATTCGATTCATATAATGGACATTTTTGTTTAATTTTATGCAATTCCATATTAATTTGTTTACTTAAGACAGTAACCGGATTTCCACCTAAGCCCGTAACAACCATGGCACCTAAGTCCGCTATAAATTGATTTTTACGAAACGTAGCAATACGACCACCAACACGATCGCGAGCTTCAAGTACTACTACTTCAAGACCGAATTGTTGCATTTGTTGCGCAGCCGTTAATCCTGCTATACCGGCACCGATTACAATAACTTTACCGAATTTTTTAGTCGGAATTGGTTTCAATCGTTGAAATACACCAAAATTAATATAGCCATGCCGTTCCAGAAATGCATGTACGCGACGTAATAAAGGTTGATCACTATTGTATGGCGGTTCAACTCTGTAAATAGCATTTTCTAGAGTTAGTTGTATTTTTGGATTATCCAGCCATAATTGAAGGATACGATTACGAATATGTAAATAAACTTTTTGTGATGGTAATGGAGATTGTGCGATATCTGGGAAGCATGCTGCTTCTGTTGATGTCATTTTATCATAAGGCATACGACTTTGAAATGCAGCACCTTCTAAACCCGAGAATAGTTCTTTTACAAAAGGATCTTCAACATCCGATTCATTTTCTTCAGTTACCATCGTTTCAGATTCATCTATTTTAATACTATTAGGTATTTTTAAATCATTTACATCTTTCTCATTAAATTCATACACATTATCTTCTTCATTCGCAGTCAATTTTACTTCAGTATCTTTATTATCAACCTAAAATAAACAAATTGCATTAAACATAACCTCAAACAACAATGTTTCATATTCATAATAAATACTTCTAACTAATGTTGCTACATTTAAATTTAATTATTAAAATGAAATTATACCTTAACTTTCTTTCGTTTACTCATTTTTAGCGGAAAGTTTCTTATGGTTATCAATATTTGAACTGTCAAACTAAACGTCACACAACAAACGCAACGGATATGCGCACAAATGAATATTTCAAAAAAATACAAATCATTATAATATATAAAATATTTTAATGAAATAATTGTACATTTTATACAAATAATAAATTTATGGCAAGATACAATTATTAGAATTCGGTGATAATAAAATAATCGATAGTTTAATTTCTTCAAATGAGTGAATCAGTTAATTTATATTCAAAATGAAAAGTTATGTAAATGCCGCCACAAATACTTTATACTTCCATATTGTTGTGCTTATTACTTCCATAATATTATAGCATTAACTAAAATAGGGAAGCAAGCATTGTTTCATTTTAACTGTAAAATCAAAATAAATTTATAGCTATCAATTATTATCGAAAAAGTTTAAATTTCTACCTATATTCGTTGTTTAACAATTATATATTAATTCACCCCATTTATGCGAAAATCATCGAAATTAATTTAAATGCATGTGTATTTAAAAAAAGAGATATAATTTTCAAACACCTACCTTGAAAGTTTAACTATTCTTTAGAAAATTGAAACAAGTTTTTATTCGAAAAGAGCTGGAAAAGTGAAAAGCCATTGTTACAGTTACGAATGTTAGTTTGAGTGATAGCGCAGTATTGTCAAGATAATTGAAGTCTTGAGGACGATTGTAAGCAACACTTAACAATTAAGGTTTAAAATTAATTTAATATGAACACAAATTAATTTTTTTTTGGGTATGCAGTTCTCAAATTCTACAACTTTGATATTTTTCTGGCATTTTTTTCATTAACGCATAATCTTAGTAACATTAATTGATATTACTTTTGAAGGTCCTACCTGTAGTACTCAACATTTATTCGTTTACGAAATTATATTTTTGTTGAAAATTTAATATATTTATTTTTAAACTGGTTTTAAAAGAAATCTATAATTTAAGTTATTTAGACTATTGAACGCTTCTTAAAAAACTCCGAAGTACGTTACTAGTATGAAAATTTTATTTTTATATTTGGCATTTTTTCTATTAAAATTAACTACAAGCCATGTGTATTCTATTCCACTATTAAATGAAGCCATATAATCCAGTTATTAATAGTTTCTCCATCGATTTTATAAATACTATTATTAGTTTTGAATTTAGAAATTGGTTAATTTGAATTTTTCCTAAACCTTTGAAAGAATGATCACCAGTAAATATAAGTTTGTACGTGTGTTTTTAAGTTTGTTTTTTAGCAAACACTTCTAAACAGCCATGTTTTCATACTCTCGGTGATTTATGTTCGAAATAAGTTAGGAATAAACAAAATTCTTTTTGGAAATAAAACATGACAAGTAACAAAATAGGTATATGAGATGCAAACATAACTTTTTTTTTAAATTTCTGGCTTCAGCTACTTTTAGCTATATAGCCATTAACCAAAGGGGATTATACAGGTGATTATACACAGTACTGCTAGGTGGTCACCCATCCAAATACAGCTTGTCACTGCTGTTGCTTAACTTTATTGATTGGTTTAAGCCTGTCATTACGTGACGTCAGTCCGGGGTCCAACATAACTTGTTTCAAGTATTTTCTAAAATAAAAAAGTCTGTAGTAACCCATGATATTTAAAAATAGCGTGTTTTGACTGTTGCCGATTTTAAATCACTTATAACTCTAAAACAAAGAGTTTTTCGGTAAAATCACAAAATTCAACATATTTCTTGTTGTCAACAATCATTTAAATTACTTCATAGCATATAGTCCCTTGAATTTGAAAGGTAGAGGACGTTATAAAAAAAAAAATTCGAAAATAGATTGATCCGGTATCATTTGAATCTTTAATATTTGATCAAGTTATAACTTAAATCCATTGAGAGAAATCCATGCATGATTTCTGCACACTCCAATACGTTTAGCACTTACTCTAATACATAAGATTAAAAAAAATTACGCTTTTGCTGCAAAATTCAAAATATTCAATACAAAGAATGTGTATGTACATGATAATGTCAATGAAACGATTGCTTATCTATTTGATATCAGTAGAAAATAAACTGAAAAGACCTTCAACTTTTGTAGATGTTTCCACAATGCTGTGTTTTGTTTATCAAGTTCATGAGAATCTGGTATTTCGTTAAAAATGTAAATATAAATTTTACGATTGTTTAAGGCCACTTATGTCATGATAATTGGGTCGGTAAATATGATGTATTTACATCTGTGACTTCAACTTTCAAGGTAATGACTGAAAGCATCATCATTCAATAGTTTTATTTAGTTTTTTTAATGGAGAAGATACGTGTCTATAGGCTAAGATGCGAATTAGACTCGTCCTTCACCCATCTGTTTAACAGATGAAAATTTGTTATAAAATTCCATAACTTAAGAAATGTATTGCCAATGGATTGAATAAAAAAAAAATTTTTTTATGGAAGGCTATAAGCTATCTAACAATGCGCTTCGATAATTAGTGGTAGTTTTTGTCAAGGAATTTCACAAAAATAAAATTGATAATGTTTCAACAAACGTGAAACAATCAAATAAAAGTAATTTAAATTGTGATAGAACAGGATTAGAAAAAACTAGACGCAAGGCGCATTGTTTCTGTGACTGTTTTATCGCATTGGAGTCCCCAAGCAATATTTACCATTGTATCACCCTATGCGTAATAAAATAATCTTTGTTTTAATATTGAATTTATTTTTGCCAACTTTCTTAAAAAATCTACCATAGCTTAGTACTCAGCATCTGACGGTCATAGCACTTTGGCAGATAACTTATAGCAATCCCTTATAAAAAGGCTATAATTTAAAAATTTTCAAATACGATTAGTTGTTTTCCAAAGATTCACGCTCCAACAAACAAATTATTCAGTTTTATTCTAGAAGTAAAATTTAAACAAAGTCTGGAGTATATTTTTTTAGCCAATTGGTTTTTCAAAATAGAGAAAGAAGGTTTGTGTTTCAAAGTATTTAAAATTCAAATAATCGCTAAACAAAAAATTTTCAACATAATTTCTGTTTGACGGACGCAATCAGAATTAGCAGAAACTATAAAATATATTTTTTAAATAATTCTTTGAAAAATACTTGACAAATTAAAATGCAAAAAATAAATAAATGAAAATCATGTAATATGAGAGATTTTGAAGAACCAGTTGGAAAGTTTTTTTGATTAAGGCTTAAGATTAGTGTGTGTATACGATTTTCATTGAAAACAATTACTTCTCCAAAGAAAACGTTTTCGCGTTTATTTCACATAAATAATGCCATTTATTTTAATTTGTAATGGTTTTTTTTTCTAAGCCCGACAAATTAAAATTGGAATTAAAGTTTTGTATTATAAGGCAGAGCGAAAATTGAAACAGTCCGGGCGAATATTTTATTCACTTTAGATATCATTGATCTATATATACAGAATCTGTCTGCATAGTGTGTTCTCTACAGACCTTAATCTTATTTGAAATTATGCCAATAATTTTTTTGAGGGCTACTCTCGGCGTTCACACTTTTGTAGTTTCCTAAAAAGGTTGTGTCTTTTTCAACCGCTTGGTCTATTGTATTATAATAGAATTAAATTAATAATAAAATTTTGGCAGCCATAGGTATTTCCACAAGAAAGATACGTGAAAATGATGCAGCTCAGAGTAATCGAGTTTACACGGTCAATTAGGTCATTCGTATATTCAAAAAATTCAAGGAAAGTTAACAATCAATCAATAACTCATTTGTATGTTTGATATTCAACACGCCCCTTAATTAAATAATAATTAAATTAATACGAAGAAATATGAATTGATAAATAGTGTTAAATGCCATTATTATTAAACAAATAATATTTAATAAAAATAATATTGGATTCATATTGAATAAAATGTTTAATACTGGTATTATTTATTGTTAACTAAAAACCCCTTCTACCATTTTCATTGTAAATAAAACTTGTCGTTCATACAGTTCAATGTTTATTTTTACAAATATAGTATTTTAGTTTACAAATATTCAAATATGTATACAAAAGTGTTGTTACAATGATTCATTATAATAACAATATATAAAACTTATAGAACAACATTTTAAATAAAAAATATAATAATTAAATTTAATCTTGCTAAAAGATATACATATGATCTAATAAAAGTGGCTGATCAGTTTTTTGAAAAACATCTGTGGTGGTGCTTGAACGATAACATACTTTAAAACATGATGAAAGAACAACGATAAAAGTACTTATAATTATATTCGTCTGATTGTTTTAATTAACAACACACAATTTAAAAAAAATGTACATTTTAAAACTAATTCTCGTTTAAATTAAGCGCGGTTTTATTTGTTATAATAGTGTGATATTTGAATTTTTTTCTAAAAATTGAACTTCCATTGTTTTTATTCATTTGAAAATTATGGCGCCAAAGAATGATATCAATTTAGATAGTATTTTACATGAGTTGGGTGAATTTGGTAAATTCCAACGTATTAATTTCTTTTTGATATGTATTCCGGTTACATTGGCGGCTGTTTCAGCGTTTTCGTATGCTTTTGCAGCTGGTTCTTCAGATTACAGGTACTGTGTTTAGAATTCTTATTGATGTGTA
>CM035595.1:57006814-57168100 GCA_020423425.1 Chrysopa pallens
ATGCTTTTTAACTGTACAAATTTATCCCATCCTCGTCGCCAAACTGATGTGTATTTAAATAAATACAACGTTAATAATTTGTTCATAATTATTTATTGAATTATAAAATATATTCTTGTGTTATAAATCATTACTCCATTTTTTGTCAATCCATTACTTATCGATAATATCCTAATAATAATAATCTCTATAGTCTTTTCCTATATTCACTACTGATCTAAATTCACTACACTGAACTAAAACTATATTAATTGTATTTGTACACTGAACTGTACATAACACTTATTTTTATTGAAATATTTTTAAATTCACAACAAAGTAGTTATGTTAAGTTTTATTTGTAGAAAATAACCATGACTTAAATAGAAGGTTACGTATAAAATAATAAAATAAATGAATTTATTTTGTTTTTATAAACGGAAAACCACACAGTAATAAAAACAAAAATTATCTTTTTAATTGATAACCTATTTTTGAATAATATTTTGAATAAAGTTAAAAGTTATTGTTTTTAGATTATATACGAAAAAAGTTTTATAACTCGTTGACGCAAATAGCTAGAAATAAGCATAAAAAATTTTACAAGAAAGTCAATCGCATACTCTAAAATAATTTTAAATTAACTAACTTCTATAAATATGCTGTTTCTCTTGGGTCAATTACTGTTCCAAGTCGACGCCAACGAAACGATGATTAGCTAAGTTTATGATTGGTGCCGACTTCGAAAGTTAATTGTTCTCAAGGAAAATATTTACAGAATTTTGAAATTTAAAATAATTTTTAGTTTATTTTTTTGAAGTCGGAAATTTATCTTTTGTGTAATATACAATCCCCAAAAATTTGTTTGGATTTCTCCTCTTAGGGAAAAAGAAATTACGAGTGAATATTTATGTAAAAATTATTTTTTACCTTTAGTTGTTCATTTTCTGAAATGGGTTTGTTTTGCCATCTCTCTCTTCGAGCAGAAATTTATTTTCAAATTTTATGGAACCACTTTCAAACCTTAGATGGGTACTCATGTTCAAGCATTTTGTACAAGCATGGTTTGTTCAACCAAGCTTGAACGCCTCTACTTAAGCCAACCCAACCAGAATTATTAAAATCGGTATCTATATATAAAGAAAGTATGCGCGAACTTATTATTTGGTTTTATAAATTATTTCTCTTAAATGTCACAAATTATCAACTCTGCATCTAAATTTCGATAAATATATACCCTCATTTGAATTCTATAAAGAAAAATGGTGGATAATCCCTCCACTCAGTTAATATAGCAAATGGCAGCATAGAAATATAATTTTTACAAAAGAATTAGCCATAACTCTAACCCTTTGGTTTTTTGTTCAGAATCTACTTGTCATATTTTATAGATTGAATCGAATATTTTTTTAAAATGTTTGGTACAATGCCAAAAATATTCCCGAAGTTTTTTGATTATTTAATATGTTTGAAATCCAATACTTTTTGTATAAAAATTATGTGTTGATTATTTTTGAATGAAAGAAAGAAATGATAAATTCATCTTGACATAGCATTAAGGACCTCACAATTCTAAGAGTAACCGTCCATAATTCTAGTAATCTAGAATATTTAAAATTAAAACAACCTTTGCGAATTTATCAAATTTACCTAATACTTTTTGCGTATGAATAAGTATAAAAATGATTGTTAATTATTACATTCGAAAAATTAAATAAAATTTTGAAAAAAACCGGAAGGTACTCTTTGTGAAAAAAGTTACTCAGAAAAAAAGTTATTTTTGTGTTTATATTAAGATTCTATACGTAATTTCATTATATTCAATTTGCTAACGTGTGAAAACAATAATCTATGCGTGAGGAGCGATAAGAAGGCTCAAATTATGGGGGATTGTTGCCTCTGTTATCAATAAAAAATTATCCAAATTTACTTTCGGAAAAACTCTTCGACAAGCTCTCCATTTACATGGCAATATTGAGCATAGCAAAAAATTTCATAACATTTGGATAATTATTATTTGAGTTATTTGAGTGCGAAAAGAAAAATATCATATTAAGGAGTGTGTTTATTACAGAAGTAAAAATCTCACTAAGCAATAGTTTTTTAATTATTTTGTTCTTTCCTCTACGAAAAATTTAATTTACAATGCTGTAAGAAGTCTTCTTATTATTTGAACAAATCTATAAATTGTTTTTGTAAATAAAAACTAAATGTTAATGAAAAAGAAATTTAATTTTATAAATATTATGACAAAGACATATAGTTGTTCCAAACACGTGTTGCAATGTGAATAACACGAATCACGAGACACTGGTTTAATAATTATCTACAGCCTGTTTTTAAAATCATATAAAATTAATTGTTTATTTATAATTATTTATTAATTAGAAAGTAAATCTATTTCGTGCTTTGTATTATTACCTACCGTAATTCAAATGTTCAATACAAAATTTTTGTTTTTTTTTCAAATCTATTCTGCAGGAAAGTGTCAGGAAAATTCTTTAAATAGAACAAAATTAAATAAATACATATTAAGAAAATGAATGAATATTAAATATAATTTCTTTTAGAAACTATAAACGTCTTACAAAACACAGTATACTATTGGAGTATATATGTTACGGTAAATGTACACTCTTGGAAAAGTAAATATATACTCTTACCTTCATGTTTTAAGAAAAGTTGGAATACAAATAAATTAAAAATGTTGTTGCAGTAAAAAATTATTTATTTAAATAAACATAATACAAAAGGCTTTAATAACGAAAATAATTTTAATTAAAAATGTAAATGACAAACAAAACATAATTTTCTTTACATATTATATAATATGTCGTAGGTTATGATCCTAATATTCATAAATACAATTTTTGTCCTAGTTTTTTAAGACCAATACGATGGGAATCAAACAAATAATAATAATAATAACATACTTTTCTTTATTATAAAAGTTAAATTTTATAATGAAAAAAGTTTTATTTATTTGAGTAAGAATTGCTATTGTGGAACTTGGAATTACATAATATTCCAAGATTTTTAAAACTGTATTTTTTTTAGGAACATGTTCTTTTACAGATGCATCTTTTCTAGAACTTGCGATTTCGTATTTTGTATGCTCACATTTACCAAAACGACATGGTCATTGTGAATTCAATATACATTTCCCTTTTTTGAAATTGTAAATGTTCGTTAAATGCACATTACCCAAACGAGGAGGCAAATGTACACATTTACCGGAAAATGTGTACATTTGACGCAATATCTACATTTACCGTAACATAAATAGTCTTTTCTAAAAGACATAAATTTCCATTTTTATTGCCGTGTTTATTTTTTAAAATTTTATATAAACAAATCGAATACTCATTTACAATAACTACGTCACGATTATGACACAGTATATCCTGTAAAATGTTTCTAATCCAAGATTATTAATTTTATTTATATTTATGTAATTTGATAATTATTACTTTTAAAAACTATTTTATCTCGATATTCAATATGGTTTATGATAAAGAATTAGAATGAAGTATTTGATTAATAACTTCTTTTATTACAACAACCTAATTAGATTTGCTGCAATATTAGCTTATATACAGTTGAGTGGTATTTAATTGCTGGTTGAAATAAATTAGGAAGTTACTAATTGTCTAACGATTGGTTTTATTACCATTATTTCATTGTAATAATAAAAAATATAAAATAATTAAGTATATGACAGGTTGTAGATAATTTTATTTCCGATAGCTATTTCATTTTATAATTTGTTTGAATCAATTGAATTTTACTACGTATAATCCAATAGTGTCTCGTCAATTCAAAATATTATTACTAGTAAATTTTGATTTTTTGGCCCAATTTCCTAGATCAAATTATTTTGTATTTTTATAAATACGTATTTCGACTGAAAAGTAGTCATCGTTAGTATGAATTAGCTAGTTGTAATGGTTCTCTGAGGAGATGTTACTCGTTGCTAATTTGGTGACGGTCTGCACATACGTATTAAAAAAAAATACGTATATGTTGGTAAAAAAAATACATGTCTTTTGGTGTATGCGCAATTTACAAATTTTTCTATGTACTTTCAATAGTATAGAGAAGAATGTTTACAAGTTATAAATTTCCAATCCAGGTGACTTAGAAATGGAGGGAACAAAAAGGATACACTAAAGGGTTTTAAAGTATTATTATTTTAAATCATCATTTATATCATTATTCAAAAAATCAAATCAAAATTGTAAAGCCTAAATTTTAACATAAAAAATGATGATTCTTTGTGTTTTTTTTTCTTTTTTTAAAATTAACAGAGCAAGAGGGCTTAGAAATTTGTACAGTTAGATTTTATATACAGAGTGGCTCCAAAAATGTATTCAATCTGTAACTGTCGCTAACATTCTAGTATCATCGCGATGTACAGCCTCACACTGACACTTGTATTGAACGAAGAGGTGTCATTGAATATGCTGCGCGTTCCTCAGACGTCATACCCCATAGACTTCTTTTTGTGGGGATATCTCAAAAACAAAGCTTTCCCAAATGTGAGTACATTTTGTTGAGCACCCTGTATGTATGTTGATTGCATCTAAGTTTTAAGTGTGGATAAGTGTAAATTTCTAGGCGGCCTAGCTATATTATTTTTAAATAATAGTAAAAAAACACAAAGAAATATTTTTATCTAAAATTTTTTCTGTTTTTAATTCGAACTTTTTTTTTATCTAGTTCCTACTTTCCTTTATTTTAATACAGTTTGGCGGACCTTGGCTTTTAGTCAATTGATTTCACCATTTTTATTCAATAATACATTTTTACAGTTCCATACCATTATCTATAACCTCTCCGCCCACTTAAATAATTTTTATTTTATTCGGTTTTTTTTAGTATTTGTTGTTATAGCGGCAACAAAAATTCGCCTGGCTGTCAGGAAGACAGTGGAGTCTTAGTAATAGAGTCCCAATCTATCCTTTGAGTACGGAACCCTAAAAACTAATGTGATATCCTATGTATATTGTATACTATTAAATCAAATTTTGATCATAATGTTGTACGTTTCAACATAATTATTTACAAAAAAAAAAAAAAAATAAACAAAAACTAGCACAAAGAAATGGAAGTCAATGTTTTAGTGTTTTATTTTTACAATATTATTACGTCTTTGTTTTCATTGTTTCCATATCATTTCAAAGAATTGCACCATTTGCTTCTATTTTAATTTGTTGAATGTAAATTGATTGATATGAGTAATTTAAACCTGTGTGAGAATTCTGTTCGTTTTATTACGCACTTTTATTTTTATCTATTCATTAGTTTATCGCTTCTTTTTCACCACCCATCATTTTTTTTTATATTATTCTATTTATAAAATAAAGGTTTTCATTTAAAATTTACAATTGCTGTCATTTTTTTGGTAGTTTAGCCTAGGAGGGCATTATCTAAAATTATTATCAAAAAAATATGAGTTTTCCATTTTTATAAATAAATTATCCATTTTACTAGAAACAGTAGATTAAAAAAATTTTAAATCTCGACAAATTTCTTTGCAATTTTTCCAAAGCTGTCACACGGAGGTATTTGAGGTCGCTTGTCATGATTTTGATGTAACAATTGCAAAAGTGGAATGAAAGGATCTATTCAAAAATGACCGACATTTTTCCTAAATAGTCCCTTTTGCAACAGCAGAATCAGCCATATTGAATTTGAATTTATCAATCGTTATATCACATTCCAAAATAAAAATCTCTAGTAAATTTGAATTACCTATCTATTATTTTCAACGTGACAAAATTTATTCTCATTTTGGTTGAATTTCGTAAACAATAATTAAAATTTTAAAAAACTAATAACTTAAGATTTTTTAACTATAGATATTATTTATTGAATGTAGGCATTTAATTCAATAAAAATTAACATAAAAAATTACAAGGTTATTATGAAATAAAATTAAAAAGCATAATTATAATAATTTATTTTAATTCATATTTGTATATCACAGAAATTTAACACATTTAAACCATAGACATAAACAATAATGGACTGAGCGTTCAGTATCTATCTGTAAAGTGAAACACAGCATGAGGCCAATGTACTTGTATAATGGTTTGGTTTTGAATAATAGGTAAAAGTAATTTTATATAAATATAGATGTCTCTTCATTCATATTATGATATGTTTCTTTAATTAACACTTAGGAGGATTCTGGAAAGCAAACATTCCTATTAATTACAGTATACCATTTTATACGCCTTCAGCAAAATGCAAAGGAATTTCTTTTCAAATAATAATTTCCATTTTTATAAATATAAATATACTTTATTTTTATTGTTATAATTTCAAATTAATTTTTAATTTAATTTTAATTCAAAATTTAAGGAAAATTTGTGAGTCGAAATTTAATTAATATACCAAGCCGGTAGGGAAGCTGATTGAAAATTTCTGTCATTATTTTTATTTTGCCTTTTTAAATAATTTGTGCATATTTTGCAATAAAAACTTTTGAAATTTTACTAATACATTTAGTTTTCTTTTGATTTTTGTGTTTTTTAATATTACAAGTCTGTTACAGAATTTGTGTTAACTTAGTCAACTAAGACAATAATATTCACTATACAGTTTAATTCTCTTGGAATTAGAGAAGAATCACAATAATTGTATATTTATAACAAAGCTAATAATGGTTAGATATTCAAAACCATGTAACTGTCTTCCCAATTTCCACACAATAATAACTCAAAATTCATATATCCAAATGTAATGAAATTTTGTATGAATAATCTGACCATGAAAATGAAAGATTTACCAAAGAGTTTCTCAAAAACGCATTGCTAACTATAAAATAAAATTTTGATTTTTATTATAGTAATTTTTTCGGAAATAAAACTTTAATTAGTCTTTCTTTTTATGTCAATATTATACATGCCAAATTTAATTTGTATAATTATTGACTTTCAAGCGGAAAGTTGTTGAGTTCTATGACGTGAGAAGTTCTTGCAATCCTAAATTTTGTCATATATTTACGTTTAAAGGTCACTAGAACCCAAATCCAACGTTTTTAGAGAGATGTTTATTTACTTGTTTATGTATATTAGTTCGGAATTTTTCGTCTCGATTATCTCGAAAACAAAGAATGATATTGACGTGGAAACCACTTTCATTCGACGCAAAATTACGACCCTTGTGAAGTACTTTTAAATTAAATTTGAGCAACATCAGTCAAGCTGTTTTTGTTGAGGATAAAAAACTGAAGAAAATGAAAATAAAAAACACATATGTGTAATATTAAACATACTTTGGTTTTAAGGAAGTTTGTCATCTGGTTTTTGGTAAGTTTGCCGTATCGATCTTGTAGACCACTTGTTTTTTTTAGAGATTTGTGTGCGAAAATAGTGGCTTTATTATAGATGCCTCGTTTTCGCTTCGTACTCTCTTTAATAAGTAAAAATAATTTTTATGGAAAAAAATTAAATTAAAATTTACATTATTTTAGAAATTACGAACATTTTATCATTGCCTCTGTTTTATGGTTAATATGGTGAATTCCAAAATTATTAGATTCTGATAATTATTATTTGAGTAATTTGTTCGTGGAAATAGTGTTTTATTAAAAATTATATAGCTTAATAGAATTGATGATAAATTTCAACAATCTTTTGCAGGCTAAAAATATTCTGGTTAAATCAATTTAAAAGGTTCTAAAGTTCTATTTTACCTAACTATAGCCAATCCAAAAAGAGTAATTTTAGCAGTCTATATTTAGGAGTCTATTAATAAAGAAAATAGCATTGTACATACTGTGACAATAAGACAATTGTTGGAAAAAAAGCATGGAGAATAATTACTTGTTATATAATCTAAAAAAGGTGAATTTAATGCGATATTTGAAGTATAAAACGATTCAAAATCTTGCTAATCAGAAAAAAATAAAATCTTAAATGTTAGGTATTCGTAAAATTAGACTATTGATAATCAGGAATTAATACTAGTATAAGATTGCAAACAATGCCATTGATTAATTTTATTCTTATCTAAATAATACTCAAGTTAACATACACCTATCATCAATATAAAATATTAATTATTACGACACTAGACAATTAAATGATTACGATAATTGTAAAGAACTCAACTTACTTCAAAATTAAGAATATATTAAATATTAAGTAAATAGTAATAGCAGGAATTAAAAGAACTAAATAAAATTTGTTTTAACCCTGCTTTTATCGACGTTTTTGAATGTTTATGTTACCTTGGGTGTGTTCCGAAATAGAATCCTGCAAACTGGCCATTATTGATGACAGAATGAATCGACGCTATACTGGTGAATCGTTCCAAAATCGAGTTGCATATAAATGTGTTTGTCTTACCAGCACACGTGCCTATAAATTTGTATAAATGTGTTTGTCATAAGCAATGACCACTGCACTGGATTCTATTTCGGAACAGAAACTTATAAACCGGTATACGTAATTCTGAATTGATAATGACCCTACCAAAGTGAAAACTTGATACTATATGATTTCAACATTTCAACGAAAAAAACATTTTACCTATTCTATCTACGGCGTCTAAAATTTGCACTTATCAATATAAAATGATTATATTTCTAATGGGCTTTTCTCAATGTGCTACTGATACTTTTGTGGAACACGAGCTTATACTTTCATTTTCGAAAAAACCTTCACTGTTTTATCGATTTTACTGACCCTCTCCTCCTTCTCTCGCCAAAGAACACACCTATCGCACTCCAATACACAAAATATCACATAACAAAATTTTTTTTTAACTTAGCCTTGATCATTTCTTGCATACAAGGTCTTGGTTTTGGTCTCGATGTTGTTCGGCCATGACCTTGGTCTTGCTAGTGTATAGATAACCTTGGTCATGGTCTTCCTTTTTTGCAAGGTCAAGTTCAAGACTGTAAGACAGAGAACAATTTTGCGCATTACTTCCAGAAGAAGATTGTTGAACCCTCAAAATCAATGTACATGAGATGATTCTAGAGAATTATATAAATGAAATAAATTATTAATAATCAATCTTGACAATGAAATTAATGAATTATTATCACATGTATTGCATACTAATAATATCAATTAACTATGTTTAGGGTTCTATTTATAAATTTTTAAATTCATAAATTGATTTGTTTATTGATTTATTTGTGGAGTTCATAATGACCATCAATTATGTCAATGTCTTAACACATTTTTTACTATGTTATGGTATAAGCCATAAGGTATGATAAAAATTATTCTTTATAAAAGTGTTTTTTGTGGTTTTAATTTCCCTAATTGTATTCAACATTTAAATTTAAATCGAGTTACAGTGAGTGAATATAGGCAGTTTGACGAACAGTGGCTCAGCAAAAATGTAACCATAATAAAAATAAATTTGTTTATTTGATCCCATTAGTATCTTTTCTGTTATTAAAAATGATATTATAATGTTGATTCCTACATCCTAATACTGTTGAAAGCCGAGATACAGCCTTCGGAAAATAGTGATTCAATGTGTATAACTTTTTAACTTCCCGCTAAGAAAATTAAAAATTTTCGGAAATTGGGAAGTTTTGGGTTTTACCCCGTTTTGCAAAAATCGTGTTTTGATCAGATCTTGACGTTTTAAGGTCCTAGAAAACTATTTTGACGGTTTCTGTGAGGGTGTCACCCTGTCTGTATGTGAATGTATGTATGTATATGACCCGCTTATAACTTTTAAACGGCTTGACCGATTTCAACCAAACAAGTGGCGTTTCAAAAAGAATCACGAAACTAAGATTTCCTGAAATTTGAACCGATTCGGACCAGTATATTCCAAGAAATCTCAAAAAAAAAAACGTAAAAAAAATTTTTCCAAAAGTGATTTTTTTGGAATAACTTTTAAACGGCTGTATCGATCAACCCCTAAAACTAATCAGATCTTAACCTTGATAAACCAGTTTGATCACCGGTTAAAATCGGTTGATTCGTTCGAGAGATATCTTAAATGAAAAATTTCATATAAAAGTGTTTTTTTTACATAACTTCGACATTTCTTTTCGGATTGTTTTTGATGAAATAGAATAATTATTAAAGCTCTAAAAACCACGTCTATAGCCGCCAAGAACGTAAAAATCGGTTGATTGGTTCGAAAGATATCGTTAACGAAATATTCGGTAACAAGTATTTTTTTCACATCAAAGCTCAAAAACCAAATTTTTAGCTCAAAAACATTGTAATATGTTAAAGTTTAAGTGCTTAGGTATGAAATTAGCGGGAAATTGCAGGGATGGCCTTTAAGGTCAACCGTGTTCCAAATTTTTTTAAATAAATCAGTTAGTGTTTTTAATCACACATAGTCTTAATGCAAAGTACTCATAAATATTTTTCGAATATTTTATTTTTTATGTAGGGTCATAAAAATAAATAAAAATATCCGAAAAATATTTATGAATACTTTGCATTAAAACTATATGTGATTAAAAACACTCACTGATTTAATTTACTATCAGTACCGATAGCATGCGCATATGTAACATAATAGACGTGATAATGATTAAGAAAATATTTTTGAGTTTCAAAACTTTTTGTTTATCAATTCACTCTTAACTGGTAAAAACTAAATCATTTTAAAACACTCTTGATATTTTTCTCGGTATAATTTTAACGTTCTTGAAAAAAGTCATTTCCCTATATAAAATACCATCCAAAAACTGGTTAAAAAGTATTATTTATCAAGGAGATTTTCAAAGTTTTATTTTTCGAACATTCTGAGTTATTGATCCTTATTTCATACCGTTGTAATACGATAAGTTTCAGTTATTGAAAAGATGTAAGAATAAATTGTATATATTTCAGTTATTTACCACTGATTTAAGTAGGTCTTCAAACATTGAGACGGGAAATAAAAATTATATGTGGGGCTATTTGTCAACATTACAATGTCCGATTATCTATGAGTGCTTCGACTGCTACGAGAAATTGAACTTAATAGCACTGCATGACAGAGTTAACCCCTAAAAAAGTGGTTGGATAGTTAGTTTAGGGCTTAATACTTCAAATTAAACCAAATTTATAATGATATGTTCCAAATTAATTCAAAAAAAATTTGGAAAACGGTTGATCCTAAAGGCCATTCCTGCAGCTTCCCGCTAATTTCATACGTAAGCACTTAAAATTTAACATATTATAATGTTTTTGAGCTTTGATGTGAAAAAAAACACTTGTTCCCGAATATTTCGTTAACGATATCTCTCGAACCAATCAACCGATTTTTACGTTCTTGATGGCGATCGACACGGTTTTTAGAGCTTTAATAATTATTCTATTTCATCAAAAACAATCCGAAAAGAAATGTCGAAGTTATGTAAAAAATTTATTCGTGAAAATAGTGTTTTATTAAAGATTATAAATAAAGCTCAATTGAATTGACGATAAATTTCAATAATCTTTTGCAGGCTAAAAATATTCAGGTTAAATCAATTTAAAAGGTTCTAATTCTATTTTACCCAACTATAGCCAAGCCAAAAAGAGTAATTTTAGCAGTCAATATTTAGCAGTCTATTAATAAAGAAAATAGCATTGCACACACTGTGACAATAAAACATTCGTTCCAAAAAAAGTTATTTCAATAAAACTACATTTTTTTTAAAATTATTTAAGATTTCTCAAAGTCTACCTTTCCGAATCCATCCAAATTATATTCGTTTTTTTTTTTGGTGATGTCCTTTCGAATGGCAGCAACCACGATCGGTCGAACCTTTCAAAAGAAGTTATAAGCGGTTCACATACTTTCGCATACACACAAATACAGACATAGTGACAACCTCGCAGGGGTAGTCAGGGAAGCTTCCTGTTACCTTAAAACGTCGAGATCTGATGAAAGCTCGATGTTTTCAAAACGGGGTAAAACTAATAACTTCCTTGAAAATCTTTGATATTTTTAGCGGGCAGTTAAAAACTAAGAAAATTGTATCAAGTTCTTATTAATCAACTATAAAATTTTCATAATTGATTAAATGAAAAATTATTTTGAATTATAGATCTAAATCACATTTTTTAATGAATTTTAAAAGTTTAAATACTAATAAATCTATCTATTGAAAAAAAAAATACATTTTTAATTCTTTAATCACAATTAGGTACATTCATTACAAAAGTCCAAGGCCCCGCCAAAGTAAAACATTAAAAAAAAAAAAAAAATAATAAATAAAAAACAAAATTCTGTAAACCTCATACTATAAAATATTTAATGAAAAATTACGTTGATTTTAAGACCTAAATCATTTAATGTATCATAAAAGTTTCAGTAGTCGAATTAGGTATTATTCTTACATCTGCAAATTAGAACACCGAAAGTTGCACAAAGGATAATCATACATCAGTTGGACGTACCCCGAGTAAATATCCACGTGCCTATAGCAATTACTGTTGTGATACAACTGTGTCATGTTAGCTTGAGCCAGCGACAGAGCATGCTGAGACAGACACCTCGCTAGGATGCGAAATCAAAAATATAGAGCAAAGTATGTGTTCTGATTACGTCTTTAAGACGTAGATTATCTTTCTAGGATTAAATAAATTTGGTATAATATTGTTATTATTAGTGAATTTACTGAATTGGAAAGTTATTTGCCCTCAAAGGTCATTTCCGCCATGATGCAAATAAACTCTAAATTGAGTTTCCCAATAATTACCTTGGGTTGTGTTCCAAAACACATTTCGGCATGTTGGCCAGAACGATATAACGTTATTAAATATGAAATATAACATTGATAATATACAATATTGATGACATCATATCGGTCTGGCCAGCTTGCTGGAATGTGCTTTGAAACATGGTAAAAAATGTATTTTTTATATTAAAACCACATCATAATTATCTACGCCAATATAAATACTAGTTTTGTTTAACACATCCACTGTTTCGATTTAAAGCGTAGTTAAGTTGTTCAACCGTAACTATCCCCAGCCAATAAAGAATTTGGTGTTGCATTCAAAGTGGAGTATAAAAAATTAGATATAATATTTTTTTTATTGATCTGTAACATAAAAAAATTGTATTTTTTTATTGATTAATGTATCAATAATATTGATTAATAAAAACCGTTTGTTACTCAATTAAACTACACTTAGACACTAAATAAATGTGTTCTAATCATTTTTAATAACATTCAATGATATTTTAATTAAAGAATAGACCTATTATATGAATAAAACCATAAATATTGTAATAGAAATATAATTATTGATACAATAAATTCTAAATTCTAAAAGATGCATTAATTTAAACAAAATTAGAAACAATAAAAATCAAGACAAATGTTTAAATAAAATATTTATTATAGTTTAAAATAAACTTAAATTGTACACTTTAATAGCAAACTAAAAAATTGAAAATGAACTATATAAGATTTTATTTTACAGCGATAGATGTTCACAAATTATTCAGTATAGATAAATAAGTTCAAAAGTAGAATTAAAGCAGGATCTGAGGCACTTGGTTTTGCAAAAATCGAGTACCATATTCTGTTAATGGAAATTCGTAAGAACAGCTGAAATATTAAGGATTAGGATGGTGCGGTACCAATTTTTTATTCAGTGATTTAACGAACTCCTTCACTCTTTCGGATTATAAGATTTGCAACCATTTTCCGACTAAGATATATCAACAAAATAGACGCTAAATGTGAGAATGATTCAAATATTTGACTGGAAACATTGGATCATATTTTTTGTACGATTCTAAGAAATTTTTACGTTTTAATAGTATTTTCTTAACTTAACCATTTTCGAGAAGAATGCTGATATATATCGGAAACCGAGAAATCAGCTTATTTCTCGAAATTTCATCGCAAAAAGAGTGTTTAGAACAGTAAAAAATATAAAAAATAATTATTTAAAACTAATTATCTTTGCTATAGAAAGATCTTGTTTGGATTTAAGCTTTTTTTTTTTTAAATATAATTTTCGAAAACAGCTCTTCTACAATTTTATTCGTTAAAATTCGAAATTTTTTTTATTGTCGATTATATCTCTTAAACTTTGTGGCTTGGTGAAAAAAGCCAAGAGAAAAATTGTCCAAAGTTCCAGTTTTCAATCGAATATTTTATCAAAACCACATAAGAATCGCAAATTTGGACACTATCAAAAATTTTCAACAAAATAACTTTTTATTTTTTAAACACTAGTTTGTATCTCAAAAACGGTGAGGTTTAAGAACAATTTACAGTAGACAAATGTTTAGAACAGATCAAGTATAATATTCAGTGTTTTTATTTTGTCTCAAATTCATCATATTTTTAACTCTATAGGATCCATTGAATTTTTGAATCAACATGACTTTGTGTGGTTCTTTCATACATGGTCAGCCACACTTGCATTGAAATATATAAATATCAGAATTGGGGTCGTAATCAACATTGTTTGTGTAAAGCGAAATATTACGTTCATATCTTTTTAATTGTTTCTGTTGTACAATTGCACATAACGTAATTACCTTTAGAAATAAACTAAAATGGTAAACAATGTGATCACGGGAAACTTTACGTATTAATTAAAATTTGTATTAAGTATTGTTATTATTGTGATTTATTTTTATGTAAATTTCAAGAATAATACTATGCTCAAGGTATAGATTTTATAAAATATTCACATTTGTAAAATATTCAATAAATATCCACCTAGAATCTTTCATTCTGCATTTAATTTAATGCAGAATGAAAGACCACAAAGTATCCTAAATTATATAAATAAACGTGTTCATAAGATGTAGCTTGAATTATAAATATTAACATCGACAAATTCTTATACACTTTTATAATTAATGACTTATCCAATAAAATCAATGCTTAGTCTTTTTCATTCATTTAAATGTTCACATTGTTCAAATTGTTTTTCAAATTTTTAACCTATATTTAGATCAGATTTTTAATATCCATATCTGTATGCTTTGAATCGAATTTTTGGCTTCTAATTTCAATTTATATAAATCTACATATTTTGAAATAAACAGGGGCGGATATAAGCTACAACCGTCCTAAATGCTGGATCCAATGTGCCCGTCTTGCTTTGTGGAAGTCATAGATTAAATCATCTTTGCGACTTACAAATAATATTTAAAAATAAAATGCTTAGGCTTGAATGACTGACTAACTGATCATACACAGCCTAAACAACTGATTGAAGATAACTGAAACCTGGAGACTGTATTCTTTGTATCACGAAAGTACCCGATAAGACAGGATAGACTAAAATTCTACTCCTGAGAGGGCAAAGTTTGTATGGGACAACGTGATTCCTTGGTCCAATCATATGATTTTGATCCTTGACCAAAAAATGTTTGATTTATTTAATTATTTTGTATTTTTGTAAATACGTATTTCGACTACAAAGTAATCATCATCAGTATGAATTAGCTAGTTGTAATGATTCTTTGAGGAGATGTTACTCGTTGCTAATTTGGTGACGGTCTGCACCAAATTAGTTATTTTATAGAAATACAAAATGATTTGATCTAGAAAATTGGGACAAAAAGTTAAAAATGTACTTTAAATTTGAATTTTCCTTGGCATTTGCACGATTTTAACCGAAAATCCAGCATTAGAAATGAATTTCTACATTTTTTGACCTTACAAAAAAGCTAAAGTCCCGTAAAAATATCTATTTAAGCGGGAGTATAAGGTGAAAGTTTATGCACTTTTTTGAGTAATAATTCGTTTTTAAAAAGGACAGTACACGTTTTTATTGATATGGAAATGGAGTTGAAGATCATCACGAAAAACCTATTTTATTTACTAGGGATTATAATGAATTCCATTAACAAATTCGACGATTTTAAATGTAAAAAAAACCTCATTTAATTTTTTGTACTTTTTATTTGCAGATGTCGAATACCTGAATGTGATAGTAACAGTACAAACGAAATCGACTATACTCCTTTGTGGATCTCGAATGCCGTGCCAGTTAAGAATAATAAACCATCGTTTTGTAAACGATATGAACCAAATTTGAACAATACTGAAAATGTGATTATAGAAAATGAATGTCCATCGATATTATTTACCAAACAAGTAATTAATTGTAATACGAGTGAATTAGTTTTCCCTAATAAACATACAACCATAGCAAATGATGTAAGTATTTTTAGTCCTTTACGTATATAATTTTAGAAATATTACTAGCTGGTTCCGGACGCTCCGTTGCCGAAGACCTGATACTATTAATTATTCAAAAAATGTGAAGATTGTGTGTTGTGCTTTCAACAATCTTCAACTCTTCAATAGCTCAAATAATAGGTCTTGAGTCAGCGAGTGTTCTTAGACCAAAACGAACTATGTATGTTCATTAGAACAGGATATATCTAATTTTGGGTGGAGAAAACCTCAAAAAGAGTTGAAAGTCATAAGTTGAATGTTCGCCCCTTCCTCCCCTCCCATTTGAGTTTAATAGCTCAAAGAGTGTTCTAAGGTCAAAATGAACACTGTATCTTCATTAGAATTGGACATATTGGGATACAAAACTATCACAACATCGCGTTTAGGTATTACTTGAGAGAGGCAAAAGATAGATGCAATCCATTGCTTGATGCTTCATGTAGATACAAATACCTTTCATTTTTAAAAATATGAAAATCGGCTGGATAGAACTACCTGGCGGAACAGTTTTCATCAATTTTTTGAAAATATGTCCATGCATACAAAATACGCACATTGATATATTAATAATAGGATAGAATAATTTTTTTTAATTTTACGATAAAAAGTGATTCTCTCTCAAAGAGTTTTGATACGCTTTAAAGCAGTGTGCTTGTTGAGAAATTAAAATTGATATATTAAATTCGATCAGATTAAAACTTAAAATTAAAATTAACAAAATTTGTTTATCTATCTTACAGTCTTTATAACATACAAATTGTTGATAATTTACGGAACATTTTTCAGTTCAGTTTTAAATTTACAACAAAACCTTGAATTAAATAATTTATTTTTTATTTATGCTTTACCCCTGTCAGTAAATTAACCAAATTTTTAATATAAAAGTAAAATTGGAGCACGCACTGGAGGTATTAAAGTATGCTAGAACCGATGTCAGCATTATGTCAATAGCTTTGTGTCAAGTATAGCTTAAATATTAAGTTTTTGAATCAACTTATCGCCGAATTCATTTTACGACCCTCTTCTCCCATTCCAATAAATTATAAGATAAGAATCTATTTTAAAGGTTACTTTATGTATTGACAAAGATAAAAACTTTAAAAAAAATTTCCATTTTGGATCGAGAAAGTTAATAGTCTTATTACAGCCTTTTTACAGTCTTATTGGGCAGTAGGTTTCAGAACAGTATAATAATTGAGAAGTTTCTCTAGGAAAAGATTATTGACAGATTACATTCAATTAAAATTGAACTAATTACAATAAAATAATTTCAGGTGAATAATATTAACCTAAAAAGATTATATTGCTCAAGATTCTATTAAAAAAATTCCATTGCGAATTATATTAGCATTATATTCAAAATCATTGTAAATATACTTAATGACGAACTGGCTATTGACCTAAATATTTATAAAAATCGAATTTTTCAAGTGCAATTTATTATTTATCTTATTTAAGTAAATACTGCAATTTAAATATTTACCTTAATTGTAAACAAACATTCATTCTCAAATCAGTGGTTTATCTGAGTCTCATTAGTTCGGTATCATTGCCTTTATTATCTCTTCTGTAATGGAAATATACTGAGGGGGCTGACTTGATACTGATTGCATAGATATAATGATTCATTTTATGTTCAGCTTTTCATTAATCTGATACGTCTAACTTTTGGCCAACCAATAAAATTTAATGCCCGGACTAAAAGTTTGATTGAGAATAAAGATAATATTTCACAAATTTTTATTACAATCTTCGGGGGCCTAATAATTATCATCTTGCTCAAACATCAACTGATATGAACTTATAGCATCTCGCGTTCTATCAAATAACTAATCTTCGTCTCAGTTTGCATTCTATTTTAATAGTTTCTGTTATGCCTTAGCCGAAAAGTGAAATATCTGTGAAAAGTCGTTAACTAAGAAAATTATGGGAGATAGCTCATTCGATGGAGAATAAAATTTTGAGAAATGTTTTTTTTTCTGCAAAAAAATAATTCAATTGTTATAACTAAAAATATGAATAAAACGACGGCATCAAATTTATGATAATAACTTGAAAAGTAAAAGTGAAAAAAAAATTATTTCTAAGTATAAAATATCAATTCAAAATATTAATTAAACTATACTCATTAAACTATAATGAGTTAATTGAGGTTGTAAGAACATTTTTATCGATTTTTTTTGTAAATTGTCCTATTGTTAATTAATAAATTTTATATAAGTACTTTATAAAAAAGATTAAAAATATTGTTAACTTTATAAGTTATTAACAAATAAACATTAAAAAAGAAAATGCAAATTCAATGTATTGTTGTTTTTTTTTCTTCAAATTTTCCGAATATATCATTTTCTTATTGTTGAAAGGCACATATAAATGTTTTTTTTTAATTGTTAATTCCAATTGTTTAAATAATTGGTAATAATGTTTCTAACGATTTTTCGGAGATATTTCACTTCTCGGCTAGACTATTACCAATTATTATGTCCATGGATGATATTAATAATATCTTTTATATTACAGTTTAATGTATACTGCGAAGAAAATCAATGGCGTTTAACAATTGTTGGAACATTAAATGGTTTTGGACAATTTCTATGCTTACCTTTTACTGGAATGATATCTGATCGGTAATATAACATTGTCTATATTGGAAAATAATTTTTCTAAAAGAGTTATTACTTTATAGGTATGGACGAAAAACAGTATTAATGGGATCGATTCTCTTAAGTACAATTGTTGGAATAGGTCGTTCATTTTCAACGAATATTAATCAGTATATGCTATTGGAAATATTAGATACATCTCTTGGCGCAGGTGCTTTTAGTACTGGATTCATTTTGGGTAGGTGCTTATGTCTTATTTTATTCAGGCAAAAATCTTGCATCAACCTCACGATTTGTATTAGTTATAAATACGAGTATATTTGTTGATTTTATTCCATTCTAAAGATAATTGTTTTATTTGTAATAGATTAGGTACTTGCTTAAATTTTGATCACTACAAATTTATGTATAAATCAAATAATGATTTGTAGTATATTCTCATAATTTTCATTTCTTACAATTAAATAATAAAAATGAATTAATTTTCGTGCAAAAAAAAATACAACTTAGGCGTCATAATGACAGCCGGCCAATGAAAATCACGCTTTACTAAAAGTGCACATACACGGATTTTCAAACTAAATATTTCCAAAAAAAATGTTTTCGACTTCCAAACCAATACATTTTTTAAAGTAGATATAAAAACGAACGTATTAAAATAAAACAACCAATAAATAATTAAAATTTTATAACCATTAGATTATTTAAATAGTGATAAACTGTTTAGCTGCGATTTCAGATGTCATATCAATTTTTTCTAAAAATATATAGAATTTGCAATAAAATGTTAAACTTGAAATTAAATTCTGTGATAAATGCAAAATCTTGCTGTGAATCATTTATAATAATTAAGTTTTATTAAAATCCTATCTCCTAAATGTACATCTTATCATATCGATTAGTATGGAAAAATTTAAAGCCTATACAATTTTGTCTAATTAACTCAACTTGATATAATGTTGTCACTGGCGTTTCAATTTAAATTTAAAACTAATGAAGATAACAGCAGCGTTAATATGATTTGCTACTCGACATGTGACTGAGTATCAATGTTTTAACTATTTTTAATCATTAGTATTCATAAAATACTCTAAATATGCAGTCCATAAAGTTATAAATTCATATATAATAATAACATGTATTATAATTATATAATGTTTTATTATCTAAATTTAAGCTACAACTATTGACGAATTTGAACAGTTTATCAAAATTTGTTTCAAACAAAAGTTGTTTGTTTTGATAAATTAACCATTTTTCGTTTTAAAATTGTTTTTCCATCTTTTATGGCTTAAAACTTGGATCAAATGAACCCAATGGATAGATTTTGTTCATTCACGAACTTTTTAAGCCTAGAATATGCCATCAAAATTTCAGCTCTCTATCTCCTATCGTTTTTGAGTTATCTTGGTAATGAACAGACGCCCAGACGGGCAGACGGACGCACAAACGAAAATGGATTATTTAGTTGATTGTATGAATACCATTATGGTATAATTTTTTAAGTGCCTTCAATGTTTTAGCGTTACAATCTTTAGACGAAAACTAATATACTTTGCAGTTGATAATGGAGTAACATCCGAAACATGTCGCATAATTATAATAAAATAAAGTGGTTAAGCAAAAAAATTGAAATGTGTAAATTTATTTATTCACCTAACATAATTAATAATATACTTTACATATGTCGAGTATAAAAAGTCATTGTTTAATATTGATTAAACAAATTTTGTTTTAGGTATGGAACTAGTTGGACCTTCGTACAGAGTATTAGCATGTGCAATATTAAGTGTATGTTTTGCACTTGGAGAAGTTCTATTAGGTGTTGCTGCATGGTATATTTATTCATGGCGTACATTTTTACGTGTTGTGTATGCACCTGGTTTTATATTAATATTTTACTATTGGTTAATACCAGAATCATTACGATGGTTAATATCGAAGAATCGTATTTCAAAAGTACAGCATGTATTAAAACGAATGTCGAAAATTAATAACAAGCATTTGAGTGATAAAAGTTTGGAAATACTGCTAAATGTAAGTACTGGAAATTTTCATTTGATGAAAAATCAACATTAGATAATTTTTTGAGATAATTCTAAAATCCTAAATAGTTTGATAGAAATAAATAGGGGGGATGCGTGTTAGATATTTGAAAAACGAAAAACTGGTAGTATTAAAAATAATCCGCCCCAAAAAAGCGAAATATACATTAGAGAAGGATCTTGGATTAGAAAGATATCTTAAATACTTCTAAACAACAAGAAGCAGTTTTATACATAAAATACGTCTTTCTTTTGTTTGAGTTCTTACAAAAATACTATAAAAAAATTATCAAACTTATCGAAATCCGACACTGCTTAGAATTGGTTTTACGTAGAGATTGGTTTTAGTTTAAATTAATTACATGGTTTAACACTTGTGAATTTCATAAATGCCGGCCAAATAGCTTGCCGGTCTCTATTCAGCCTCTCAGTAGTTTTAAGAGCATAAAATTTAAGGAATAAATTGAAGATTATTGGATCATTTATGAATATATTTCTGAAAAACATGCGATTTGCATGATATCTTCACATCTCAGGGATCTAAAACTCACAGAAGTTTAAACCTGTTTGATTTTTTCTGTTGGGATTCTCTTATGTATAAAGCTTCAACTTCTCATCGGTGATATTTTCAAGAGTTACAGTCCACAGACTTATTCAAAATGACGCAATTGCGTTTCCAATTCATCTATTTGGTTAGCCACTTGCTACTTGATATTAAATCTCTTAATAACTTGCGTATTCTAAGCGCCGCCCCAAATCTAATAGTAGATTATTTAATTGATATAAATTTTTTTGGAATAGCTTAAATTAACGCAATACCTATTATTTTAGGCAGAAGATAAAACAGAAGTAAGTGAACCAACTAAACCCGTAACCGTATGGGGCGCAATGAAAAATAGAACAATACTTTTGCGATTTATAAGTTGTTCAATTGCCTGGATTGTTAGTAATTTAACATATTATGGTTTATCATTAAATTCGGTTGCAATATCCGGCAACAAATATATTAATTTCATAAGTGTCGCTGCAGCTGAGATTCCTGCATATATATTAACCACAGCGTTATTGGATCGACTTGGTCGACGAATTACTTTATGTGGATCATTTTTCATTGCAGGCGTAGCATGTTTATCATTTGTGATTATACCAAAAGGTAGTGACTACAAAAATACTGCTAGGTTTTAATTTAACACATCAATCAAAATTCGTATTGTATTTTTACAGGTGGATATCTGCAAATAATTTTTATTATTATTGGAAAATGCGCAGCAACTATATCGTTTACCGCTATATATATTTTTACAACAGAATTGTTCCCAACATGTGTACGACATTCTGTTTTAGGCTATTGTTCCATGTTAAGTAAATTTGCTGGTACATTGGCACCACATACTCCATTACTCGTAAGTTAATACGTATTAAGTATACTAAGAGCTATATATTGACGACCATTGATACATTTTATAAGATATGTTTGTAGCTAATTTTACTACCCCCCCCCTTTCTATTATTATAATCTGGCCATTTTGATTGCTCCCTCATACCCGTTTATAGTCAACAGTTATCGTGAGAAATTCCCATATTTATAATAAAAGATCGTTTAATTGAAAGTGGTTTCTTAACCTTTTGGTAGCTTCATTTTTTTGGCTTCATAATTAAACACTCAATTAAAAAAAATGATTGAAGACAGTCTCTTGACACGGTATAAATTAATAATATTGAATCAATCTAATCTATGACAAAAAGGGTCATGTAGTTTATGAATAGCCTATTAAAAATACTCTTATTTTGGCGGTTTTTTCGAATTATTATTTTGTCTTGTTTCTCCAAAGACTATTCTTCACATCATTATCAATCACATCATCTAGAAACATTTTAGATATCAAGACTTTTATTAAAATAATAAATATTTTGAAGAAGATAATGTGCAGTTTGTAAACCGTTGCTAGCTGTAAAAATCTGTCAAATTCTATCAAATTCTTACAGCACAGTAATATAGTGTGTAAAATTTCAAAAATTTGTTCGTAGTCTTTGAACCCAAAGTAAATTTAAAGAAAATCATTAAAGTGGGTTTTCCAATTCCACTATATCCGATTACTTGAGAAAATTCGATATGTATATAAAATTAACAAATACAATTTATTGATCTATTGAGACTAGTGTTCAGAAATTATAAGAAAAATGAACGATTATGAAGAGCGAAACCATTATTTAATGATTTCAAATTTGGTGTAGACGTCAATTATTTAATCCTAAAAAATTTAAGATGCTTAAAAATGATGATAGAAATTTTCATTTTTGAATATATTTGTTTCTTAAAAATTTTCTAAAAAAAAATCGAGTTACGTCTAGTTTACGGACACTGAAGTATGATTTTTGTTAATCTTACATTCTTTCTCCTTTAAACAAGTAACTTTTTTAATGAATATTTATTAACTTTTTCGGAAAAAATATCTTGAACCCTCTTGTTTTCTAGCGTACATTTTCCAGAACGATGTTTATTGGATCATAATTATTATTATAAAACTTTTTTTTATTTTGTAGGCTTTAATTTGGGGTCCCATGCCATTAGTAATATTTGGTTCAATAGCATTAATAGCTGGTTTTTCAGCTTTAAGTTTTCCAGAAACACTGAATACAAAACTGCCAAATACAATTGAAGAAGCAGTAAATTTAAGCAAAAGACGACGAAGACAACAGGCGACATGTTAAAATTTGATAAAAATGGAAAAATTTAGCACAAATATAATTATTTAAAACTGTGATTACTAAAAATACATACAATTTATTAGGTAATGTTAAGTGAATTAGTATATTTGAACATAATTATTTTGAGCAATAAAAATAATTCAATTTTTAATTTGTGTGTTTTTCATTGATAATTTTCCCAAAATATATAGGAAAATCTTATGCTTTTCTTTTAAAGTCTCTGTTTCGAAAGAACAGTTTAGCTAGTCGCCCATCCCGATAAGACGTCTTCAAGTATGATATACAATATTGATGACATCATATCTATCTGAACATTATGGACTACTTATCGTTTAATTAATTTTGAGATAACTTTTATTAAAAATAATTGAGGCTTTTTTTCTCAAAATATATAATATGTCATAAAATATTAATTTTAGTCTACAGTTTGTAAGGCTAGAACTTATTGAAGCAACGAATTTTTAACTTCGAAGATTTTCTTAGCTGTTTTGAAAAAATCGAGTTTTTATCAGATCTCGATATTTTGAGGTTACAGGATGTTTCTCTGACTACCCCTGCGAGGTTGTCTTTATGTCTGTATATGTGTGTGTGTGTGTGTGTGTGTGTGTGAAAGTATGTGAACCGCTTATAACTTTTGAACGGCTCCACCGATTTCATCGCGGTTGGTGCCATTCGAAAGGACTTGACCAAACTTAGATTTTGAATACAAATCGATTCAAACCAGTAGATTTTGAGTTAATCTAAAAAAAAAACAAAAAAAAATTTAATTAATGTAGTTTTCTTCGAATAACTTTTAAACGGCTCTATCGGTCAACTCCAAAATTTTATCAGATCTTAACCTTGATAAACCACGTCGATCGCCGATAATCCGGCGGATAGCCGCTAATTAAAATCGGTTGATTCGTTCGAGAGATATCGTAAACGAAAAATTTAATAAGTAAGTGTTTTTTTTTACATAACTCCGACATTTCTTTCCGGATCGTTTTTGATGAAATAGAATAACTATTAAAGCTCTAAAAACCGCATCGATCGCCACAAATAACGTCTGTTGATTGGTTCTAGAGATATCGTTAACAAAATATTTAAATAAGTGTTTTTTAACATCAAAGCTCAAAAACCAAATTTTATGCTCAAAAACATTGTAATATGTTAAATTTTAAATGCTTAGGTATGGAATTAGCGGGAAGTTGCAGATATGGGTAAACCGTTTTCCAAATTTTTTTATAAATGTTCATAGACTCCAATGAATTAGTCCATTTCCGTAAATTCATCCGCCCGTAGGTTCATCTGTTTACAATCAAGATAACTCAAAAACAAAAATATTGTCTTCTACTTTTCGACGCGGGGTTAACTATCTACTTAGCAAAGCGAAAAAAGTTTTCCCTGCAGTTAGTTTTGCTAAGTCACTCAGTTTTCTACGTTACAGACAAAGAGTTTTAAAATTTTCCCCGTAATCAGAAGCGATTAATTAGCGAATAGTTTTAAGAAAATAAAATAATTAATAATAATTAAAATAATAAGAAAAAAAAATTGAATTCTAAAAATTTGATATTCTAAGTTGACTGTCAACTAAGCAAAACGTCGGTATTCTCCAAATGTTTTTTCACTTTTAATTAGCGCGTAACTGGCTAATTATGGGCCTATTTTAAATTTGCTGAGGAAATGTTGTATTACTAAATTGATATACATCTTTAAATTTGTATTTGTACTTTGTTTTCAGGATAATTCATATCCATATTTAGTATATTTCAAAGCTGAATTGCTATATTTTCACTTTTGTAGTTGTGTAATTAATTTTGCCTAGAACTACTTGAAACGAAGGGTGATATTAAATTACGTTACTCAAAAATGTGTGTTGAATTTTCTTTAAATATTTTAAGTATGTAATAGGAAATGACTTATTAAAATTGTTTTGTTTTCTATGATAATTTATGAAAATTATAGTGCTATGGTTCATATGAAATTATCACTACTTTACACCAATTAATCCACTACGATATCTAAATTTAATCTCAGTGGCGGAGTTACACAACAATAAAGTTTTTTATGATGATAATTGTTTTTTTAGTACCTAAGTTCTAGATCAAGGATGGGCAAAAACATCCCGGAATGAATGATTCTCTGTGGTCCGCGAACAATTTTACAATATTATATTGAAACAAAAATTTCAAAAATATCTTTCCACCAGATTACAGATATCGGGTGAAGATTTTATTGTCCCAAAAAAATTATCCAACTTTATCTATGATTCGAAATCTATTTATTATAAGTTGAGGCTGTGTTACCAATAGCTATTACAAGCATAGATCAAGATATAAACAAATATAATAGACAATGCAAACCGCCTCGAAATGTCGCATTAATTATTATGGTAATTTCTTTTATTAATACTTACTTCTTACATTAAAATATTGTTTACTTACAGAAATATGAGAGTTTTCTTGAAAAAATTTTCTATTTTCGGACATAAAATATTTTTTATAAAATCCGTAGACAAAAACAATTGGCCATGCCTGTTCTATATATAAATTATCAAAACTCTATCTAAAACAATGTGGGAGAACAATATTTGGTGGTTAAAAATAAATACAATAACCTCAAAACCTATAAATTTGTTTGGATAATTTCTAAAACATATCATGTTTTTCTCCTAAGAAAGAAGGAAATAGGGGAGAGCTTATGTTAAAGCAAAGATCTTTTGTCAGAAATCTGATAAAAAAATTTTTTTTAATTTATACCATAACTTCAGTATAAATCAATTCAGATTTCAGTGTAAAAAATTCTTGGAAATGAGATACCGTGAGGTATAAGATGCCATTTGAAAGTATGAAATTGCACTGCCCTGTGTCACACTGTATTTTAAAAAAGGGCTACCATTTTAAACTAGACTGAAAAATATTTAATACGTATTTTTTCATTTTATTATTGGGCCTGTTAAAAGAACCACCAGTAAATGTTCTCCTATTATTAAAGGTCTATTACTAAAAGTAAATTATTATTTTGTTTGTTTTTAATGATATCGAATAAAAAAAATCTCAGCTAGGTCTTCAATTTTTTATTTTAATTTGATAATTAACATCAATTCTTTGAGACTTGTCGTCTCAAACATGACTCAAAATTATCAACCATTAGATCTAAGACTGATAGACAATATTGCCTTTGACTTCATTTTGATACAAAATTTGGTGGAAATAGAAATAAACAATTTTTCTACTTAACTAAATAATAATTTTACATATTTAAGTTTCGAATCACTACATACTCGCTTTCTCTGTCCTTATATCCCTATGTATGTTTAAATCTTTAAAACTACGCAACGGATTTTGATGCGGTTTTTTTTGATAGATAGAGTGATTGAAGAGGAAAGTTTATATGTATAATAACATCCATTAAATAGTGGAGAAATACTGTTATTTTTGAGGTTTCTAATGTGATGTCGTAAATAATTAAGTACATTTTTTCCGCATACATTGCAAACGCAGGCTGAACCCTACGAGATTTATCAAAATAATGTACTAAGTATTGTACACATTGAAAAGGTCTACAGAAAACTCGCCTATGGTATATGTCTATCTCTTATGGATATGCCACAATAACATTTTTTTGTCATTTAGTTTTTACGAAAAATAATGGCTAATTTTCGAAGCGATTTATTTTTAATTATTATTTAATATCTATATAAAAATAACCGTCATCTGCTACAAAATTTCTATGATGCGGGGCTATAGGTACCGGGTGTCGCATTCCAAATACGAGGTGTAAATATAAAAATTTCCTGGCACGGGTTTCCTACACGAAATACCGGGTGACTCAAAATAAAACCCGGTTGCCCCACAACATAAATCGGGTGCTCCAAATTGTCACAGCAACGCGTGGCCAGGTCTGCTAGCTACTATTATAATTCCGTTTCAGTATTTGAATATAAAACTTTTCCAGATATTATTTTTTTACAGGATTATACTATATTATAAGATTTTTACAGGATTTAATTGTTTTTAAATTATATGTTCTAGAGCAGGAGCTGAAGGTACTTGATTATGAAAAAATCGAGAACCGTATTTTGTCAATGGATTTGTTTTAATATCAAATCCAAAACTTGATTTCTGATAATCTGATCAATGAACAGCTTCGTTAATTATAATTGACCAATTGCCTGTACTGGCGGGATTTGAACCTGTAAGTAACCTTTCAGTCTAAGTGATCAAACTACGAAAATATCAGAAAAGCTATAAAAAAATTGTTTTGTGTAAATTGAATAAATATAAAATAAACACTTCTGGAATTAAAAAACTAAAAATGTCGCTTTGACTTGTTTTCGAATTTTAATCGCTTATAGAACGTAAAGTTCACACAAGACTTTGAAAATGATTATTTTTGTCCAATGAATTGTATCAAATTTCGATTTTTTGCCCCAAGTTCCTAGATAAAATTATATTGTATTTTTATAAATACGTATTTCGATTACAAAGTAGTCATCATCAGTATGAATTAGCTAGTTGTAATGATTCTTTGAGTAGATGTACTCGTTGCTAATTTGGTGACAGTCTGCACGTGCAGATCTTCCGTGCCTTAATATTTCATCTTTTTACATAAATCCATTGACAGAATATGGTCTCTGATTTATGCATACTTAAGTACCTCGAACCTCTCTTAATTTTTTTTAGCTTATTTTTCAGATTAGTTTAACTAATCTTTTTATTTTTTTATAGTATAATATATAAATATGTGTTTATGTTATTTATTTTAAAGCCAACCACTTCGATTTAATGTAATTTTTATTTATTTTTTATGTCAACGCGTATATAATTATAAAGAAGCCGAAAGGGTTACACATTCACTCAAAAGATCGCGAAAAAGATTTTGGTGAGCTTAAAACATAAAACTATTGCATTATTCCCGGTTTTATTTGCGGAACGATTCCAATAATTTCCCTTTCAAGAACGTTAAAAGAAATTTCATGTAGAGCAATCAATATTTTAATTTATATTTTATTTTTTACGTTAACAATTTGCTTGTCCTAGACGTTATAAGGACTTTGCCAGTTGGAACGCTGTAATTTCATAATTTTAATCAAATTAAAGCAAGAGTTTTAAAATTTTATAAAATAGTGGGATTATGTACAAAATTGGATAAGAATTGTACGTGGTAAAGAAAAATAATTTTTTGGTCCTATTGCCTTTATACAATGAGTCACTTTTCATATATAACGTGGGGGGCTGTTGACAGTTAGTCAAGGGGAGTCGGAATTGTAAATATAGACCAGAGTAGAAGCCTTAAAAAATGATAAAAAGTGGAAGAAAATTACTGTAGGATGAAACCTATTGAAAACGCAAGATAATATGATAAAAATGAAAGGAAAAATAAATTACGGGCGATCTGAGTTCGGAAAGTAGGAGGGGGTAAGTTTTTAAAGATAAACACGATTTATCTCGATTTCCGGCCAAACTAAAAGTCATATGGAAAAAAGTTAAATGACAAGTTGTAGGTAATAAAAAGATCTACAACTTTTGTATTAACACTTTTTTCATACAAACTCAAAATTTTTCGATTGAAATTAAGGTGCTATATCGATATTTATTCAAAATAAGATGAAAAAACAAATATTTTAAATCAAAACTATTATAGTGTATTCGGAACATAACAAGGTAAGTTTTCACCAAATTTCGGAGAAAAAAAAATAAAAAACCTAAAACTGGGTTATTTCAATTTTTCACATAAATTTTGCGGTTATTTAAAAAAAATGTAAATACATGTTGTAGATCTTTTTCTTACCTACAACTTTGCCATTTAACTTTTATCCATAAGACTTGTAGTTTTGCCGGAAATTCAGTTCAACCGAATTTTATCCTAAAAAACTCATCTCCCTCCTACTTCCCGAACTCAGATCGCCCGTAATTTATTTTTCCTTTCATTTTTATCATATTATCTTGCATTTCTAATTGGTTTCATCCTACTATAATTTTTTTTGTTTTCAAAAATTATCTACCCTGGTATAATAAGAATTTTAAATTCTGTAAAAATCTTCTTTGTATAGTGCAAATACCCAATTTACTTCAAGTTATGCATCATTATGCTTGGCTTTCTACTTTCATTTACGCCGCATTCGTTTATATTTCTAAAACTATTCGATATGCCCTCTATTTCCATTAAAATTAAGCATACAAAATTTCATAACATTTGGATCAGTATTTTTTGACTTATTTAAGCGCGAATATCGAAAAAAAAACAATGTATATTACATTACAGAATGACTTTATTGTTTTAGCCAGCAGAGGCCTCGTTCAAAAACACATAGACACTTAAGTTTGCGATTTGCGCTTCGCAATAATATGAAATAATAAATTTGAATCGTTCGAAGAAAAGCTGGCGAGTAATAGCTAGTATATTGATTAAAATGAAAATTAAAAAAAAAATACTTGTTATTAAATAAAGTGTGAAATCAATAAGGGCATAAATATTGTACGTGCAATTTTAAAAATATTTGAAATTCTATTGTTGTTGAACTACTGATTGTCAAACACATACAAAGCGTGGTAGGAAGCGGCCTTGATAAAATTTTATAAAAAAAAATAAATAAAATAATTTATACCACTACTGAAAGTATTTTATTAATTTTTGTCATGTACCTACAAACGGTAGGTCATTAAAAAGATATTTTTTTTCTTAAACACTTCAATTTGTATATTGACTCTTCAATTATCACCAAACACAAAAATATAAATAAATAAACAAATAAAAGATATTTAAATTGTTAAAACAATTAAATTATAAAAAAATCTAAACTCATAAATATTGATTTCAAATAATCCTAAACAAAATATTAATTTTTCAAAATATATCATAAAAAAATAATAATATTTAATAATATGTACAATAATTAATTAAAATAAATAATTAATAATTAACATTTACGTGAGACATATACAAAAAATAAATATCAATTTGTTTTTTAATTGTTGAATACAACAATAATGTCTGAAGAAACTAAGACAACGCCTAAAACGAAACGGCCATCAATTATAACTGTGTTTCATTTGGATGAAGTGTTAAAAGATTTTGGTAGTTTTGGAAAGTTTCAATCACAGCGAATTTTCATCTTATTATTTGTGCTATATTCGTTTAGTATTGGTAGTTATAATTTTTTATTTTCAACTTTAATTCCAGAATATCGGTAAGTTGGTTTTGATAACAATAATTATTGCTTACATCATTTATATTGTTTTGGTAGTGGTGCCAAATAAGCTTATAAAATATTTAGATGGATTTTTCAAATAGATTTTAATATTTTGAATAACAATATTTTGGTACTTTGAATCTTTACTGGTTACTGAAAATTTCAAACAATAATTCATGTTCAAATTACGTTTTCGAGATAAAAATTCTACAGACGTTTTTTGTTTGTATTAAATAATATGAAAATATATTAATTATATTCAGTCTAAAGTTTTTAATGCTTAAAAATATGAAATGGACTAATAAAGTAAGAGCTCTCTGTAAAAAAAAGTGACGATCGTGTAACAGGATAAATTGATTTTTTTAATCCATCTAAATGTGCTTATAATAATTAATTAATTTTTTTAATCCATCTTAATGTGGGATCTTGGACTATAACAATTGTTTGCCTTAGTCCTGCCTATATATAAAAATATACATATAAAAATCCTTCGGTGCATCTGCATGTTTGCTATGAGCTAAAAAAACTGTTCAACGAATTTTCATGTGACTTCCAATATATAGATAGAATGATTCATGAAGAAGGATTAGGTATATAATTTGTTAAGGTTTTGTATAAATTGGTACAAATATAATGATAAAACGCATCAAGCACTCAATCCACAGGCCAAGGAACGGGTGGAGGCCTAAAAAAACAAATCTACAGTATAAATTCTCTCGCGAGGTAAGCGAGCTTTTTGGGCTAAAGTTCTTTCTTTCTTTCGTTGTAAACGAAGCTTCCGTTGAAGGCCAAACCAAGGTCGGATGCCAAACATCTCTGAAGACTAAAGATTTCTTCTCCCTTTCTTTTGTACTTCAACGGTAGTGAAGCGGTGGAACCAAATACATTTCAAAAAGAGATGAAATTTTGAGAGCATATTTTAGACCTTAAAAATGATTTACAATTCGTGAAATACTAAAATCGTTTAATTGAGTCCCAGGTGGTGAAGAAATGTATAAATAAAAAAATATTTATTTCTTAGCCTCAGTATGGGTTAACGTACTAACGATAAGAGCACCAAATTATTTCACCCCAAAAGGCTGAGACATATTAATCTTTGACAAAAACAATTTTTAAATATTATATTTTTCAAGTTATGCAAGTCTTTATTAAGGCTAATCAGTATATTTCTTGCAAAAATGTTTTTTTTTCACAAATGAAATACAAATATGGTACGCATTAGTACCGTCGGGGATAAAGGATGTTAAAAATTACACTTAAATGAGAAAATTACTTAATTCTTATTTATGACTTTATTATGACTTTTTTTATTTGACTAGACGAAAAAATCACAGTTAGTTATTATTTGTTTAAAAAATATGAAAATTTTTGTTAAGATTGAATCAGTAGTTTCAGAGTTTATCAAGGGCATGAATGATCTTTTTTGTGTATAAAGAGATATATTTTTGTAACCCCCTTTTCCCTTTTAATTTCCCTTATTCTGATACTTTGCGCGATAGGTCTAATTAATTTTTACTATTTTGCATCAAACAAACATGCGACATTTGTTTTTTGGTTTCAAACACCTAACTAAGGATAGTTGGGTTTTTAGGACGAATATAACGATACCTTTACTGTCGATATCCATTCAGGCGTTTGGAAACGTCTGTTTATGATAAAGTTTATGACTGTTTATGATAAATTTAATATTTTCGGAGACTTACATTTTTTTAATGTTTGAAAAATCCCGAATTTTCTTATTTTTTAACCAAGTAAAAATATATAAAGATAAAGAGAAAAAGAATAAGAAATACCCTTAAGAATACAAAAAGAAAGAAAATAAATTAGATCATATTCTTTTTTGTATATTTTTAATGGGTCAAAAGTATCTGAATACAAAATTTATCAAACCTTTACTTTAAAAGAATATAAAAATTTTGTTCCATTTGAAAATAACATAATTTTTTATAATTATTTAAACAATATCAGTTTACAGATGCCGAGTTTCCCCCTTTTGAAATGCATTTATTTAGTCACGATATTTTAATTGCATTTGGCATTTTTATGGTTAATAACTGTGTACGGTATCACGATATTTTATGCTGCGATTAAAAAAGAATTAAAACCAATTGTTTTTATCCATTTTTGAATGTGCTAATCAATAATGAATGAGAAAAGATTGTTTATAGTTACCTAATTTTTGTTACTATTACATAAAATGCCAATAAATTTGAACTGATTGTAATAAATGTCATAACTGTGAAAATTCATCAAATTGGATTTTTAGAATATGTTATCTAATTTTATGATTTAAAAAAAAAATATATTTGAAACTATAATTTTCTAATCGTAATAATACACATCATAAAAAGATATATAAGTACAAACCCAATGGGGTCGTTGATAAAATATCAAATATATAAATTTTATTAATTACTTATTCGTAAAAGTAGTCCTTTTATTGATATCCCTCAAGATTTATATACAGTTAGAATACCGAAAAAAAGCCAATTTTTCAGAAGTTTTTCTTAGAAAACTTTTAAATTTATTGATTTAAAAATTTGTACACATATTATGGTATCTTTTAACTGTATTTTAAGTATTAGTAAAAATATTTATTTGGAAAGGAGCTACAGCTGATCTCCGGGAGCTCCTCTCGTTTTGCGGTGACCACTATATCTCTGAACTGGATCCTCTGAAATTTAAAAACCAAATAGATGTCGTTAAATCTAGTAATTATTCAAAGGAATAAGCAAAATAATTTTTTTTTTTTTTTAAAAATAGCTGTTTCTCAAAAAAAAAATCAATTTTTGACCGTAATTTTGGACTTAAATTGTTTATAAAAAAAAATATTTATCGGTGAGAAATCATCGATTAATTACTAAAAAATAAATTTTAGAAGTTCGTGTTAAAATTTGAGACAAACCGGTTTAGCCGTTTTTGAGTAATGTTGGTCACCGACTTGAAAACACCATTTTGAAAAAAACGTGTTTAAAGTTTAAAAGTACTTTCAAGTACACTGAAACTCCTTTTCAAATTTGTGTGTAACTTCGAAAATATTCACCGGAACGATATTTCTGTGTGTATTCTTAAATATAAGTACATTCAGAAAATAAAATTCAAAAAAATCTATTTTTTGAAAATTCTAACTGTATAAAACCCCTTAAAAAGATCCTTGCCATCATCGTTTATTATATAGTTTGCTATACTTAGATACATAGAAAAATCTAACAAAAATTTTTAATTCATGGCGCATAGTTAAAATAAATTTAAATTATGCAAGTAATGCGTAAAAATGATTAAATATTTTTATAAATAAATAAACATGACCTAACATAATTATAGATTATTATATTTAATTGACGCAATTCATAAATTCAGTTAGAAAATAACTTAGCTATTAATAAATAATTAATTAATATTTCATGAATCTCGAAGCATTTTATTTGACGTGTAGTTTTTATTTTACAACCCGATTATGACCGAGACAAAAAAGGAATGTTATGTGTGTGACCTGTATGTCCGTACTTTACGATTGGATGACTAATTTCCGAATATTCATTCGAATTATCTGTCTCTGGTAGAATTTCAGACGATATCTCAAGAAGTACGCCTCCTATCATTAAATTGACATTTTTGGACATTAGCTCTAGTAGATCGATGATCCAATTTTTAAATCAAAAAAGGTAGCAAAAAAATCAAAGTGAAAACAAACAATTCTTTTTGAAAATATTTTTTCGTAAGCCATTTAGGTTCGTCAAAATTTGTCTCGCTCAAATTTAGCAAGTAAACACATCTATTTGCAATACACATAATTATTATATATATATTTATAATTGTATAGACTGCATATTTAGGGAATTTGATGAATGCGTATCATTAAAAACAGTTCAAACATTGATACTGAACTATATAACAAGCATCTATATATATTTATAATTGTATAGACTGCATATTTAGGGAATTTGATGAATGCGTATCATTAAAAACAGTTCAAACATTGATACTGAACTATATAACAAGCATCTAATCAATCAACACTGTTAGTTCTTATCTTGAATACAATTTTGTATACACTTAAATACAATTGCTGTCATCATGTAGACCTTTTAAATATGCTAACCTTAATTTGTTTAAGTATTTTTCAGATGATTATTCTTTAAAATCATAATTTTGATGATAATCTCAGACATAAGTAGGAAGTATTTACTCAAAATTTATTTAAATCGTAAAAAATAAATTCATTACTTGATTGACTGATTTATATCTTGTTAAAATAAAAAAAATCTCTTTGCATTTAACTTTTATTTTAATTCAACCAAAAATTAAAATGCCATTCCTGTTTTCCGGTTTAGTAGCTTTTCAAAGTTGAACGCGATTAATTCAATTTTTCTTTGACTGACCATTCGAAGTGTAGGTAAAAAAAGAGAATATGAAAATCAAATTTGTGACTTTTAGTATACCAAAGTATATGTTTTTGAAGTTTTTTATTTTAATAATTCAAATTCAAAATAAGCGTGAGATAATGCAATTTTTTTGTCGAGCCATTATCACTATATTCAGAAAAGTAAAAACGTGTTGCTTTATAATTGTTGTTATTAAATGTTAGTATTGGTTTATAAATTATTTTCAAAAGGACTTGTAGACTGCCTGCCTGATGCAATTTATTACGTCATCATATCTGAAATAACCGGCTTCTAAAACTGGCATTTAATTCATAAAAAATGTGATTATAATAAACTTGTTATCTTGCTATGAAACTTGAAATTGTATATTTATTTTGGTTTTAAACAATGAGTAAAAAAAAACTTAAATTTTTAAATGTTTATATGTGCTTTTTATAGGTCTGTAATTTTAATTGAATGTAATACTTCTTTTTTATTGATCAGTGCAGAGGATAAGCATGATCACATTTTACCCTTTGACCCTGACTTTTTTAAATTAATTTTTTCCCAGTTTCTTTAGAAAATCCACGAGGTTCACATAGCGAACTTCTCAATGAGTAGAATTGAAAAACAATAATTTGATTATTACGAACTAGTAATACCCGTCTAGTCGTCGCCCGTGTACTACTAAACTATCAGTTGTCCAAAGATTTGACAAATTGTGGTTATATTTTATAAAATTATTTATTTCGATTATATATTGAATAATGTATTGTGCCTAAATTAGTAGGTACACATAATTTTTAACGTAAAATACCCTATTAACTCTAAAGACCTAAAATTTGAGTCTTTGATTTGCGTTGTGTATGTCAGTGAGACTGATATCTTTCAATAAACAGAAAAGAGATACATGTACATACAAATACTTCATTTAACCCATTCCAATTGTTTATTTAAATCTAGCGGGCGTCACGCGGTTTCACTTGCGTAGTTCCCGTTTCGGTAGGAATATAGGGATAAATAGTAGTTATAGTCTTGGCACCCCAGGATAGTGTAGCTTTCCAACGGTGACAGAATATTTTTAATCGGTCCAGTAGTTTTTAAGTTTATTCGTTGCAAGAAAATCACGCAAATCGCAAAAAATAGACGCTCTTGTGTATTTTGTAATTTTAAAAAAACATGAATAGGCTTCTGCGGTTGAAATCTATCAATTAAAATAATAAAAAAATAAGCTAACTAATGGCTTGCAGGGCGCTTGCGTACGACTAGCCGACAACCGGCTATGTACAACAGATAGAGAAGACTTGTTGCCCCACGACATCATTTAACTTGCAATTTAGGAATGCTGAACATAAAAATTTTAAAAGTATTATGAATCTGGAATAAAGATACGAGTATCTTAAATGATGTCGTGGAGCAACAAGTCTAAGACCTGTTGTACATAGCCGATTCTCGGCTAGTCGTACGCAAGCTCCTTACAAAGCATTTTTTTATTTATACCCATGTATGTCAAAGCAATGCGCTTGAGTACGGTTATCCGACAAACGACTCCCGACTATATAGAACAGCCCTTACAAATATTTAGATTCAAAAGACTAATTTTTAAGGTTATGTATATACAATAAAATCATACAAGGGAGTGTTTTATTAAAAATTATTTTTTATTTGTTTAGATCATTTTTTTGAACTTTTTATGACCGAGTAATTTTTATTATGCCATCCATCCATGTAAGATACATCACTTCGAGAATTAAAAATAAAATTTCTATTGACTATATGCAATAATTAATATTTTCATATTACTATGATTATTTCAGATGCTTGATACCAGAATGTGAAAATTATACACATTTTCCACTGGAATACAATCCTAAGTGGTTAGAAAATGCTGTGCCATTTGAAAAAGACAAGCCTGAGAAATGTACAAGATACGAGCCACAATTAGAGTCAATACACGAATGTGCAACAAATTCATTTAATACAAATAAAACAATAACCTGTGATAATTACGTTTTTAAGGATACTACGTTTAAAGGAATTGCTCAAGATGTAAGATTAAAATATTAAAATAAATACTTGGCTGTGGTTCACTAAATAAATCAAAACAGAGTTTTAGCCTGTCAATACATTGTACAATAATAGAGCTTTTATTCTTATTTATTATCTTCCATAGTCATTCACGAAATCTTGCCGAACATCGTCAGTAACTTGATGAAGGAATCAGTGCGATGTTAAATGTATTTCAATAATACCTCGACAATAAGAAGGTGTATACAAAGAGACAGAGTAATTTCTTTCCCTTTTAAGCTACCAGCACTTACTCGTAATAAATATGAGGTGGTAATAATCACCTAGTTAGTCTATTTCCGTATGTCTGGCTGTCTGTTAGTTGTTATATTCAATTCTTTTATATGTAAATTGTATATACTAATATTAAAAACGCGTTCTATTCTTATATGTATATCTCTTGCACTCCATTAAACGAACTGGTAAATATTTTTATATATTATTAAGCAAGATACTTAAAATCTACCAAGCGTTTATGGTCGCATAGTAAGGGTTTTTTAGTCACTTAAAAATAATAATAAAATCTGAGAAGTTGCTGAAAAGATCAATTACTTTAAAGTAGTAGAAATATCTTGACTATTTTATAAAAATTAAGAGTAGTTATTTAAATATTTTCAGTGAAAAAAATCAAGGTGATTGCGATTCATTTAAAAGATGCGGGGATAGTGCGAAAAACGAAGTGGATTGACACCAGTATAACAAATAGCATCAATATGTTTTTAAAGAATTGAATCAAATTTTCTGGAAGTAATAGCTATTTTTAATAAGCTAAAGCTTCTATTATTATCTTATTTTGATACTACCGCTTTCCCCTTCGTATCAAATACATTAAAATAGTAGTCAAAGTTTGGTATTCGTAAAACTTTTAAAAAACGTTTACTATTATAGACAGTTTTACGTGTTATTTTCGCTGAATTTACAAATAGGTGTTGATCATAAGTTATTTACACATTTTAAGTTGTAATTTGATGTACAGTAATTTTTTACTTATGTCCTATCTATGAAAATGTTCTAATTTAATTTTTTTCAGTTTGGTATTTATTGTGATGATAAGTTATGGATGTTAACGTTACCATCGACAATGTCATTTATAGGATTATTAATATCGTTACCATTTAATGGATACTTTTCAGACAGGTAAGAATTAACTATGCACTTTCTATATGTGCTATTTGTTTTCAAAATAGAATTAAAATACACCTGCACATATAAATCTTCTTCTTCACGTTTATTTACAAAAAGAAGAGTTTTTTCATCTGACTTTTCATAGCATCATAAAAAGTGTGCAGCTCCTTTTAATTTTGTTTTAAATATCATCAATATTTACATCGATGTTCTGACATCGATATAAAAAGTGAAATATCGTTAAAAAGTTATAAAAATTTACATTATAGAATAATATATCATTGTTTTCGATTGATATATCGTTCTAAACCGATTAATATATCGTTCTATTTTCATTTGTAATATAATAAAAAAACATTTTAAATTTCTGATAATTGACAAGAGCAAATCGATCAATTTTAAAAGAAATAACTAAATTTCTAAATATATCGAAAAGTGGTTAATTGTGTTACGCTTATAAATTTATGTCGAACAATTTTAACGTATAATTAGTCGCACCTTGCTTATAACTGAGCGAACATCGCCAATCCATAAAATTTATAAAAAAAAATTTTTTAATCGTAAGAAATGTATACATTTTATGAAAATTGCTCTTTCATAAAATGTATAATGTAAGTATGCAAGGATTTTTGAGGTCGATGATTACAATAAAATATTTTCAATATTCCAAAAATTTTAAATTGTCCATACATTGAATTTTTGCGAAAATTCATAATAGTACAATCAAAATCATTTTTATCATATTGTATGGTTATTTTTTCGATCTTATTCTCTTAATCATAATAAAAAATGCACGAGAGCTTGCAACAACGCATATAGGAAAAAAATTTGGAAAACGGTCCATCCCTGCAACTTCCCGCTAATTCTATACCCAAGCACTTAAAATTTAACATATTACAATGTTTTGGAGCTTTGATCTTAAAAAAACACTTGTTCCCGAATATTTCGTAAATGATATCCCTCGAATCAATCAACCAATTTTTACGTTCTTGGCGGCGATCGACACGGTTTTTAGAGCTTTAATAATTATTTTCCTTCATCAAAAACGGTTCGAAAAGAAATGTTAAAGTTATGTTAAAAAAACTATGTTTGGTCAAGTTCTTTCGAATGGCACCAACCGCAATGAAATCGGTCGAGCCGTTCAAAACTTATAAGCGGTTCACATACTTTCACACACACACAGACATACAGACATAGTGACAACCTTGCAGGGGTAGTCAGGGAAGCTTCATGTAAACTCCAAACGTCGAGATCTGATAAAAACTCGATGTTTTCAAAACGGGGTAAAACCAATAACTTCCTTGAAAATCTTCGATTTTCTTAGCGGGAAGTTAATAATTGTACGCATATTCAGTGTTGTTTTTAAATGTATATATATATATATATATATATATATAAACATATATATATATATATATATATATATATATATATATATATATATATATATATATATATAAACATGTAATACGGTACTCAACATACATGTATCCTTTGCATCAATAAACGAAAGAAATGCAAGAAAATAAGGAAAATGATATTGAATCTCTTCTTTGTCCATTTTACTCAACTGATATGTCAATGTCATATGTTCGGCTCAAAATAACTGGTTAATATTTTTTTAGTCGCAACTAAGTTCCTGAGTATTAATAACTTTTTGACAGATTAACTGTTATTAAAAAATATTTGATAATTTTTTTGCCACTGCGACGTTGTACATTAATTACAAAATTAATTTTTAGGACAAAATTTGTGACATTTCTAAATGAAAACTATAATCAACAATATCTAATAAACTTTTCATTTATATTTTAGATTCGGACGAAAGCGCACCTTAATTCTATTAATATTTATAACCGGATGCATTGCTGAAATACAGGCTTTCTTTTCCTACAATTACTTTACTTTTGTTGCATTGCAGTTTATGGTCGGGTTGGTCGGAAGCGGAGTGTTTCCAATTACGTATACCTTACGTATGTCAATAAACTTTATCAAGTCCATAAATTTAGCAAACTGAGATTATTGAGGGATATATTTTTTATAGAAACCTCTACAATAAAGACAATGTAATAGATTGGGAGGTAGCGTTGAAAATGACACAATCATTTCAAGTCGATTAATTCGTGTTGGAATTGAATATTTATTAGCGAAAGTCAGCAGGCTCCGAGAGGGTCAACGGACGGGTAAAAAATTTCTACTGAATAACCGTGCAATCTCCTTCAATGGCAATCAAATGACAATTATTCCACCCGTAAATATTCTGCTTACTATTTTTTTAATTTACTACATTATTGATTCATCTCAATTATTAATTTCAAGCGACCTGAAATATATTTTACTATTCCTCCACCTTGGGGGCGCCTGCTGAATCGCCATTCGATTATCAACTTCATATAAACTTTCAATAAAATCAAAAATTGATGGGCCTAAAATCACCATGAAAAATACAACGCTACCTTCGGGAACTTAATGAAAGGTATGCTTCATAGAGAATCTGCCTTGTATGCACAATTTTGACATGCAAATGCAGGTGTAAAAGAGTTTTTCAAGAAAAACCATTTCTAAATATAAAATAAAATATTCATTTTTACTTTAGACTCATTTTTTCGGACAAGTATGTGCATACAAAATTTCATATCATTTGGTTTATTATTTTTCGAGTTATTTTTACGCGAAATTAAGAAGTCCCCTTAAGCAAAATATAAAATTACCATATTATTTGCGAAAATATATTAAATAAAAAAACTAACTTTTTCAACGATTTGTTACTATTTTCGACATATATATTTATATATGAGGGTATGTAATTAGTCTAAATTTTTTAACACTACTAATATTGAAGCCTTTTTAAAAATTCTGGTCTTAAGGAGCTCAATTACGGAATAAGGTAACAAGAATATTGTCCATTTTAAGCTTAAAAAATTTAAACAATTAAAATAAACGTTTATACACGAAAAATGTACGTGTCGTTTAAATAGAGAACTTTTGTTTGAAACATTTATTCGTAAACCATATAGTTTAGAATTAATTTCAGCTCTTATTCCGAAATTTAGCACATGTTCCTATAAAAATATAACAAACTCTTATATCTATACGATTCTATGCATTTAGAATTGATTATTAATTATAATTATATAATAGTTCAAACATGCGTTAGGCAATTGAACAATTAACATTGAAAGTTGTTATCTTACCTTGTTAAAAGTTGATTTTAATAGTTTTTAATATTATTAGTTCGATAATGTAGCTTAATAGTATAGCGTTTGTTGCTAAATTTATGGACTTCATCATATAGCTATCGTATTAAGTTAATTTAAGCATAAATTTTTATTTATTTTCAGTTTTGGAATTAATTGGCCCTGAATATCGTTCATTAGGATCATTTGCAGTATTTTCAATTTCAGTATTAGGTGAATCCACTTTAGCATTGGTTGCAATGCATGTATCAAATTGGCGTACAATGGTGAAAATATCAACATTTCCCGCATTATTGGTGGTTTTATATGGATGGCTTATACAAGAATCTATACGATGGCTTTTAGCGAAAGATAAAATTGGTAAAGCAAATAATGCTATTAAAAAAATGTTTGAAGAAAACGGTGTTGAATTGGAAATGGAAAAGTATCAAACATCTAAGCCGAAAACTCCAGAATATATCAAAGAGGTAGATAAAGACTAGTAAACAATAATCTCAATTATATTTTGGGAAATACTCATTCATTACTCAGGGACATTGTTTGTTACTTAGTTTTTTACAGGTTCTTAATACTTTCTATGAGTCTATGCCTAAGTGGATACGTTTCGAAGGCGAAGTTAAATATATTTAAAGATGACGCCTCTCGAAATATTTAACTCCATCCCATATTGCCTTCTATTCGCCATTAATCAGTAGGGGCTTCTATACTGTTTTAAAACAGAAAAACCTAGAATGTTCCAAACTATTTACACGAATTCCAAATATTTTAGTTATAGTGAAATATTTTTTATAGAAAAATACACATCACCAAAAATCGAAATAATTCAACAAACGATTGTAGTCTTTGATATATTATATTAAATTTTTACTTTCATGGTAAAAAATTTTGCTCAATAAATGTCTTATATATTTTATTAAAAGAAAAATTCATTTTTCTTTTATAACAGATGATGTTGTGCATTTTTTATTATAATTAAAATATTCGTGTTTAGGCATCGAAAGAACAGGGAAGGTACTGTTCAACATATTCGTTTAACATATTTTTAGTTGAAACTTTTACTAGTATCTAGATCTGAGGGTCCATAGAGGGATGCCGTTGCAATCCTATTTATAGCTCCACAATATTTCCCCGTCTCTCCCCTTAATCGGTGAAGATTTCTTAGATTCTTATCGATTAAGGGAATTATTTTATTGGAAGAGATAGTTATTAATACCAAAGATATGTCGAAAGTTTTAAGACTTTAGGTTGTAATTCATTTAAAAACGATGACAGACAGTACAGCTATACATTAAAAAAAATTGAACCATCTTAACCCATGTTTAAAAAAAATTTTTGTAATTGTTAAAATTTTGATAAAATGATTCAAACTTTTTACGTGTGGTTCTATTTAATTGTTTAGTCTAACGTATCGTCTTTAAATTAGGCTGCTGAATTTCATAACAACCTGGAGGCCAAAAGTCTTCCGATATCTGATTTACTTCCTTCTATTACGTTGGTCTATTTGCCTTTTTAGGAATAATAAAAGTTATAAATTATGAAATACAAAAGACAATAGTTTTACAAGATCGCGAAGTTTATTTGTAGTTTTATTGCATTATAAATTGTTTTACACACGGGTAGCTACAGATTGAATCAATGAACACATTCTAATTTAATGAACCATAATAGATATTTTATGCCTTGTCAATGTACGTGAACAAGATGTGTGAAATTAAGGTAACTTTATATGTAAGGTTTATAGTCCCTGCTCAGCTAATAGAAACAGTCGTGTCAATTGAGACTTGTTAAGTTCACAAGAAAAGCTTACGCATAATCAGCAATTAAAAAAAAGTAATTCGAAACATCTCGATGTATAATTTCAATTAATCGGAGGGGAGGAGGAATAACGTTCATTATTATCTATTTTTTGACAAGCTGGAAAATTTAACATAATACTTAAGAGATTGTATGAATCAAAGGACTGACTATATTTATGAACCATGCATGTGATGTTGTTGAAATCGGTAGAAATTAAGAATGACATACAACAACGAGGCTAGAAACATGTATAATAGACTCTTTGGTTCTCGCCACTTACAAAAACTTAACATATCAGATATAATAGATGTTATTTTAACTATGATTTTAAAGTTTTCTGCTTAGAAGATACAAAGAAGAGTGATGAAATCTGTGGCTTGTTTATCAAAACTAAGAGGCAAATTAATTATAAATATTATCATTTTCCCATGTTTTACTATTCAAATTATAAAAACGTGATGATTATGCATTAAATGTATTCCAAATTTTGAGGATTTATAAAAGTATTGCTTTCGAGTTAACTTCTTTAAAGTGTATTGAAATATAATAATGAAGCACCCTGCATTATGTAATAATCTTTCAATTTTCGCGGTCAAATAATTCAAAAATAATTATCCAAATTTAAAATTTGGTATGCACGATATTGATATGAAAACGGTGGGCTTATCGAAGAGTCTTTTTCGAAACATTTTTAAATATATAAAAATCGTGTTTGATTTTATGTATTTAAAATTTTTTGAAAACCTTAGAAATTTTTTTCGTGAAAATTCTTCGACAAACCCTTCGTTTTCATTTCAATATTGTGCAAGCCAAATTTGAAAACATTCGGATTAGTATTCGGATTAGTTATTTGGGCGTGGAAATTGAAAGAAATACAATGCATATTACATATAATTTAAGTCAACAGCTTGTTAGAAGCACACTTCTTTATATCAATAACAGCTGTAGATAATCTCTCTTAATAGTAGCCCAGCGCATATAAGAATTCTGTATAAGACAATTTTTTATAAGAATATCTTACAATGTTATCTGAAGTAGGCCATCTGTTAGTCAAAAAAGTAATTTATAAATTTAAAACATTTGAAAGTTCATTAGTTCATTGTAGTTCGTTGTACGTATCCGATGATATCTGTTGATGCATAAGATTTTTGTTCGATGTGTGATTAGATTTTCTTATAAGACTGTCCGATCGTGTGCGTTGACATCAGATTTTCTGATCAGAAATTTTGATGGTCAACGTGTGCGCTGGCCCTTATTATAAACAAATTAATAGTAAAAAATTTTATTGTTCATTGAGTATGCAAAATTTACTTGTCATACCAAAATGATAGTTTGAAAGTGACTTTCAATTGGGTCTATTTGTTGTACGAGAAATAGTGTGGAAATAGAATATCAATTGTATCATGTATATCAAAATAGTTTTTGTTACTCTATTATAAAATACAATATTTTATGCATAAATAAATTAATGATTGTCATAAAATTTCGTTTTGAATAAGAAACCTTGATATGACAGATTTAGTCTGTTGGTTAATATTCATCGAAACAATCAACAGATTTGTAATATTTTTTTTTTGTTCAGTTGATATTACGACCTTAAACGCAAGATTGTTTGTTAGTTGTTGAAAATATTAATTTGGTAATTAATTCGTTGATATTAATTGGAAACTTACATCTTTTTTCATTTCCATTTTCGCCTTTTATCTTTATGAAATATTTCTTATGGTTAAAATATGAAAAAAAATGGACTGAATTTACGCATTTACGCAAATCATACGCACTGGGAGAGCTGAACTTGTATATTTTATTTATATAATAGCGGGTCTTAGAAAAAAAAAATTAGAGCTTTATAAACGTCCAAACTATTTTGAAACAAACATGTTTGTAAAAAAAAATGTATGCTGTCAAATTGCTGTATTGAATTATTGCACAGCACTTAATTTTACGTAAAAATTAGAGAAATACAGTTTGTATTATTTGATTTTTGCCAAATAGAAGTACTTATTGGAATTGTTGGATTAATAACAAACAATATTTTAAAATAACCATTTAATTAGTACCGTTTATAATCGATTAAAACAGACATTGAATACAGATAAGAAAATTTATTTATAGTCCAGAGTACAGCACCTTTGCGTTTCAGGAACAAGCAAAGTTCCTTGACGCGAACGGTGTAGTGATTAATATCTTCAAAAAAAAATTTGAAACAACTTGCGACTACTTCTGGGCTTCTGGAATCTTTGCAAGATCGGATACCACTGGAATAATTTTATTAGGTTTTATTGCTCATTGAGCATATTTCGCTCAATAAAGAGTCAAATTGGAATCCGTAGCAACTTTGACTTTGGAGCTTCACAACTACAAAAAGCATTTCTTTAATGGAATTGAAAAAGGCATTGATTCAAATTAATAAAAAAATACAACAATGAACTATCAATTGTTTTAGAGTGATTTTTACTTCCTTATTCTTTTTTTGAAAAAGTTCCATTTTATATCCATGTGCCTGGCAGACTTAAAGTCGCTCAGCCTGGTTAACTATTGTTGCCGTGTTCATCAAGGAACGTTCCGGAAATGCTGTACCCATTTCGATATCTCTATTTTTATCTTTAGTCAAACGGTACTCCAATTTTGATGAAATACATCCATGATTCAGTTTTACATTACTTTATTATTATAGAACAGATGTCGGTAATCTTTTCTGATCTGCGAGAATAGAAATGGAAAAATAATACTGAAGTGGTTGAGTGTCTAGCTAGAGTTAAGATGTGTAATGTTGTAGGTGAATTTGTCACATATCCTCTGTACTAATAATACTTTTAGTTAATACACTTTACTTTTAACTTGACTTTTTACTTAATGGTAACTTACCTTGAATAAATTATTTAATATTAAATCTATATTTTAACATTGTAAAATCATTATTCTTATTTCATTCACGAAGGTTTTATAGCATAATCACATTTAATTTCTATTAAACTTATTTATTAATCAAATCAGAGATATAAATAAAAAGTTCAATACAATATAAAATGTATAAAACGTTCTTTGCATATCAGGAATTCAATTTTTAATAATATAATAAGGTCATTCATATTTCTCCTGTCTATTTTGGTTCAGTGTCCTCAAAAGATATGTTTTGTGACCTTTGTAATTTATTTTAAGGTTTTCTGTTTCAAAATTACGATTTACAGCTAAATGAAATGTATATTGTTGAATGTTTTACATACAATATAACCGAAAACTGGAATGAGACAAATGCCGCAAAAAATAATAGTCAAATGCAATATTCCGTAGGGAATATCTAAATTATATTCAATACCTAATTAGGAGAGTTCAAAGGGTTGGAAAGTAACTCGTATGGTGAAGAATAATTCAAGCTTTCTTAGTTTACTTCCACAGAAAATTTTAGATACTCAAAATGTAGCCAAATCCATTTTTTATCTTATGTCTAAATTGCAAGTCACTCGTTCCGGATATATATTATTGTAGTGTATTTTTTAATGATAATTTTATTTCGATAATTTCTCTTTATAGCCCTACGGTTGCTCATAGGAGCCAACAGTGTTCGAACTCACGAGTTTCAATACGTCAGAATTTAAATTAGTAATTTCTTCTTTATAGTTGACTTTTGAAAATTGACAAAATTTGTGATTTTTATAATAAATAAACGAAACAAAGGAAGAAGTTCATCGCCATGTATCGACAGAAATTTTCAATTCAAAATTTTGGCATCTTTTATTTGTAACTTGTGTTAACTACAGGATCATCAAATCTAATAAAAAGATACATCTTTTGAGGCGTTTGTTTATTACAGCTAACTGTATAGAAAAAAAAATTCACCGATTTCGAGACAGATTTTTCACGAGCAACTATTAGAGTTTTGAATTGTTGCTGCAGTAAAGTGGTCATTTGGCCGATATTAAATAAATTTTAAATCTTCTAATAAACTTTTAAATAATGTAGAACCCAATTATTTTCATTTCTAACACTTTTTTTTTATAACATAAGCAATAAGAATCATCTTTATTAATTTCCTTAATCTCTAGCCAGTGTTATAATTTGTTAAAAATACAATGAAATAGAAAAATAGTTGCTTAAAAATACATCTTAAAATTATATTTACCTGCATAATTTGTGTAGTTTAATTTATTCAATTTGTTTTTTTACAGAAACAAGAAACTTTTCGGGATTTATTCCGTTCATTTCGAATGATTATACGAATTTTAACATGTATGTTTTGTTGGATATCGTGTGTATTTGTATTTTATGGTATAACATTGGGTTCGGTATCAATATTTGGAAATTTATATCTTAATTTTATTATGGTTGCTGTAATTGAAATACCTGGAAATTTAGCTGCATTAATTTTCAGCAATAAAGTTGGACGAAAAATGACGTTAAATGGATCTTTTATGATAGCTGGCCTATCATGTATAGGATTTACATTAATTCCAGGTATTCTATTCTTACAATTACATAAAAAAAGAATAAAGAACTTGATTCGACTAATAAAATCTATTGCTCATCACGAAGTAATATTATAGCTCTCAAAATCTATTTGTATTTAATGTGTCATCCGTAAATTATGACACAATAATTTCATGACTTTATAATCACAATCACGAGCCCCTCCACCGATCTACATAACAGATGGTCACACTTATCAAACTTTTGCCAGAAATTTTTTATTAAATAAAAACAGTCGTTTACAAGTACGTCAACCATATGTGACACTTTTTTCATCACCTCCTTACTCCTTAACATAATCCTAATAACCAATTTACAAAAAAAAAATTATTATCTCTTTTCCATTTTATGCGCAAAAGGAAATTGAGAGTCAATTAGAAATATTTTGGATGGTAATTTTCTTTTAATATGAAAGTAATTCTTTATACAAACATAATGACTTGGCTATCATTAAGACCTCATTTGATAAACCTCATTAAGGACTCGTTATTACTTCACAAACAGGGAGCCGTAGTTATTTTTTTTAAATACATCCTTATTAAACAAAGAAGGGCATACTATGTTATGACGTCGATTTTCATTATTCCCATAGAGATTACATGTTAATCGTTTTTTTCAAGAAGGAGATGGATACATTATCTTGAAGACCTTATAACTTGTTCATTTTTATTGATTGATTGAATAATTGTTTTTTAGAAAGAAAAATATTATATTTACATGGTATTTAATAAGATATATTATAATTTTAATGTAAAATTTTGTATTTTTGTATTTTTAGGCGAAAGCTGGATGAAATTATTAACCTTTTTATTAGGAAAATGTGCAATAACATCAGCATTTAATTGTATATATATTTATACAACCGAATTATTTCCAACGCAATTTCGACAAAGAGTGATGGGTATATGTTCATCGGTAGGACGAATTGGTTCAATTGTTGCACCACAAATGCCATTCTTAGCACGGATTTGGACACCATTACCATTTTTAACATTCGCATTCATGGCTATTTCTGGTGGTATCCTAACACTCATATTGCCTGAAACATTGAATACTACATTACCTGATACCATTGATAATGCATTAAATATTGGCAAATCATCGAAAAATGATAACAAACAAAATAAATTTTAAGTTATTTATTGTAAATATTTTAGACAAAGAGCTCTTGGGAGGTTTTAGTTAATTTCTTTCTGTAACAATGTAATTTTTTCATTGATGATTCGTAATTTGGGATTTCGTACTGAATGCACGTTCTGGTAGGAATCAGCTCTGCACATCGTCAGCTTTTACACATTTTATTGGGATAGACATTGTAATAAGAGTTTCAGTAAAAAGTAGCGCATAGAATTTTACATTCAAAAAGTTCTTTGTCATTTTTTGCTTTCATTATAAATAAGGCTTATAAGTTTTTACTCATTCACACACAAAAATTTCATATACATCATAGTGTATGTAAAATGTACACATGTATATGTGATAATCTTAGACGTTCTGGCTACGTTATTTTTAATTATATCTAAAAAAAGAACTTTTTTTCTGTAAAATTTTATAATCTACAACTTGTTATTTCTAACTCTTACCGTAAAAGTTGATAATTTTTGTAATTCCCGATGACGTCCAGGACTATTCCTGCCAAAACTTGGTTTCTGTACTTCCCATACTATCTCCCATGCGCCCTTAGAATTTTTATAGACAGTGGTGTTAGTAATTTAGTAACAGCATTAACATACATAAATTTAAATCATTTTCCCGATCTAACATTAAATTAATAACGATCTTAACATTATAATTATAATTACAGAATATCATTAATTCATAAACAAGAAAAATGTTTATTCTTTTTTGTGATAAATTATTTCGCCTAACATTGACAATTATCAATGAGATTCTTAGTACCTAAATGGTACGTGGAAGAGAATAAAACTAAATTTTTCATATCATCTCAAAAATGGTCGTTCTGAACTGCTTTAATTGTGTTCAATTGTAGTATCCCAAAGCGGCGATGGATCTAAATACGCTACTGTTTATAGGATAACTAGATATTGAATTTTGTACATATTTTCCTGTATTTATATTATTATTTATATTATTATATTTTTTTCCTGTAAATATTTTTTTCCAAATATAATTTATTATAAGACTTTGTGTTTCTTTAAATTTAGCATGAACCAGTTATTTTAGACATTTGACTTCTTTTATAATGATTCGACAAAAGTATTTAAAAAACATCTTTTTGTCGTTTTTAAATTAACAGTACATGAAAATTTAAAAAAAATCAGAGACATGAACAATTTTTGGTATGTGTCAATTTCCAAGTCCATCTCCTTATAAACTTTAAGTGTGCCAAATATCATACTCCTCCGTCCGCCCAATGTTCATAAAAATGAGTACAAAGTTTTTGCTTCATGTATAAGAGAATTATGACTCCATTTTCTAATGTCTATAATTCACACACTTAGCTTTAATTTTCCACTGAGTTATGGACCCCGAATAAAATTGATACCGAAACTTGATAGTTGCCGTAGCACCAATCATGGGGCGTTAATTTGGAAAGATGAAAACAGAAAAATGAATTCTTGGTAACTGGAAAGTGTTTCAAAATTTTTGGGTTGAATTAATGGGTCGAATTTTAGTCTTCAGAAATGTGCTAGTAAATAAATCTTATTTTAATATTTCATCAGTTTTGTAAAAAACTTGATAACTGGTAACAAAAAAGTTCATGGTAGATTTTACAGTTAATTTTACTCAATTGCTTAGACAAAAATTGTTCTAAATATTGAAGATATTTGACTCAATAGCTTAGGCAACATGTATTGCATATTTATGATACGCATTGCATAATATACTCATTGAAAAATAGCGCATGTCAGACTTAATGTGGCCTGGACGGAAATATTCATTTAAATGCTGTATTATTTTTTAAACTTAGTAAAACAAAACTTGTACGGCCTAGAAAGTGATTCAAATGCAATAAAATTTTTTTATTCATTTCATCTTAACATGTAAATAAAAAAAATTGAATTAATTTTTCATGAATTGATTAATTTATGTAAATTTTTAAATACAATGTAATTGAATTTGAATAGAACAGACAAATTTGCGGATATTAATGTTTAACATAAATATTCTTATTCATTAAATTGAAAGAATTATTCAATTATCATTAAACAGAATAATATTGTGTTAAATTTCAATTATTTTGTTAAATATGTATGTAAAATTACTAAAGCATGTATATTTGAAAACAGAACGGCTCAGTAAAATAACGTCACATGTAAAAAATTCGATTATTGAACAACTACCGATAGCCACAAGGTAAGAGAATTATATTGTAATATTCAAAGTCTACTCGATAAAGTTTAACGCTATTAAATCTTACAGAAGTATGAATACTTTCCACTTAGATGCTCCATTACAAAATTGTCTTCCTGACAAGGGATTACTCTATTGCTTGATAACAGAAAAAATATGTGTGGATATTTTTACAAAGAAAAGTAAAATGTTTTCTAAATATAAATTTTCAAATTTGTTTAAAAAAATTGAGAAAGTTTAGAACTAAGATCTGAAAAAATAATTCTAGTACTTTTGCAATTATGAATTTTGTGAAAATTATTAAAATTAATTTATTTGGCAATTTCAAATAAATAAAAATTGTAAGAAGCTGGTAAGAAAAATTAAAAATAATTCTTATTTTACGATTAAATTAAAAATAATTCATTTGTAAGACATCGCTCGTAAAGGCTACGATATATTCTATTCAGAACAGATTTTTAGCTTTCTTCAGTACAATATGCAATGAGGAAAGAAATAGTAAAATAAATTTCCTTAGTTTCTGTATATAATTAAAAATAAAGAATAATATAAGAAAAATGCACCTCAATTTATCTATACATATATATGAGGTAGTTCTGACATATTTTATATGCCGTTCCTGAGGCAAATAAGACACGGGAGATAATTACACCCTCATTCAAAATTTCTGGCCTAGATTATTTGTTGAAAAACATTTTTAGTCAGTATAAACTAAGTTAAATAAATTCGCATTCAGTGGTTACTTCATCTTATTAAAAATGAATGATTTGTAAATGAACTAATAATAATTGTACGATTTTATAACTTTTGATGAAATAAAACCGTAACATTTTAATTTTAATTGTAATCTTAACATTAAAATTATTGTTTATATTGGACGTAAGGAACTGTAGGACACGAAAAATGTGTGAATTTGTATTGAGATTCATAATAATTTATTATTTTTTGGTTTTTTCTAAAATCTAATCACCTGGTTTAAAAGACCCAGTGGAAGTATGCGTTGGCTTCATTAGCCTTCTTGACCATATCTCAATAGAAAAGCATACATGAAGCGTGGCCATACCCGTATACATTAAGGACATGGAATCCATATCTCAACTTTGACCATATTAAATATATTTTTAAATAAATGTTTTATTTTATTATTGAAACAAAAAATGTCATTTTTATAAAATTTGATTGTCTCGCTTCTCTTAAAAATCACAATACTCTTTGGGAAGGTTTTTGGTCAAAGCGTAGGGAATTACAAAAGGAAATGTATAATTAAAGTTCTATATGTTTTATTTTTACTAATTTAAGGACAATTTTTAGGAGTTCTTTTGAGGATAATGTAAGAAAAACTTCAAGTTTACAGATGACCTTCTTATACTACGGCAGTTTAAAACGGCTCAAAAAGAGAGTTTTTTAAAAGTAAAATATTTTTAAAGGTATTTATCTCTTGTGATATTATCTAGACTTTTATAATAAATCAAATTAGTAAACTTTGTAGAAAGCTTGATTTTATACACAAAATTCACAAAATATTGCATTTATAGCATATTTAAGTTAAGTGGGCCTTATTTACCTCAAGGACTTTATATCAAGTATAAAAATGAATAAATTCGAATCAAAATGCAAGTTAGTTCACACTTCGATTCCATGAGAAGCTTTTGTTCAATATGAACAAATAGTTTTATCATAAAACTAGCTGGCCCGGCAAAAAAAACTATCTACTATAAGTGTACTTATATGTACGGGGATGTACTTAGAATCGAAAGCGTTGTAAACAATAAAAGTATGCTTTATTTAGGTTAATAAATCAATTTTTATGAAAATAACGAATATATTTTAAATAACAATTCTTGATAGCTATGTATGTAAACATCAAAAATCATTATTCATATTTTACTATCAATTATGACAGTATATCAATTATAACGATTTATCTCTCAGCGCAATAAAGTGTACAATATTCGTGGTTAATCCGTCTTTAGCCAACACAAAACAAATCAGATGGTTTTCTCAAGCGAGAACATGTCACATATAGTTGTCCGTGGGAAAAGCATGATTGTTCTAAGTCTAAGCGAATGCAAATCTAACTGGGAATTAAGTTTGAATTCAATTGTTCACATCTGTAGGAATCATAGGGATTCGCAGCAATACATTTTTGCCTTAAAACTTGCCGTTCAAAATGATATGGCTTCAATATTTTCATTAATTTTTTAATGATAATCGTGTTCCATTACATAGCCGTTGTGGGTTCAAGTTACAAAGCAGAATGATCGCAGAACCAACCTTCAAAATGGTGTTGTGGCATGCCTGGGTAATCCAAAAACTCAATTGGAAAATTCACAATTTTGTTAGTATAGCAAACAGCATCAAAAAATTTGCATGACACCATTGTCAACAACTGTTGTATCTTTAAATTTAACCTACTGACGTCCACATTTTTTGCTGCCAAACTCGGTCTTACAGCCAGTCACTTATGATTTTTATATTGTGTGTGTACATTGGGAAATATGTGATCGATGATTGTGCAGAAGCCCGCCTGTAATTTTATGCATCCAGTATTTTCATATACAGCAACTTTCCCATCTCCAATATCTAACAGTTGTTTAGAGAAAGTTTCGGCGAATGGATCCTGAAGCATTTAAACGCGCATGTTCACTGTCAGTTGTACTTTTTCAATATTATGCCACAGTCGCTTAATATGACTTAATATTGTATTTATTTGCTTATTATCTGACTTACCTTTCACAATAGTAAAACACGTATATTTATTAAGGAAGTACGAGCGCCAGGCGGTGTGGGGATAGGTATCGACTCTAGCGCGGTAAGGGGAACGCAGTAACCATATGATTTTTTTCAATATATAGATATACATTTAACATTGGCTAGTGGCGGCATTTATTTTTCTTTTAATTAATATACTTTAATTAGTCGGGCAAGTGTAAATGTTTTTGAATTAAATTTATCACTAATATATTTACTTTCATCCATAAGTTTTTTAAAAATATTCACCGACAGTTTTACGAGAAAAATACAGAAATGTATCAATGTTTGAAGGTTACCCCATAAGACCAATGTTAAATTGCTCAACTTTAAAGTTAATTATTTATTTAAATGATCGGGCAATCTCCTTCAAATTTTTGGAATTTGTTTAGACATATTTAAACTTTGTATTAAAAAAAAATCAAGCCTTTTATCAAAAGTTGCCTTGGTGCTCGTACTTCCTTAAACACCTACACGTTTTGTTTTGATTTAAAACTATTTTCAAAAAATGTTAAGTACAATATATACAGGTACAGAGTAATGGCCGTTGTTTGCGGGAGTTTACAACACGTGTTTATTTACATGAGATCAATCAATAAACTGAGAGTTAAAACTGTCTTAGTCAGTTATTAATAAATTGTGAATAAATAATTATTGTACTGAAAATTAATCATAAATTTACGATGAGAGTAAAATTAACATGAGAGTTGCAAAAACAAATTAAAATAATACGTATAACAGTCACTGCTACGATTGATACACAAATAAAAACAAACAAAAAAATGGGTTAAAAATGTATAGTGAGTAAGATCGGAGACCGGCTTCGTCCTCACCACTACACCGTGATATTTGCTAGATGAGTGGTGACAACCGTAGATACCTGGTGGGAATAACTGATCGATTGATAGTTGTTCAGATATCGACCGGCGAGGGCGGGAGATGAATTGATAAAAAAATCATAATTAAAGGAAATTGAAATTATTAACTCTGAATTCGTACTACAATTATTATATTCGATTGCGATCTTGCAGCCCTATTGCCGATTTGTGGATAAAATAAAAAATGAAAATCGAGATGGATCAATAGGGGTTGGTCATATAAGGATGAAAAGTTGAGTAATATTAAATTTTTTATTCATTCAGTCATGACAAAATACAAATAAAAATTAAAGTTTTTAATCAATAAATAAAAAATAGGGGTTGATCATAGAGGTGTGAAAATTTAGAGTTGAATGTATTTTTGTATGCTGTATCATAAAAAAATAAAAACAAAAATTTTTGTCCAAAAAAATAAAAAAAATTTAGGGGTGGACTACCATTTAGGGGGATGAAAATAGATGTTGTCCGATTCTCAGACCTAACCGATATGCACACACAATTTCACGAAAATCGGTTGAGCCGTTTCGGAGGAGTTCAATTACGCACACCGTGACACGAGAATTTTATATATTAGAAGATAACAAACACTTATTTCAACTGTCATTATAATTTCTACCGATTGTATCTATAAATTCATACATTTTACAATTAATATGTGAGTTCATTTGAATAAATTAAATGTTATAAGTTTACATTTTACAATTAAACTAGTAATATTTTACTATGGAGAAGAAGTGATGCATGTATAATATTTTGAAAACCACATTGTAGGAAAAACTAAACCAATTTTTCAATAATGTAATTATTCACAAATTTGACAAGTTATAAGGAAATTAGAATATTCAAGGTTTTGTTTGAATAATTTAAATGTTAAAAAAAAAATAATTGGTTGTAAAAAATCAAAAATAATTAAAAAATATAATTATGATATAAAAACATTATTTGACGAATTTGATAATTTTTTATTTTATAACTTATTATTTATTATTTTATAAGATGGAAACGCTACATATTTAATTTTAATTTACTAAGATTTTATATCTTATTTTCAAGTTCGGTGGCTCTCAAAAATTTAAACTTTTACTAGCTGGCCCGGCAAACGTCGTTTTGCCATATATTTCAAATCAACATCAATATTTTCTAAGTATAACAACATATTTCAACACTCTATTTCGAAATAATGAAGCTTAGGCAAATCAGAATAAATAATGATATTAATTTATATTTTAAAGCATACCCAGTTCACGCGTTGTTGTGTTAATTTCCCCATTTTATTAAATGATATTACATCGATTTCATGCGGATACAATTCTACCTTTATGGGTAGAATTACAGAAAATCCTTTCTTATAGGATTCCCGGTATCTAGTGTATACACGGTATTTACCTGGTATTTGGTGGGGTACACCTGGTACCGCGTTCACCCGCTAATTTGTGTTATGGTACTCATACACTTGATGAAAGGTATATTGAACTCCTGAACCACGAATGATTCCGGTGATATTTGCGATACTTGCGATCCTTGCGGTGAAAAATGCGATATGCACACTTTATACAGTTAACAGTTCAACATACTGCTAGTGAGAAGAGATAAAGAAGTTTTATTTTCAATTTCAAATTTAATTTTGGTTTCTATGGAAATTATGCACATAGGATTTGTAACATTTGAGAAAAAAAAAGACAAAAGATGTTACAAAGCTAAGAACATTTTGTAATCGAAAATTAAATTGTCGTTTATAGTATTTTCCGTTACTTATCCGTTATTCCGTTATATATATATATATATATATATATATATATATATATATATATATATATATATATATATATATATATATATATATATATATATATATATATATATATATATATATATATATATATATATATATATATATATATATATATATATATATATATGTAGATTGATAGATATGCTCTAAAATTGTATACTTTCTTGTAAATCTATTTGCGAGGTAAGTTTTCATTAGAATGTTTTTGTAATAGAACCGATTTTACATCTCGTCACGTTTTATTGACCCTGAAGTCGAATACCTAAATACTGTACACGTTCGTCTTTATGCATGTTCGTTAGTCTCAATTATCTTGAGAACGGCGAGGATTGTATTCAATGTATAACTACATTATTTAAAACTGTTTAAGTAGCATACAACTTAAATTTTCTTCAAAATCGGCTCACCTGTTTTTGTGTGATAGAAATTGTGAGACGTTAATACAGAAACTTCCCGACTAGAAATTTTTGACTGCACCCATTTGGGGCCCAATAGGGTTTCCCAATTGGGATTCTACGTTGGGATGTAACGCAGATACTACCTTGGGCACCAATCGGGAAATCCCAATCTGTTCCCTGTTGGGCTAAACCTGTGTGTGCCACTTAGGGCAGTCCCGATCTGTTCTTTATTGGGTAATACCTATGCGGTCCCACACAATAAACTCGTAATAAAACAAAGTGCAAATTGACTTACAAGTATTTTTATTAATAATTTTTAATATAAAAAAAAAAAAAAAAAATTGATTTTCAACAGATTTTTCGAAACTTTTTTCCACGAATAAACTTTTCGTTGATTAATTTAATGAGGTATCAACAACACAATTTTTTTCGGAATCAGAACTATTCGGTCTTGTTTTTTTGTATTTTGGTTTAATTTTTGTATTTTCGTATTTTTCATTGAACTTCCTTTAGAATCAATCGATGAAGATTTATGTTCATAGAAGAAACGCCAGTATTAGAAGAAATCTTGCTTTGATCTTAGATGATAATGATGATCCATTAATTTAAATTTTTTCTAGCTTTTTTTTTGGAGACTCAATCTCGTTCTTAGTTTCTTCTTCGCAAAGCCCTGTAAAAAATAACCATATTTTGTAATTTTCGAAATTTCGGCGCATCATAGGGAGGTGGCATGTATTTACAATAAACCGTTTGGTCGTGTTTGTTTCATGTCAGCCAAGAACTTCGAACAATATCGATGTCATTATCAGAATTTTTTCCCAAAAAAAGCATTAACTGTTATTTAGATTTGTTTCTGAAACAAAACAAAATTCAAAAGATTAATATATCAATTACAAGCACTTTAAATGGAAGTAAAAAGATTTCATTTTTTGCAATTACTTACATAGTATCAGAAGATATTGAAAAAGAAGTTAACACAAAATTATTTCTAAAACAATCACTAATTTTTTAACTAAACGTTTAAAAATAAACATCAATTGATTCAGAACTTATTATATATTTAATGTCGAAATAATCAGCTTAATTTTTTCGTTTTATTTCTTCACATTAATATTTAAAAAACTTTCACATTAAAATACACATAAAGATTTATTCAACAATCTCAATTCAAATAATTAATTGCTATCGCTTCCCAAGTTCTGATAATAAAACAAAATTAACATTTTAAAATGAATTTATGCAAGTTCGTTCACTGCACTACGACGTACAATCTACAGATTTAGACTTGTTAATAACTTTTTTTGTTGGAAGTAAACATTATTTTTAGACTAAGAGCCCGTGATCGCCAGTCCTACCACATAGTATAAAGGCTAAAAAATTTTCTGTGCAAGTACCCTACAGCAGGTAAGAAGGTTTGGATATTATGAATCTCGAACCGTGGTGGCTTTGGCAGGTAACAGTTAGCAAAGGTGAGCATAATTGCTGCCCAAAAACATAGCATAATGCGCAATTTTTTAGTATGTTCTACAGGATACTATTTATTAGAATATCCGAACTTCAACTATGTCTGGAAGAATGTTAGAACTTTTGAAACTGTTTGGTCGTTTGGAAAACATCTTTGAATAGTTGATCAAGTAACATACATAAAAATCAGATTTTATATTATAACGTAAGTTGAATTATTATTTATTCAAGGCATCTGGCAGGGGGTTGCCACCCTACAAAATGTCTGGCAACGGATGGTATGATATTCTAATAGTATCCTGTAGAACATACTAAAAAATTGCGTATTATGTTATAATGTTTTGGGGTAGCAATTATGCTCATCTTTCCTACCTGTAACCTGTCAAAGCCACCACGGTTCGAGATTCTTATTAACCAAACCATCTTACCTGTTGTAGGGTACTTGCACAGAAAATTTTTTAGCCTTTATTCAATGTGGTAAGACTGGCGATGACGGGCTCTCCCTCTATTTCTTTTGGGTGACGTCACTAAACACGTGTGACAGTACATATATTAACCTTGAAACTATATCACTGTAATGCTTGTTAATCATCACTATGTTTTATACACATCACATAAAAATATATAATTTTTTTTTTTTTAATTAAGACATGTCTTTTTTATTTAGCATTTTAAGAGATGTGCATTTTTTTTTTAATAGAGAAAAGTTTGTAACTATACAACTCTCAATATACTCCCGAACACTATCTAATGAGTAATTTTGTAACAAAACACTCTATTCAAAATATTCAAAATATTCAAAATAAAAATTATAAAAGAAAGGCGAAAAGTACAAAATCTTTCACATTGGGCTATACCATTATTTTCTCCAAAGGGTCAGAGTACGGTAAAACCAAAATGTTGTCATTAATTTTTGCATTGGGTTTTCCCAATCAATTCCCAATTATCGCCCAGACAAAAAAAAAAGAACTATTAGCATTACTGATTTTTACTTTGGGCTGTCCCAATAAGTTCCTAATTGAATCCTAGTGCAGTAAAACCTATATTAAATTATTTTTCTGGATTGGGATTTCCCGATCAGTTCCCAGCTAGTTACCGTTAAGGACAAACTCACCTCCAATTATTTATTTTTAAATTGGGCTATCCCAATAGGTACCCAATTAGATCCCAACCGAGATAAGCCTTTTGGGTAAGCCCTTGCATTTCCCAATTGGGCCCCAATATAAGTATTGGGATAATTTCTAGTCGGGTTACTGACTTTAGGTAATGAGACTAACAAAAAGATGGTGAATCAGTTTCATATATACTATTATAAACTATTATAAAAAGCCAAAAAAACTGAAGGATAACTTAATACCTATTTTGAAATGAGAGTTTGTTTTGCAAACAAAATTACCTATTTTTTCAAGAAATGTAAAATCAGTATTTCTCTATAACCAAACAAAAATCATCTCAGAAAAGACAAAGAAAATCGAAAGAAATCACTCACTTCGAAAACCAGCCAAAGTTATCGACCGTTGAGCCCATGATTATCCTTGACCATACTTAAAGTAGTAAAAGACAAGAAACAGCCTGACCAACTTGACGGAAAACGGAAAAAAAACAAGATAAGGAAAGAAATGAAAAGCGGTGAAGGTGATGTCTACAAAGGGATTAAAGAAAATAGCTAATAATTGTGCAGAATCCAAAACTTAAAATAGGTAAACTCCTTCAATTTTGCAATTGATGATTTGTATTACACATTTTTAAAATTATATTATTGACTGGACATTTAATAATGTCGATATTGTCGCTTGCAGTTACACTTGTCTCATTTTACACGTCCGTACAAAATAAAAATCTAAAATCATCAATCGTATGTTGAGAAATAATAACTTATAATCAATTTACCAATATTTAATATTTGACGATTTTACTCAATTGGCAATTATCTCTAATCGTTTATTAAGAAATATAGTTTGCTTATTCTAATATTGATATTATGATATTTTTGATTTTCAAAACTTTTAATTTTTTTTTTTTAAGAATATGATCTTTTTTGATATTTTACTACAAATTATGACAAAATAAAAAACAAATTTTCATAGAAACACACTCGATAATATTTTAAAAAACATTTAGATATGTATTGCCTGACAAACACTGGCTCATTGTTAAAGCCATTCATAATATTTTATGAGAATAAATAAACTACCAACTACTTCAATCTCATTGTTCATCAATTTAATTGGAATTCATTGTCCACAAACAGCGTTGAGGGCCCTATCCTATTGTTAATATCTTATTAATAATCAGATTGAATGTTATTAAGCCACTAGTTCATTATGTTTTAATTATGAAAGCTATCAACAATGTATACAGTGTGGTAATCATAATATCATGAGAAATTTCGTCACATGTTGTTTCCCACGTGGTCACAGTATATATAAGCTCTGTTAAAACTACTTTCTCGCGCCAGAGTAGTTGCTTCAGGATTCCATAGGGACAAATGAGGATGACGTTGACGATATTCCCTTTCCCCTTTCCCCTACCTAAAGCAGAACGGTGTCTCTCAAATTAAAAAAATTTTGGTAGACATCTTATCGAAATGTAGATTTTTTTGTTTCACTTAGTTTCACATTATATGCTGTCGTTGTTTCGTCATATGCCAGCAACAAGACAAGAACAAGAGACCGTTCTGATGTAGGTATATATCTTGTTACATGATACTTAAAGAGTATATTTAATTTAACAATATGTATAATCTAATAGGTTTATGAGCAATGGACCTCACTCGACAATAAAACCTAAACTTGTTTTATTGCACAAAACAGAAGGGGTCTGAGGAATTAAGAAAATAAAAATTTTTCCTACCTATCCATATTTCCTGTTCATCTCCACGTCGATTGCAAAAAATCTTGCATAGAAAAAAATACCTTTTTTTCTATGCAAGATTTGGTATTTTTAAGATTTTTTCCAAAACGGTAAAGGGGAAAAATTACAGTTTTACTATGAACAAAACTGCATGTTCTTCCTAGATTAAATAAAAGAACAAAGCTGGTATTTTTTGAAATTTTCCCCAAAGGGTGCAATGATATTTTCTGAATTTCTAAATTTAATAAGTCACTTACTATACTTACAAAATTTCTGGCTGGGACACAAAATAAGTGCTAACGCAGTAAGGATGGCTTTATATACGACGCCATTTTGCTTGTTGTTGATGTAAACAAAACGGACAGGAACAGATCTGTCATTGTTCAGATACACAAGCACTTAATTCACTAAATTATCGATATTATCCACTGGGTCATTTAATATTTCTTCAAATAAAATATTTATCATAAAATTATCCATTTGCAACTATTTACAGGAATTAAATTGTATTCCTAAATTTAGTACTGTTAATTATATTCAGTCTATGCGGTTATGTACGGGATATAACGTAAATCGGTGTTTTATTTTATGTTAAGCCAGTAAGTCTGTCGTGGCCGAAAAGCGCTATAGTCAGCTTGTAAGATTTTAATTTTTGTATGCTGACTGGCTTACCTAGTTTAGTAAGTACTTACTTCTGCGAAACACGCCCATTAAGATACTTTCGAATTTGAAACGCGTTCAAACCATAGACAGATAATCGAAATACAAAATCGTCTAGTTATATCTCAGACCACACTACGTTCGATCCACAACAATATCTGTACTACAACATATAATTATTAAATTATACTAATCATAATATAATTTCCTGATGTATTGTTTAAAAATATGAACAATAATATAAATGTCATTTGAAAATCATAATATTTTGTTATAAATGGTGATTTTTTATTTCAATTTGTTGCGTGTGTCAGTCATAAATTTCACACACATTAATAATATTCCGACAATATTATTAAACCTTCATTAGATGTCTCATTGTCAATATTACAAGGTGTCAATTCCGTTTTATAAAAGCAAAATAAATATTGAGGATGCTGTCCAATAAATACCGAAAGTATCCAAAATTATGGTATTCGTTTTTTGAATAGAAACATAATTGTGTTACAATTAAAAATGTTAACTGACTAAAATATTACACCATCAGAGATAGAAGAAAAGTTCAAATACAAAAAATATTTGATTCTGTTAAACAAACAACTTTTGTTGGAAAATTTTTTGCGTACCACTTTGCTCCTGCCGTTTTTTTTTTAAATTCGAGGCTTTATTACAACAAAACGATTACTTACGTTAAGTTTCAAAGTATTGTCCATCGTAAGCTACCACTTTGGCCCATCTCTCGGGTGGCAGGCGAATCCCGCGGTGAAAAAATTCTTAACCTTTCGATAAGATTCATGAGTCGATCCAATTTTTCACTTCTTCATACGAGCTAAAGTGCTGGTCAGCCAGGTCGTGTGAAATTGAGCGAAATAGGTGAAAATCAGACGGAGTAATATCTTGACAGTACGGCGGATGAGGTAAAACTTCCCATTTCAACGTTTCAAGATATTTTTCACCACTTTGGTAACGTGAGGACTAGCATTATCTAACGTAACGTGAGGACTAGCATTATATGATGTTAAATCACTTTATCGTGTCTCTCGTTGTACTGTTTTTTCTTTTAAAGCATGGCTCAGGCGCATCAATTGCGGTCTATAACGCTCACCTGTGATGGTTTCAGAAGCTCATAAAAAATTACGCCAAGCTGGTAAAAGCTTTTTCTAAAAAAAATCACCACTTTTAAAACGTTGGAACCATTCCCGACATGTTCTGTCACTAATAGCCCTTTTACCATAAGTATCTAAGATAACCCGGTGAGCCTCAGCCGCAGATTTTTTCATATTGAAACAAAAAACGAATACTTCCAGCATTCCAAATAAAGTTATATCAAAGTAGGGTTATATTTACAAATGTCAAAACAAAGTGTTCGGCATCTGTGATTAATATATTTCAACTACTACCGACTACTACCGCCATTTTTGGAAAACGGCGGGAGCAAAGTGGTTGACTTAAGTTATTGTAATTAATGTATTTATAAATGCATTCATATAAAATCATAATTCTTATTATATATTTATATAAGAATAATGAGTTACTGAAGAAAGTTCATCAATGAACCAAATACCACTTAAGATCGGTTTGGGTATTTTTCCTCTATTATTTATCTATTTTCCTCTATTATTTGTATAATCTTTCATCCATCACACAATAATATTATTATTTGAGACTTAACAGTATCATCCTTAGCGAGTATTCTTCTTATTTCTCGACTTTCAAATTTTCTAATTTTTCTAGGTATTCTTTGGTTTATATGAACACTGGTCAACAATAGACTTAAGGTTCTGAATATTATCATTTTTGTCTTTTAATTTTTCTTCTTTAAAAGTTCTGAATTTTTTATGCTTTAAAAGCTGGGGCATAGGTCTACTGGAATTTCAAATTCTTATATCTTTTCATTTTTGAGCTATCATCATGGCGGACGGGCTAACATACATGTTTTCAGTATTCAACTGACCTATATTATACATATATGTCGAGTATATATTATATATTATTCATATATAAAGAATCTACATATATTTCAGAATGTTTTAATAAAATCTCTAAATGATAATCCTATATGCTTTTTTATGAAGTTTTTAGAAAATCTCTAACATTTATTTTTCCGGAATTTTTCGGAAGTTTTAATTTCTGAATTTCTTGCAGTAGTCTTGGTATATAACTCAGAAATTCATAAAATATATAAGAATATTTTTGGATGAAATATTAATCTGATGTTAAAGATGCTTAGAACAATTAGAACACACTATAATTTTGTTTGAAAGTTATATAATTCTTTATAATTTTCAATAATTTGAGTTTTTGTATATATTTGTCGCCTGGCGGGTACTTCCACTTTTTAAAGCAATACACGCTCAAAATTTCAGCCTTGAAACATGCAAGACATTGATGTACCTGTCTGAGACTAGTACTACTAATTTTCGGTATTACTTAGAAAAAAAAATGAATTTACAAATTATTAACCTTGTAGTTAGCAGTTCACTGGAACCATTCGCTAGCTCTTGGGCCCATTCTTGAATAATTAGAATATAAAAACTCTAGTAATTAATTGATATGGATTGAATTGATATATTATAAGCAGTTATTCAACATTGATAAAGTGACTAAAAAATTGATTTGGTCTGTTAATTTACCATGTCATATTACCGTTTTTTATTAACAACGAGTGAGTCCATAAATTTATAACATAAACATTTTATAATTTATAACATTTGAAAATATATCGTGCAAAACAATTGACGAAACATAATGAAGCTGTTTTACTTTAAAGTAAAATTCAATTTACATTTATTTCCCATTAATCATTACATTTTATATATATCATCTTTCTCTGTTTTTGGTTTTTCCTCTACGTTTTGATTTTGATTATTTCCTTTACATAGTAATTTAGACTTATGATTGTCCGTAGATTGCCATATTTGTTTTTGAAATCTGGCCACATGTTATATACCTCTATCAAAGGCCTAAATAGGCAGTCAACCGATCTCATCCACTTCATCGGTTTGCAGAGTTCTAATGTATTAGTTTTTCAAATCTTCAATTAACAAAAAAATAAATAAAATTGAAAATTCAATATATTTTATAATATTTCCAAATTTTATATTTTAACATTTTTAAAATTTATGGGCTTACGTGGGTTTTGAAAGCCAGGATTTATTATATTTTTTTTTTAAATGTAATAAATGCAATATTATTTTTTCTAATTTTTTTTACATTTTATAGATAGCATTGATGTTTTTCTATTACTCAAAATAAAGTTCCCTTGGTGTCATCATAAAAGCTCATAACAGAATTATCTGCAATAAAAAATATTTCTGTAAGTAAACATGCACAAAAATTTGTTAAGAATAAAAAGAATATTTCGTGAATTTCATCGTAAACGTCAATTTCATCGTAATTAATAAATATGTTATATTCATAAAATCGGTTCGTTACTTTCAACTGAACTGTTAAATCAACTGAACCGACTGCAAAAATAGAGTCGAGAAAATTGGCAATAAAAATTTTTAGATGAAACAGCATTTGGCATATTGAGGAAAACATCACAAGGCGGTGTCTCCATTTAAAATTGTTCCGGCGTGCAACCTCTTTAAGGCAGAATTTCCCTACTTTTTTCCACGCCCTTAATAAAGTTATCTATTCGATCTCAAAGTTGCAGGAATTTTTGGCCATTTAGATTGCTTGATAAAGATCTGAGCTCAAAATCCACGATTTCGAAAGTTCTTTTCTATTCATGTAAGACGTATTGTCTTCCCAGCTATTTTCCATTATATCACCCAAACTCTGGGACAGAATTGAAAAAAGGTGGAAAGTATGAAGAAAAAAATAGTGTCACGTGTTTCTCAAGATATTAAAATTAAAAATACTAATTTTATCTTCGTCAGGCACTTTTAGTGCTATAACTTGAGTAACACAAAAGCAAGTTTCACATCTAACCCTTAATTTTCAATTGAGAACGAGAAGTTTTTATTTTTCTATATTTTCCAAGCTCAAAATTTATAAATAATTTTAGTAAAGCTAATAATATTCATAACAAATCAAATGTAACTTACTAATCTCTCACTATAACACTTATAACATAGTGCATGCATGCTATGATTATACTATACCAAGTGGACCCACTAGACCTGCCTTATATGAATTAACTTCCATTTTTGTGCAGAATAATCTACTATTCAATAAGAATGACAAAATAGTATTTTTGAAAATTCGTGGATACCCTTAAAGATTCGCAGTTTGAAAATGGGCGTATTAGTCGAAACATGTTACTATATATAATACGATATTGAATGAGAGATTTAATTTCATTGCAGTATAGACTTCTCTTAGCACACTGTACAAATAATATAGGAGTTTTATATACCTAAACAAAATTCAACAATAGTATTAATAATTTTCAACTAAATAGAAATAATCCACCAAGGTCTCCAATATATATAATAATTGAATTTTCTGTAATTATACTAAAATTGAACAAAAAAAAAAATAAAATAAAATAAAAATATTTGTAGTTTAGTTTTCATCTATACTTAATGGGTTTACTTGACTTTTTATTTGTAAATAAATATTAAAAATTGTTTTAAATTAGCTTTTAATTCATATTGTGTGCTGTACTTTGGATAAATTAATTTTAGTTTACTTAATTTTAGTTAATTAGGTAAACTGAAATTTGTTCGTTAATTAAATTCCTAATTTTATTAAATGTTTGAATTCAAATATAACATTCAGTTTACTTCCAAGTTTAATAGTTTTAATAAGACCAGTTATTTAATTGAAGAATACAAAGTGAGCATTTGATGAATGATATTGTTTTATTACTCTTCATTGTTTGATTCAACCGGCATATTTATAATCGGGGGTAAGTAACTTTTTTACAATAAAAAATTACAAAATCGTTGCTTAAGTTGTCTTTAACTTTTTTACCACATTAGATCTACATTCAAATACCATTTTTACCATGTAACTTCGAATTAGAAACATATAAATTACAATTAACCTAATGTAATTATCGTGCGATATCACTTAATGCACAAGAGGAGTGCAAAGTGTCTATTGCCTATTTCAAAGCTAAAATATTTATTTCGCCAATGCTTCTAGTTTCGATCTTGTGTGCAATTGACAATTTCTACAATTGTGTTATCAACAATTTTAATAGGCTAGATTCATTTCACAAAATAATTGTTCAAAGTTTTTGAATCATCTTTTAACATGACTTTGTTTTATTAACAAAGAAAATATTAATTTATAAAAAGGGTCATCTTTGTTGTGCCTCGTTTGGGTGATTAACACAACATCTTATTCGTTGATTTTAAATCAATCAAAACAACACAATGATTAATATTGAATCTAGTCCTTAATCCATTTTTTTTTTTAAATTTTCAAAATGATCGGTCCTGAAAATTTACTCGATGATTTATAAACAGAAAACAACTAGCGTTTATGGTTTAAAAAATCAGTTTTCAAAACCAATGAACCAATGATTTTACTCATTCACGAACAAAAACTCACTTTTTACGTCTAACATATAACATTAAAATTTGAGCACGCAATCTGATTTCATCTTAGTAAAATTAATCATCATAGTACTCGAAACAAGTTTTTTGATTTTTAATAAATATTTAATAACAAAATCTAGACACTCTTTTCAAAATTTTTAGAGCACTATTTTTTAATCTAGCTGAGCTTAAACAGATATTATTGATAGAAACATAGAGAAAAGAAGAAATACAAAGAAAAGGCTATTTAACTCATTAAAATCTAAACTTGGCTCAATACCATAACAAAATAAAAAAATTGAATTAAAATTGCGAAACGGAGAAGTTATAAACTCTTAAAGATTATTTTGGGGTCACTGATTACGATAAAAACGTTTCCATTATTCTAAGTTATATAAAATGCACATTTTTAGTTCTATAAAACAACAAAATTGAATATAAAGAAATTTTTACATATTTAAATAAAAAGAATTGAAAAATTTAAACCACTATGCAAGTGCGTGTACCTCTATAAAACATGCGCTTATATGCATTTCTCAATAAATTCAATTTAAAGTCAATTTTATGCAGTCTGTTGCATTATGTTTAGAAATACATTTGAAAAATTTGTGGTTTAAAATTAATCGCGGCTCACTCAAAAATGCATAGGTAATGCATTAGATGTATCAAAAAAATACATAATTTCTTTAAAATCTTAAAAAACAAATAGGGGTTTAATATTTAATATAGAGTGATTAAACATTAAATATAGTGGTCAAAATGTCCGAAAGTATTATTTTTGCAATACGTAAAATTGACTTAATATTCTTGTTTTGTTATTTTAAAGCGTAGGTCGTTAAAATTATTACTGTTAATCTCTTAGTATTAATTACTATTAAACTTTTTTAATCGTAATTAGCCACCTCGAGAACCCTCAGACAGTAATTTTAATGAAATTATATTAATTTTTGAGGATTTCAAAAAAACTACGCATTTTTTGGATGCACTACCGATGCATTTATGAGAGAAAAAGCAATTGATACTCTCAGTTAGAATGCAGATTTTAAAAATATATAGAATTCACAACATTTTGGTGTTATTAAAAGCAGTATTAATCGATTAATATAAAAGATATCTACAAAAAAGAACTTAACAAAAAATTTTTGTATATGTTAGGATTTGATAATAAACAGGAATCATCTTATAAGCCATATGAGTCGACTATGTTACCTACAGAATTGAGGAATATTTGTTCTTGGTCATTCCTCATGAGGTGTTAACAGTAGTAATAAATATTAAAGAGGAGGTTATTAGGATGTAAAGTTTTTTTTTTTTTTTTTTTAAATAATATAAAATACACTGCAAGCTAAATGAAAAAGAAACCATATAACTATTGTTGAGATGGACGTCTTAGGAACACTTTAGTCAGAAGATCATATTTGACCAAACATTCCAACGATCCTTACTCTCTATAGCGTTCCCCGAATAATTGACGAATATTTACAATTTCCCAGTTGAACTCATTGACAAATATTTACAATTACACATTTGTCAGAAAAGTATTTACGGCCGCAAAAATTCAAACTGTTTTCCAACTAGCATCCTGAAAATTCTATGAATTTTTCTCTATACTTGTTTTCAAATATAATTTTATGTTTTTATTTTGTCTAATCTCCGCATGGGTTTTTTGGATCTCGCTTGTAATATGTGTATATTTATTAATATTTTAATTTTTTTTTTTATTTTATACCAATGTTTAATTTTTACAATAGAATAACCATATTAATTAATTTGTTTAGAGAGATCTTTTAATTTACTTAGTTTAATTATTATGTTCAACCATTGTATAATTTTTTTTAAATGCAATAAAGAATCCAACTACTTATTATTTATCGTGAGTTTGAAGACTTAAGGTCAATATTTACTCAGAATCTGATTTATACATCTTTATTGTGGTATTCAAATTCTATTAAACTTCAAAACGGGCAGAGAAGATATACACTTACAACCAAAAATTTATTATTTTAATAATACTATTAGTTCCTGATTGATAGTGATAAGCCATTATTATTTTCGTCATAGACTTTGCCCAGGAAAAGAATCTTGAATTACATACCAATATAATATTGTAGTACAAAGTAAGAAAACAAGTGAAGAAAAAACTAACAGAGTTAATTGTTTGGATACACGACATATGATTGAAATCATTGTTCGGGCTATACTTTTATATATATTTTTTTAAATATAATATGTATTCATTATCAAAATTTCAGATCCTTGTACTTTTTTTGTTTTTGAGTTATCGTGATGACTAACAGACGGAAATGCACTAATTACGTATTTCAATGAACACCTATAACAAAATTTTGTTTGTGCGGTCAATATTAGGTAGCGTTACAAATTTTAGACTAAAATTAATATACTCTGGCATATTATGTATGTCGAGTATAAATATTAACCAATCATTATTCACCGCATGAATACACCTAAAAGTAACATGGAACTTTTTAAGGGTTAAAATTGAAAAAGTGATCATTCATCGATGGATCAACAAAAAATCTATATTTTAATTGGCAGGACTATAGTAATCAAGCAATTGATTATATAAAACAAATGTTTCCGGTCTACATTTGATGAATACACCTACATATATTACTTCATCGTTTATTGTCTCCATAATTGAACGAACTATATAATTATAAATATGAACACTTAGTTCTAATGACAATATATAAGTTCTAATGCATTATTATGGAATCGTATATCATAATTGAAAAAACATTATCCATTTTTTTTTAAGAATTTTTAAAACTATAGAATTAACAATATTGATTGAGAGTGAAAAAAACTTAATTATGAATACTACAAAAGTGATAAAATTGTATACTAAAAACTCGCCATCACGTTATAATGTTTAAATAATTTAGTGTTTCCGTGATTCCGTGATTGTTCAAATGACTGTCTAGATCGTTTTATTATCGAGGATTGCCTTATTTGTTTATAATTATATTATTATAATATGACATTTTATCGTCATTTCATATAATAATCAAACCTGCGATAATTTATTTACCGGTTAAACCAACCAACAATCAACAAAAATTTGGTTTTATTTATTGATGGAATTAAACAAATTAACGCTTGACAATATTAACAATATTATTGTTAAATATACACATATAATAAAATTGTTGATAATCCTAATTCTATCCATTAAGTTTTACAATATTAGTTTGATAACGGATATAAAACATTAATACATTTTTGTCCCTGTTTTCTGTGTATCCGCACAAAAAAATGCTACAAAAATACGAAAAAAGACAAATTTTTTAATACACTCACTACTTTTGATTGAAACATTTTTCCGCATATTTTGTTATCAATAATTTAGGTAGAATTTGGATACCTTTACATTCCAATCGTTAATTTGCATTCATTTTGTACTTTATTTTTTTATATAAATTTTGTTTTAATTGAGAAAATTGTATCTTTACTTTTAACATTTTTTCAATAATGTTTAAGTTTTTTTAAACTTTGTTCATCTCTTTCATAACATTATGTACTTTTATCGTAATGAATTTTTAATGAATATTTAATGTATATTTTAGACCCGGAGCACGTAAGCATATCATATCATTGATAAATATACTTTTAAAAATCCGTGTATTCGTTTTTTGTTATTATTATTGGAGGATCAATAAAATCTTAATGCCAAAAACTATTTGGTCAAACATACGACAAAATGAATGTCTTTTGTTCAACAACATCAAAAATAATTTGTTATTAAATGATATATTCCAACAATAATAACAAACAAAGGGGTAACTTTCAAGTTTAAAGTTGTTGGGACAATCTAAATCTTTACGGGATCCGATAAAGAAACGGCCTTCTACGAATAATTGTATATGTAAAAGCTGCTACACTCAATACAATTAAGTTATGTACAAGCTTGTTATTCAACTTACTTGTTTTTTTTTTGAAATTATTGATACACATTTGTGATTTGACTGTCGCTTTTTTTTTCACAGCGGTGGCTGCTTGGATTTTTGATTAAAAATAATTACAGATATTCTAAGAGGCTGAATACCTTCGAGGTGAAGCCGCTGAGACACGGTAACACATAATATAATAATATTATTCTTTATCATTCCGGCTATATAATTATGTTATTGAACTTTTAATAATTTTATTATATTTTTTGCATAGAACTACTAGTGGTTCTTAAATAGTATCTATTGTACATAAAAAGTAGTTTCTAAACATCATAAAATCCAAAAATACCCACTTTTTTTTAATGACTTATTATTTGAAAACTATCATAGCAAAATTCATGACCATTACAAATTTCATTATTTCTTATCCGTTTTTTAATTCTGAAGGTTACTGACGGAAATATTAAAATTATTAAAAATAGAATCATTAAACAATTTTTTGTTTGCATAGAATATTTTTTATAATTCATTATTAATTTACTTCCAAGATAATACAAAATCACTACTTGTGTTGAACTTGAATTATTATAGTTACTATTGTTGTGTAGATATATTGCATTATTTATGATATTTTATAAATTTTTGGATACCGTCTATATAAATTTCGGCAATGAATTCGATCTTACCGTTTGTAAGTAGTACACTCAATTTAAAAAGAAAATAAAAATGATATGAAATTAACAAAACCAGCAAAGATAACAACTAATATAGGTAATTATTTAAATATACCTGTAGACTTTGACGATATGTTGATTGAATATGTGAACTGTTTAAAATTATTGATATTGTCATAAATTCACAAAATATAACCAAAAACTATAAACATATTATGATTGCGTGTGTTTAAAAACTGAAACAATGAACATAAATTTTTGACGCATCTAAGCAACTTATTAAGAATTTTCCAGAATTTTTTCTGAGAAAACTTTTAAATTTAATGGTCTAAAAATTTGTAGACATATTATGGTATCTTTTAACTGTATTTTAAGACTTAATATAAGTAAAAATATTTATTTGGAAAGGAGCAAAAGCTGATCTCCGGGAGCATCTCTCAAAAAAGACGTTTTGCGGTGACCACTATATCTCTGAACTGAATCCTCTGAAATTAAAAAACCAAACAGACTTCGTTAAAGTAATGTTAAATCTAGTAATTAATCGAAGGAATAAGCAAAATAAATATTTTTGACAAAATGGCAGTTTCTTAAAAAAAAAATCGATTTTTGACTAAAATTTCGGCCTTAAATTATTAAAAAAAATATTTATCGGTGAGAAAAAATCTTCGACTAATTACAAAAAAATATATTTAAGAAAATCGTGTTAAATTTGAGATTAATTTGAGACTAGTTTCGCCGTTTTCGAGTAATGTTGGTCACCGACATTGAAAACACCATTTTGAGTAAAACGCGTTTAACGTTTGAAAAGTACTATCAAGCACTCTGAAACGTCTTTTCAAATATTTCGGCCTTAAATTATTTATTAAAAAAAATATTTATCGGTGAGAAAAAATCTTCGACTAATTACAAAAAAATATATTTAAGAAAATCGTGTTAAATTTGAGATTAATTTGAGACTAGTTTCGCCGTTTTCGAGTAATGTTGGTCACCGACATTGAAAACACCATTTTGAGTAAAACGCGTTTAACGTTTGAAAAGTACTATCAAGCACTCTGAAACGTCTTTTCAAATTTGCGTGTAACTTCGAAACTATTCACCGGAATGATATGAAATTTTCTGTGTGTATTCTTAAATATATGTAGATTAATTGATTTTTTGAAAATTCTAACTGTATATAACCCATTAAAATAAAGAATGATAAACACAAACAGTGTTAATTGTGTCGATCAATAGTCAAGTATCAATATTCGAACTGTTTTTATTGTTTAGCATGCACAAAATTCTCCAAGTATCTAATTCATTCAGTTATAAATACATAATATTATTAATATGTATAATCATTAAATTATTATCATTATTTAGTATCATTATTAAAACCAAAGTAAAAACCAAATATATTTTATCTTGAAGTTTTCTTCCTATCTTTTTTGGTTTATGGGTAATGGATCAATTTAACCCAATGAATCGATTTTGGAAATTCACGAACGTAACCTTTTATATTTAAATGCTTTCTTAAAATAAAATTTCTTTTGTTATCTAAATAATCGATGATAAACGAATTGAAAATCGGACGGACATACGAAAATGAACTAATTTGATGATTCTATGAAGACCTTTATCAAAATTTTGTTAATGACTTCAATATTTTCTAGCGTTAAAAACTGTGAACTAAAATTAATGTACGCTGAAATATTTTATACCTATGTCAGGGTATATTTATTTTTGTCCATCTATTCTATTGAATATAAAAATTTCAGTCCAGAATCTATATGATCTAATTAAATAATTTTGCTTATTCACAAACTTGAAAATCATTTTTAAGGCCTAGAAGAATCTAAAAAAATGTTTTTTTTTTGTTTCTTTAACTTACCGCTAAGAAAATCAAAGATTTTCAAAAATCGGGAATTTATTGGTTTTACCCCGTTTAAAAAAATCGAGCTTTCATCAGATCTCGACGTTTTAATGCTACAGGAAGGTTCCCTGACTACTCCAGCGAGGTTATCACTATGTCTGTATATGTGTGTGTGTGTGTGTGAAAGTAAGTAAACCGATTATAACTTTTGAACGGCTCTACCGATTTCAACGCGGTTGGTCCCATTCGAAAGGGCTTAACCAAACTAAGATTTTAAATCGACTGACTTAAATTTTAGGAATGGTAGATTTTAAGAAATCTCAAAAAAACTAAGGAAAAAATTTTTTTTTTATGTGGTTTTTTGGAATAACTTTTGAACGGCTCTATCGATCAACTCCAAAAACTTATCAGTTCTTAAATTGATTCGTTCGAGAGATATCGTAAACGAAAAATTTCAAAAAAAAGTCTTTTGTTTTTTTTACATAACTTTGACATTTTGTTTTTGCTGAAATTATTAAAGCTAAAAAAACCGTGTCGATTGCTGCCAAGAATGTGAAAATCGGTTGATTGGTTCGAGAGATATCGTTAACAAAATATTCGAGAACAGCTAGCTTTTAAAAAAAAAGAGTACATTTTTGAGCTCGAAGGGCTCAAAAACATTGTATAATGTTAAATTTTAAGTGCTTAGGTATGGAATTAGCGTTTTCCAAATTGTTTTTTGAGTTATCTTGGTGACAGGAAGTTGAAAACGATACAAAATGTCATAAGAATAACCGTAATTTTATAAATTTTCTTCAAATTCAAGAGTAAAAACTGAAAAAATATGGTAATTCTTGCTGTAATGTATGCAAATACAAGAATCGAAACTTTGACATTTTGTTTTTGCTGAAATTATTAAAGCTAAAAAAACCATGTCGATTGCTGCCAAGAATGTGAAAATCGGTTGATTGGTTCGAGAGATATCGTTAACAAAATATTCGAGAACAGCTAGTTTTTAAAAAAAATAGTACATTTTTGAGCTCGAAGGGCTCAAAAACATTGTATAATGTTAAATTTTAAGTGCTAAGATATGGAATTAGCGTTTTCCAAATTGTTTTTTGAGTTATCTTACATGACAGGAAATGGAAAGGGCATACATAAGGGCATAAGACTTTCCGTAATTTTATAAATTTTCTTCAAATTCAAGAGTAAAAATTGAAAAATTATCGTAATTCTTGCTGTTATGTATGCAAATACAAGAATCGAAACTTTGACATTTTGTTTTTGCTGAAATTATTAAAGCTAAAAAAACCATGTCGATTGCTGCCAAGAATGTGAAAATCGGTTGATTGGTTCGAGAGATATCGTTAACAAAATATTCGAGAACAGCTAGTTTTTAAAAAAAATAGTACATTTTTGAGCTCGAAGGGCTCAAAAACATTGTATAATGTTAAATTTTAAGTGCTAAGATATGGAATTAGCGTTTTCCAAATTGTTTTTTGAGTTATCTTGGTGACAGGAAGTTGAAAACGATACAAAATGTCATAAGAATAACCGTAATTTTATAAATTTTCTTCAAATTCAAGAGTAAAAATTGAAAAATTATCGTAATTCTTGCTGTTATGTATGCAAATACAAGAATCGAATTTGTATAATAATATAAATATTATAACATTTATCTTACATGACGAAATGGAAAGGGCATACATAAGGGCAAAACTTTCCATTATATTTATTTTTTATGAGTTAAAAATGATATTTTGAACACACTCAGATTTTGCTTTAAATCTTACAATTATTCTCATGGCTATTTGAAATTTATAATCACAAATTATCATAAAAGTAAATTTTAAAGTCGTTTAAAATGCGTAAGGGGTTTAAAAATATTATGGAGCTAATAAAAGTTATTTTGTACTTTTTAGTATACAACGAGCATTCACACTCACAAACTCAGCAGCACTCAGAACCCATAAATTCACTTATTATAAACAAAAACATAAGTGTCATGTTATGTATTTTGCCTATAAATTAATAAAAATAATATTTTGCATTCTAATATCTCCAGAACAAAACAGTGAGGTGTTATTTTTGTGTTTAAATTATTTTTAAAACACTTGCTTATACTTCTAGTTTTTGTTTTCAATTTCGTTCAGAGGTTTTGGTGATATATAAAGGCAAAAATGTGGGAGGAGAGTCAGTTTTACATGATTTCAGTGGTAAATGACTCTCGAAATCACGAACTTGATTAATTTACGAATTAAACGGTCAAAAATTCTAAGTGATCAAGCTACTGATCGTATGATATTAATGGAATTTTATATATTTAGAATGTTATCAATCACTGAAAGCATGAAATGCAAATACAGTTACATAAAATTTGCACAAAAAAAAAAAAAAGAAATTCATAAAATTGTAAATAATTTTTATACTAAAATACCTCATCCTTTGTTGAATACCTCCATGAAATCTTAGCTTTGCATATAGTGATGCGCCATGCATATAATGTAGACAATCAGATTATAGAAACGAAAAAATCGATACTTGGATTTTATCAAGTGCGTCAGATTAAGATATGGAAGGTTGATTGCGTGCTGAAAAGTGTTTATTTTACTAATTTCACGGTTTGAGCGAACTTTTGAAAGAAACACGCTACCTACGTGACGTTTAAATCATCAAAATAGTAATGTACACTTTTCAGCACGTTATCAATCTACCAAATCTTAATCTGACGCCTTTAAGTAAATTCAACTATCAATTTTTTTCGTTTTAATATTCTGATCGGGTAACCTATATGCACGACACCATATAGAGACTTAAGATTTGTGGAGGTACTCAACAAGGGATAAGATATCACCTATATCTTGATCTGAAGCGCTCGAGTAAATCCAAAAATCCCCGCTTGAGATCCACCATTTGCTTAATTTAATATTTAGTACTCACTTTATACGAAAACAGCTTACTCGTTCTTCTATTATATAGTTAAGAAACAGTTATGCAAACATTGACAACAATTTCACAAATCTCACCTCCGTTTAATTAATTATTTACCTTATGTTTAGCCGTATCAGGAAAGATTACTGGTGTTTTCTTGTCAAGAAATGGATTGATATCCAAGAAGCTGTAGAATCATGTCAACGCTATGATATTGATGACTAAAATATGAAAATTGCTCGTTAAGTAAATAGAAAAAAATTTTCCATACACATACAACCGATACTATTTTGACGAATAAGAGCTAAAAAAATTATCTAAATGTGATGAGATGTTTTCCATTGATAATGTTCAAGTTAAAATTGTATTATGATAATTAAATGCAAGCATTTTATAATACTGTAAAAAACTTCATCTAAATTGTTTATTATACTTTTTTTTTTTTATATAAAAACAAACACTTTTATTTTATACGATATAATGAGATATTGATGTTCAAAATTGGTGATTAAACTAGAAACCTGAAAATATAATATCGCTTGCTTGTATCTCTATTAAAATTTCATATAACACTGAGAGTTTTTCCAGAAAGATAATGGAAATATTTTAATTTATTTTTAAGTTCTGTTATTGAGTTTTGTATTGTATCACATTTTGATGAAAAATATATTTTTAGATTTTGAATAGAAATGATGAATAACTATTGTTGAATTACTTTGAGATTATTGGTTCAAATTATTTAAAAACTATATTTAAAAAAAAAATACACATAAAAAAATTAGACTGGGGGAGTGAATTTATAGTTTTATTATAGGCAATTATAGTAATAATTACTATACTTATAACAATTTTTTTGTTTTACAGATGACGATTATTTCAAAGTAAATATAAACATTCGATACAATAAATTTTATGAACAATAGAAATAATAAAATGGTCGAATCAAACAACCATCGAGCTGCTACAGACATTGATGATATACTGAAACAATTGGGATTATTTGGAATTTATCAAAAGAAACGATGGATATTATTTATTATTACAATTTGGGCATTGGCAATGGTTGAATTTACATATATATTTACAACAATCAATCCAAAATACAGGTATTTATGTCAATATAAATTTCAATTTTTTGACCCAATTTCCTATATCAAATTATTTTGTATTTTTATATATATGTATTTCGACTACAAAGTAGTCATCATCAGTTGCACAGTGCAAGTCGTCACCAATTTACCAACGAGTAACATTTCCTCAGACAATCATTACAACTAGTTAATTCATACTGATAATGGCTACTTTGTAATCGAAATATGTATTTATAAAATTACAAAATAAGTTGATCTAGGAAATAGGTGCAAAAAATCGAAATTTGCGAAAAATCTTAGAGTTATCATTAAAAATTTAAAAAAAAAAAAAAAAAAAATGTAAATATACGCTATAAAAAATGTATCTATTGAACAATCTCATTAAATTATCCATTTTATCTATTTAAAAATTGTAATTACAGATATTTATTTTGATTATTTTGTCTGTTTTTATTAAAAACTTTCAGGCAAAGGATTTTAGTTTGACTTTGTGTTTAATAAAATGAAATTTATTAGTTTTGGTAACATTTTACATATTTTAAAAAATGCTTCATAGATTTTTGAAAATATCTATATAAGAAGGTTTACTTATTAGAAACCTTTAATATGGAGTTCCACAAAATAAAGGTCTCTCTATAAATAGTCTTATTAGATAAAGATTAAATGATCCATGGAAATATCTCGCACATTTAAAGAGAACAGTCCAAAAAAAGTTGAGGGGGAATAGTTTTCGGTACTGTGCGCCGATATCTACTTGACAAATTAATTAGAGTGGCCGTTGTTTATTGACTTTCGAAGTAAACATGAATATTTCTTTTTGTTCTTTAAAAATTAAAAAAAAAAAAAAAACAATATTATAATAAATAATGAAAAATATTATGGAAAATTAAGATGAATGTCGAACTTGATTCTCTCAAACGTAGTCAAGTGGGTTAAAGTAAAAGAGCGCTTTTAACTCAATTAGAACCGGAGATATAGAAGTCAACCGTTTACCAAGTTTACAAGCTAAATAATGAGGAAAACATATCCCGCATATTGTTTAGATGCCTCCCCTACGAAAACTTTATTCAAACTCAAAGTTCCAATTTTTACACGCTTTAAAGTTCCCCAAAAAATTTACGAATATATTAAATGTCATCAACAACTCTTTAACGTTGAAAGCGCTCATTTATAGTGAATAGTAGCAAAAGAATGCATAAACAAAAGCAATAAAGAATACTACTAGACATTTAATGACATCATCAATGCGATTAGTATTGACAGAATGAACTAAGAAAATATTTATCTTTTTTACACAAATTTGGAATATTTTTGAACAGAAACTCAAAAATGTATTTTTTTTTTAGATGTTCAGTTCCGTCTTGTGAGACACCAGAAAAGACAGAATATAAACCAATATGGTTAAATAATGCAGTGCCATTCAAAGATAACCAGCCATTCAGATGTAAGCAATTTCAAATAAAAAATGACACAGAACTAATGACACCAGGAGAATGTGATTCCGAATTGTTTAATATTAATATTATTGAAGATTGTGATGAATTTGTATTTGATACAAAGCATATGTTAATAGTTCAGGATGTAAGTTTTGATCAAATTTAAATTATTTTAATGTTAATGTTAAGTTCTTTTCTTGTAAGAAATAAGCATGAAAATTAAATATTAAACCAACCTTGATATGATGGTTTACCGGTAAACGTGGGTACGCCTGGAAATATTTATTTTCAAGTGTTAAAATTTTTTAATTGCATACTGTGTTAGTAAAACATGTTTTAACGAAATAACATAAAATAATCTTTGTATCTAATTATTTTGTTTCTCGAAATATGTATTTTTGGTATTGCCTTGACAATGCGTTTATTATTTTTACAATGACATGCGATTAAATCTGTTTAAATTGTCTGAGAAAGTCTTAATAAAAACTGAAACGTCGATTTTTAAACAATCATTTAATTCTTTTGTTTTTTGCTCATATTAATGTATTCTTTTTCTGAACAATTGGACGTCAGCTTGTTAATTAATAGATTAAATTTTGCGATTAAAATATTATTAACTGATGCGATTTCACTCCTGTAATCCATTTTAGATCCATTTTTCCAAAAAAATTTAAGCTAGACCAAATAACGACAATCTTTGATTTCAATGAATACTTATTTTGGATAAAATTACTTTTATTATTTTGAATATATTAAAACTCAATTGAAAATGTATACAATGATAGTTTTTTATTGGGGTAAAATTTCGATTAATATAAAAATAATAATAATTTCGAAAGATATTTCAATTTTTAGTTTAAACTGCTATGTGACAAAGTTTGGATGATTGGAATTCCTGGAACAGCTCATTCTAGTGCATTATTTATTTCGTTGCCAATTTCTGGCTATATTGCAGACAGGTAGTTTTCATTCTAATCTAAAGAAAATTAGCACAATTTGTATAGTTTAAACTTCATTTTTGAAATATATCTCCTTAAGGACCCACAATAAAAAATTTTACAAAATAATATAAACTAATATTTTGCTAGACCGGCTTCAATTGTTTGATTCCATTGACAAGCATCTTCAGTAGACCTTAAACGTAAATCTATGAAAAAATACTCCTGTAAAGCAAATAAGTTAACTTATGTAAAATAAACAATAGAAATAAAAATGTTTCGAAATTGAAAAATCCTTTTGAACTGAAAAGCAAAAAACGTGGTAATTAATATAAATAAAATAAAATATATATGATAAAATAAATAATATAAGTTATAATACCTATAAAATTCAAAGAGGTCAAAAATATAAACAGATGACCTAATAAGATAAAATAATTCAAAAATATTAAACTATTATTAAATATTTACAGGTTTGGTATTTCGAATTTTTTGAGATATGCGTTAAACGGTGTTATAATATTACAATTTCATTACAGGTCACAATATTTTAATAATCTTTTGTCTATTTCAGAGATAGTAGATCTTTTTATTCAGTAGATCTTTTTATTATCTACAATCTTGCTTTTTAACTTTTTTCTACAGTACTTGTAGTTTTGCCCGAAGTCGAGATAAACCGTTTTACCCTTAAAATAGCATCCCCTCCCCTACCTTAGATCGCCCGTTAATTATTTTCCTATCTTTTCCTTTCATTTTTATTATATTCTCTTCCGTTTCCAATGGATTTAATCCTACTATAATTTTTTTCTCACTTTTCACCATTTTTAAAGATTTCTACCCTGATCTATAAAGTTATGTTTAAGGGCTACTGAAGATGATTGTCAAAACAATCGAAACCCGCCTGGCAAAATATTAATTTAAATTATTTTGTAAAATATTTTATCGTGGGTCCCCCAAAGGGGATATATATTCCAAAAAATGAATTTTGTTGCCCACAGAAAAGCTCATTTAAACCGAACTAATAAAGTATACATTTTTGATTTTTAGAGTTGGAAGGAAAAAAGTTATTATGTTTGGATTACTATTGGCTGGAATATTTAATATAATCAAATCTTTTTCAGTCTCATTTTGGATGTTTGTAGCTTGTGAATTTTTACAAGCTGCGTCGGCTAGTGGAGTATTTCCATCAATATTCACTTTAAGTACGTCCAATATATTTTATTTAATTAGCATATGTTCATAATTAGTATTTAAGATTAAGTGAATTGTTATTAGAAAATACAGATGGGGGATAAATTTCATCCTCAAAAATCTAAGTGTGGAGAATCAATTTTAATAAACTAATATGTGATCAACCCATTTGTATATAGATTAAATAATCTAAATCTAATTTTATTTCCAAAGTCGTTAGCGGCTACATTATGAATAAAGTTTCGTAAAAATGATAATTTAAATATAGGTGTTACAAAATAATAAACTTCTTTGCCTGTTTAGTTGCAGAATTCTCTCCAGCTGAAAGACGAGTTTTTGGTGGAGTTATATCATTCTTGTGTGTTGCTATTGCGGAAATTTCTATATCATCTATAGCATGGCAAATTTATTCTTGGCGTTGGTTCCTACGTTTTGCAACTATTCCATGCGCTCTGATTATACTATTTACACCATTTTTACCAGAATCGATTCGATGGTTAATATCAAAAAATAAAATTGATGAAGCAAATACTTTACTGGAATCTATAGCGAAAGCTAATGGCACAGAATTGACAGAAAAACAAAAGTTGCAAATAAAAGAAATAAAAAATGTATCAAAGGTAAAATTAAAGATTGCTCGATAAAATGTTTTGTTCATTAATTTTTCGTCTTCTTTCGCTCGCTACATTTTCCCCTACCAATGCATAGCTGTATTTTTGTATTGAAACTATCTTGTTCAGCTTGAACCACAAAATAGTTTCTAATTAGAATGTAAAGAAATCATTAGAATGTGATATCACAATTTCTTCTCGTTGAGAAAAGTATTTGGTTGTGAACCAAATCATAATAATAAGCACTTTACGGGAAAAAACCCAATCAAGCCTGAATCATTCGGCTAAAAGGGGTAAAGGGCTGCCTGTAGAACTAGACTAGAAGTCTAGTCTAGAACTGGGCTAGAAGTAAGATTTTAACGCAGTTTTTCGAAGGTTTTTTTCAAATAAACTTCAATGCATTTCTGTCGTATGTCATATATCGGATTATTATCTTTAAAAATAATGTTGGCATATGATTGGAGAGAAAAAATAAATTAAATGTAATCTCAGAAAGAAAGAATTTCAAAGGCTGATAATTAGCCCCCAATAAATTGAGTTCAGAAAACTTTTTAATTGAAGGGTAAAAGTCATGTAATTTATGACAATCTCCTTGTGTCACAAGTAACCTCAAATAGCCTCTCAAATACCTATAAATTTCTAATTAAGAACCGTTCAATACTTAATTTTAGGGTGAAAATAATGTTAAAAGTGAATCATTAACAGATGTCTTTAAAAGTATTCCATTAATCCTACGAGTCGCAACGTGTGCATTTTGTTGGATCACCTGTGCATTTGTGTTCCATGGTCTATTATTTATGGCGGGTGAAATATCAGGAAATAGATATTTAAATTTCATTCTAGTTGGATTAGTCGAAATTCCTGGAAGTTGTATATCTTATGTTTCATGTCGTCGATTTGGAAGAAAATTGACAATAAGCGTATCATTAATTGTAGTTGGTATTTGTTGTGGATCTTATATTTTCATTCCAGGTATAAATTATTATTAAATTATTAATATATTATTAAATCATTGTGATATCGCACTTGTAATAGCATCCAAAGTTCTTCGTACACAAATTTTTTATATTTCAGATGGACACTGGTTACGATTAGCTATGTTTTTATTGGGTAAATGTTCAATTACTACAGCATTCGGCAGTTTATACATTATAACAGCTGAAATATATCCAACACCTTTCCGACAAACATTAATGGGAATATGCTCAATGCTTGGACGAATTGGTTCCATGTCAGCACCACAAATGCCAGTTTTGGTAAGAACATTTAATGGAATTATATACTCTGACGAATAGAACAATAAGTAATGCATAAAATGTTTACTAATTAATTAATTTTTCAGGCAACAATCTGGAGTACTTTGCCAATATTAATATTCAGTTTAATATCAATAATCGCTGGACTATTGTCACTTATACTACCAGAAACTTTAAATACAACGCTACCTGACACAATTGAAGAAGCGATCAACATTAATAAAAAAACGGTTGAAAATACAAAATTATAAAAAAATTTTAAAAATTTAGTTGTAAATTATTATAACCATACCTTCCGTTTTCTGCTGTTCGAAGTTTCCAAATCCATTTCTAAAAACAAGGATAAAAAAACAACAGTTCAAACTTGACCACTTCGTCCTTTAGCTTATCAATCGAGATGAAACGGATAGTTGTTTGGCGTGATACCAAACACCAGATATTCATGGAACTATACGCCATTATATTCAACCAGTTGTCACGTTCCATGTTACATCAAGTTTTGTAGTTTTTTAACGGGCACTGTTTTCGGCATAACAATCAAAATATTCAAATGTCTTAAATTTAAGATTTGTTTGTCGTTTTTTAATGTGCAGTTCTAGGAATCAAACAAAATTTGCAAAAAATAATTAAAAGACATTTTAAAAAGTAGTCTAATGATTATGCGTAGAGTATGTGCATGTATTTGGCATTCATATTCCGTGGTTTATTTCTAATGCCTGGGAAATATCTGGAAATCAGTATTTAAATTTTATACTTGTTGGAATCGCTGTAATGCCTGAAAGTTAAGTTACATTTCTTACCGTCTATATGATCGAAAAGTTATTATAAGTATGGGGTTAATAATAGTCGACTTTTGTGAATCAATCATATATTTATTGCAGGTAAAGTTTTTTGGGTTTGGTACAACTAACTTTACGCAGTAGAAATATTATGTAATTGGAGTATTTCTAGTTGCCGTAAATTATAGTTTTGCATTTCAGCATTTTCTATATTTTACACTGTGAATTTATATTCCAACAAATGTACACTGATTTGTTCTAATTATATTTTTATTGGGTAAATGTGTAATTGCTTCAATACTTTGCAGTTTGTGTATTATTGCAGCAAAAATATACCCACTACCTTTCCGTTAACCACTATTAGGTTTATATTCAGTACTTGGTCAATTGATAGCAATTCAAATTCCAGTTTCGGTAAAAATGTTTAAACAAATTATAACATATAATAATAAATCCGTATATTTCTCAAATTTTTTTTACAGGCAACCGTATGGACTTCATTACTAATAATATTGTTTAGTTTAATACCAATAACTGCTTGTATATTGTCACTTTTACTACAAATCCAACTTTAGCAGACATAACAGAAGAAGTGGTCAATCTTAATAAAAAAACGTTGCCGAAAACACAAAATTATACAAATTCGTAAAATTTTGTTTGCGAATCATTTTTTCCATGATTCCTGTTTTTCATAAGATTAATAAGAACCACCAGATTAAGATTAAAAAAAATTTGAAAAACGGTTAACCCTAAAGGTCATCCCTGCAACTTCCTTTTTTGATGTTAAAAAAAATACTTGTTTCCCGAATGTTTCGTTAACGATATCTTTCGAAATAATCAACCGATTTTCACGTGGCGATCGACGTGGTTTATCAAGGTTAAGAGCTGATTAGTTTTTGTAGTTGATCGATATAGTTGTTTAAAAGTTATTCCAAAAAAACCACATTAAAAAAAAATTATTTTTCTTAGTTTTTTTGAGACTTCAAAATATACTGGTTCGAATCGATCCAAATAGATTACAAAATCTTAATTCGGTTAAGTTCTTTCGAATAACACCAACCGCGATGAAATCGGTCGCGCCATTCAAAAGTTATAAGCGGTTCGCATACTTTCACACACTCACACACAAACACACATACATACATACTTAGTGACAATCTCGCACGGGTAGTCAGGGCAGCTTCCAGTAAACTCAAAACGTCAAGATCTGATGAAAACTCAATGATTTTTTCAAAACGGGGTAAAACCAATAAATTCCCGCTAAGAAAATCGAAGACAAGTTAAAAACTAATACAATAAGATTCGACTATTTTCTCTGTTAGTATTAAATGCGTGCATATTGCAGTGAGAGTGAGTGAATATTCTACATTATTTTACAGCATATAGTTCCTGCGATTATTCTGGTTCTTGAAGGTAATTTTACCTAAGATATTTGCAAAACATTTCAGGAGATAAGTAAAATTGCCACTTGTTGAAAAATTTGTTAAATAAAATAATATATCAAAAAAGACGAAAAATTGCATATTTTGTAATAGTCTAAGATCCCGCTGCAGGATTGGTGTGCTCATCAACTTTTTGTTTAAAACCAAATTTTTATGTTTATTTATAGTTAAAAGAATATATATTTACTAGGGTGCCTATCAAAATTTGGCCGCCATTATTTTTAATTAAATTATTTTTAATTTATTTTTGGTAAAAAATTTCGTTTATTCATTTTTTAAATAAAATAACGTCTACATCACGGTAATTAATATGAAGATTCTAAAAAATCACGGTTGCCGTTGCGCACCTGGCCGTACCTCTTTGCAGCCAGGTGTAAACAGGTATGATTTCGATAAATTTATACGTTTATAACCTATTTTTATTAATTATATGTCAAATTGAAGCTAATTTTTTTCTATTAATTATCATATAAAGTTGCTTAATTAAATCTGGCCGCAAATAAGGGTTGCTGGCTGTTAAAGATAATAAATATTTAAGGTAGAGTGAAAGAGAGTTAGCGTGTAACATCATTTGTCAGAAACTGAATTAGCATGTAAACATGAAGAAGCGGATACGAGAATTGTTTTCCACATAAGTAAAGTACCTGAAAATTCAAAAATTTTGGTAAAAGCATCAGACACGGACGTTTTAATAATTTTATTAGGTAATATGCATAAATTTCCTAATTTGCATATTTGGTTGGCAAACAATTCATCAAGCAAAAGGAAAAATAAAGATGAAGTTTACATAAGCTGTACGGACTTATCAAAAAAATTAGGCGCGACTTTATGTCTTGCTCTTCCTGCTTTTCACGCCTACACGGGTTGCGACTACACGGCTGTATTTTTCAACAAAGGGAAACTTCGGCCCTTGAATTTATTAATTAAAAATCCAGAAATTCAACAGGTTTTTGCGTCTTTAACGAATCCTACTGACATCTTCGATGAAAACAAAATTGATGCAGTCCAAGAGTTTACGTGCCTTATGTATGGAATACCAAAGTGTCAAAGTGTAAATACCGCAAGATTTTTATTATTTAACAAAATGTACGCTTCAAAACAAAATAATGAAAAATTTATGAGGAGAATTAAAGGTTTGGACTCGACGCACATTCCACCGTGCTGGAAATCTTTGAAACAAAAATTGTTGCGGACAATCTTTGTTAATTCGATGTGGTTAAATGCCACGGAACCAGACTGCATCAAATTCAGCCCAGAAAATAATGGCTGGCTGGTACTAGATGGTTTTTTAAAACCAACATGGTTCCTGGGAGACTCAACTCCAACGCAAGTTAATAGTGTGCTATGTGAATCCACGAACAAAGCTTCCGATAACGACGATTCTGATATTTGCAGCGATGAAAGTGATAGCTCTGATGACAGTACAACTGAAAGCTCCGATGATTCAGATTTTTACATAAAAGTTACGTAAATATTAGAATTATAATAAATTTATTAATTTTTTAATTTGCTTAAATCTTTAATTAATATGTAACAGACAATTAAATACTTGAATAAAATCTAATAAAATTTTTAAATAATACTTTCGCAATAAAATTTTCTTTTACTTAAGTCACCTTGGTTTTATTTTTTTATTTTTTAAATTAATATTAAATATCGACGTTCTAATTAGCAAATTATCTAACTCCATTTTAGAGAAACTTTTATTTGTACGAAAAAAACAATTACTTCAAAATTTATTATCATTTTAAAAAACTATTTAATATCATTTATATATAATAGAGATATAATATTTGAGTTTGAATCATTCAAATAATTTGTAATTGGATTATTGCTTCAGCAAAATGTTAAAAAAATCACCCTCTAAAAAATAAGGAGTTAGACAAATTGCTAACTAGACCGTCGATATATCAAATCAATATTAATTTTTTGTTGCAATTTTTAAATTTGTCATTTTGAACAAAATTACATATTTTTTGGAGTATTTATTATAAGTCGTCTCTATTACTCCCCGGTGGTTGAGAACACTAACGTTCGACGCATGCGCAATGGCTTAAAAGCGTCGCACAGCCGACAATCGCTGTCCTCGTCTGACAAATGATGTTACGCGCTAACTCTCTTTCACTCTACCTTAAATATTTATTATCTTTAACAGCCAGCAACCCTTATTTGCGGCCAGATTTAATTAAGCAACTTTATATGATAATTAATAGAAAAAAATTAGCTTCAATTTGACATATAATTAATAAAAATAGGTTATAAACGTATAAATTTATCGAAATCATACCTGTTTACACCTGGCTGCAAAGAGGTACGGCCAGGTGCGCAACGGCAACCGTGATTTTTTAGAATCTTCATATTAATTACCGTGATGTAGACGTTATTTTATTTAAAAAATGAATAAACGAAATTTTTTACCAAAAATAAATTAAAAATAATTTAATTAAAAATAATGGCGGCCAAATTTTGATAGGCACCCTAGTAAATATATATTCTTTTAACTATAAATAAACATAAAAATTTGGTTTTAAACAAAAAGTTGATGAGCACACCAATCCTGCAGCGGGATCTCGTACTATAAATTCAACAACTTCCATTTGTATAAACTTTAATTTTCAAAATCATCAATATTAGCCAATTGCCAACCTTTTGTGAGAGCTTTTGAATTTTAATTTACCAAAATCGAGATAAATACCAGACACGTGCCGGATATCCATATCCGCGTATATCCGCATTAAAATAGAGATGTGCATCCGTATTCGTTGCATTCACAACGGATATTTTACATTATTAAGGTTTATTACGCATATGAATTTATAAGTAACGATAGCAATAAAATTATGTTTATTCCCATGAAAATAGTTTTAATTATAAAAAACTAGCTGGCCCGGCAAACGTAGTTTTGCTACATATTTCTAATTAACTTCAACATTTTCTAAGTGTAATAACATATTCTTAACAACTTTCCTCTATTTCTTAATACTGAAAGCTAAGGAAAATTAGAATAAATAATGATATTAATATAAATTTTAAAACATACCCGGACACGTTGCGGTGACAATTGATATTACATCGATTGCATGCAAAATTTGAAGCAGATTGGACGAACACCCGGTTTACGCGTTGCTGTGTTATTTTTCACATTTTAATAAATGATATTACATCGTTTACATGCGGATGCAATTCTACCCTTAGGGGAAGAATTTCAAATCCTTTCTTATCGGATTCTCGGTATTTAGTGTGCACCCGGTACATTATATGCACCCGGTATTTACCTGGTATTTGCTGGGGTACACCCGGGACCGCGTTCACCCGATAATTTTTGCTGTGGTACACATACACTTGATGAAAGGTATATGGACCTCCTGAACCAAGAATGATTCTGGTAATACATGAACAATGCGATATGCACACTTTATATAGTTGACAGTTCGTCATACTGCTAGTGAGAAGAGATAAAGAAATTTTATTTTGAATTTCAAAATTAGATTTCGGTTTCTATGGAAATGATGATTTGTAACATGTGAGAAAAAAAATGACAAAATATGTTTCACAGCTAGGAACATTTTGTATTCGAAAATTAAATTGTGGTTTATAGTATTTTCCATTACTTATTATTTATGTTTCTCACCGTTTAATCCTTCCCTGAACTTTCACGAATATTTCAAGACCAAAATTAGCCAAATCGGTCCAGCCATTCTCGAGTTTTAGAATGATTAACGAACAGCAATTGATTTTTATATATATAGATTAAAAAAATTTGCAAAAATTCATTATTTCAAGCTTTATTGTAGTGAGCTAAGTAATAATTCTTATAGCTGACCACTTTATCATAAATTAGTAATTGGTAATTACTCTATCAAAATCCAAATTGTTACATTAATTATTATTTAAATCAAATACGTTTTGTTGGATAAACAATCACAAATATTATACGGATTGATTGTGATGAAAAGTTAAGATCCATATCGAAATCCGTATACGCGGATCTGGACACTGATTATCCGTATCCGACGATCTCCGTTTTTAACGATCCACATTCTTTTAAAATATATTTACTTGTGAAGATAACAACTAACAGTGTTAATTGTTTACTACTTGATATATGGTTGAGTATCAAGGTGAATTATTATCATTAGTATTCATAAAATGCACTTAATTCGTACAAAATTGGAGATTTCCAAAATTCAAGAGAATAGAGAATTCAGTTTAAAAACATTTAAACTGAAGTTATTCGGCACTTGGAGTGTACATTGTCTGATAACTTAGCATTGCATTGTTGTTGGCATCAGGCAGTAACTATAATCGTTTCTATTTTGAAGGTTTTACTTCAAGAAATTTTTTAATTAGCCCATTGATAACATCCAATAATTATACGTACAATAATTTTAAAAGTTGATAATAAGCATATGGTGACGGTAGCTAAGTACTTATAAAGTTAAAAAAGTATATAAAATTTACAAAGAAAATACGTATTTAAGATTAGAAGTTAAAGAAAATGGGTGACTTTAAGTCCAAAGCTGCAAATATCGATGAAATTCTTAAAGAACTTGGATCATTTGGAAAATATCAAAAGAGACGTTGGGTTTTGTTTATGCTTACAACGGGGGCAATGTTTTTGCTTGAATTCAGCTACGCATTTACAACAATAAATCCAAAATACAGGTACGTACTATCAAGAATGGTTGAACAGGATTGCCTATTTAATGGCATAATTGTATTTAATTGACCGAATGTGGTATATGATTTAACTTGACGATTTTGTATGTCAGTTATCTGTATCTGTTCAGTTGCATCTTTGGAGCGCATTGTTCTATTTTGATGAAATTGCATGGATACATTTATCACCGAAAAATACTATATGGGGACACGCAAGAAACTCACCGATTTCATTGAATCATCGGGATTTTATTGGGCTATCAGTTTGTCGATGTGGCACATAAACGGATTAATTTTAGAAATGTTCATTAAAAAACAAAGTATAAGTTATTTTATTCAGTTATGACAGAACTAATAGTTTAAGAAAAAAAAAACTATTTATTAACTCTATTGATTGATTACAAGTATGAATTCGATTTAAACACTAAATTAATACGAATAATTGTGTTTTGCTGCAGATGTTTGGTACCAATCTGTGAAATAGAAAACAACACCGAATATAAACCGATATGGTTAAACAATGCTGTGCCCTTCAAAGAAAATCAACCATCTAGATGTGAACGATTTCAAGTAAAAAATCATTCGGAACATATTTCACCAGACGAATGTGATTCAGAATTGTTTAACTTTAATGTTATCGAAGAGTGTGATGAATTTTTTTTCGATAACAAATATACAACAATTATTCCAGATGTAATTATCTATTGAATCAAATTTCTTAATCCGCTAATGAATCAATAACAATAACAAACCGAAAATATTGTGTAGATATAATTATAATAACAAAGTAGGGAAGAAAAGCTTTATTGAGAGAGCTGCGGTAAGAACGTGACAAATTTTTAATTGTGACGTGGGCTTAAAACTGATGAATATCTTATTTGTTTTTGTTTTTATACTCAACATACATAATATGTCAGAGTGTATTGAATTGAGTCTAAAGTTTGTAACGCTAGGAAATATTGACAACAAAAAAATTGTAAAAATTATAGGCAGCTTTATATTTAATGTATTCTAGATTAGTTTTATAGAATTTTTTTGTTAATTTTTAAAACCTTGAGAATTATATCCGATATTGATTATATTATTTTATTTAATTATCTGCCTTCGAAAAACAAGAACCGCTTCCATACTATTTTAATTTAAACCCGCACCTGTTTTAATCTCGATTACGAATTAATTAATCTCGATAACGAATCGAAGCTATTTCTTTAAAATTATATTCTCAACGCACAGTTATGTTTGAGTTCATTATAACAGAGCAGTAACAATAAATGTTTAATGTCATAAATTTTCAGTTCAAATTATTATGTGAGAAAGTTTGGATGATCGCAATACCAGGATCAGTTCATTCTATTGCATTAATTATCTTTTTACCAACATCCGGCTACATTGCAGACAGGTAATTTAAAACAGAATACAATTTTTAAAAAATCCACTTAAAATTTTTGATTTCAGGATTGGAAGAAAAAAAGTCATAACTTTCGGTTTACTATTGGGAGGATTCTTCTGTTTCATCAAATCATTCACTAAATCAATTTGGATGTATGCAATTTTTGAATTTTTACAAGCGTCTGGTACAGCGGGATCATTTCCTTCAATGTATACTCTGAGTAACCATCCATTATGTTTATTTGATGATATGAATGAATGAATACATTGAAAATTACTTTTCAGTTGCAGAATTGACACCCGCTGAAAAGCGACTAGTTGGCTGTGTTATCTCATTCAGTGGTATTGCTTTTGGTCAAATATCTGTTGCAAGTATTGCTTGGTTGAGTAGTTCATGGCAACTTTTTTTACGTTTGATTACGATACCTAGTGGTTTGGTATTATTTTTTATACCATTTTTTATCCCAGAATCTGTTCGATGGTTAATATCTCAAAATAAAGTAGCCGAGGCAACTGTTATTTTGGAAAATATTGCTAAGGAAAATGGTACCGTATTACAGGAGAGTCATAAATTGCAATTAAAAGCAATACTAGATAATTCAAAGGTATGCAATCTTGTATTCGTCAAAATTTTAGTTCAAATTTAGCTATTTAACACATAAGTACAATACACATTACTTATAATTGTATAGACTGGATATTTATTTCAAATATTTAATGGATGCTAATTAAAAAAAGTTTAAACAATGATACTCAATTATGTGTCGAGTCAGACCCGTTTTTATAGATAGGCAGAGTAGACACTGCCAGCAGGTCTCCAAAAAAAAAATTTGGAAAACGGTTGATCCTAAATGCCATCCCTGCAACTTCCCGCTAATGTCATACATAAGCACTTAAAATTTAACATATAACAGCTTTGATGTTGGCGGCAGTCGACGTGTTGTTACAAGGTCAAGAGCTGATTAGATTTTGGAATCGATCGGTCAAGCCATTTAAAAGTTATTTCCAAAAAACCACTTTTGAAAAAATTTTTTTTCGTAGTTTTTTAAAAATTTATCGAAATCTACCGGTCCGAATCGGTCCAAACTCACAGAAAATCTAAGTTTGGTAAAACTCTTCAGAATGCCGTTTGGTGAGCTCGATTCGGTCAAGCCGTTTCATAGTTATAAGCGATTCACATACACACACACACACACACACACACACACACACACACACACACACACACACACACACACACATACACACACACACATACTTACAGACGGAGTGATGACTTCTCAGATCTCGACGTTTTAAGGTCCTAGGAAGCTTTCCTGAACACTCCTCAGAAGTCGTCACTCCGTCTGTATGTATGTGTGTGTGTATAACAACACGTCGATTGCCGCCATCCGGGTCGAAATCGGTCGATTTGTCTGTGAGCAATCGTTGACGAAAGAAATCGCAAAAATCGATTTTTTTGAAATAACTATGAAACGGCTTAACTAATCGATTTCAAATTCTAATCAGCTCTTGACCTTGTCACAACACGTCGATTCGGACCACTTGAACCGATTCAGACCAGTAGATTCCAAGAAATCTCAAAAAACTACGAAAAAAAATTTGGTTTCAAAAGTGTTTTTTTTTTTTTTAATAACTTTTAAACGGCTGTATTGATCAACTCCAAAAATGAGATCTTAACCTTGATAAACCCCGTCGATCACCAACAATCCGGTTAAAATCGGTTAATTCGTTTGAAAGATATCGTAAACGAAAAATTTCATATAAAAGTGTTTTTTTAACATAACTTCGACATTTCTTTTTGGATCGGAAATAGAATAATTATAAAAGCCCTAAAAACCCCGCCGATCGCCACCAAGAACGTAAAAATCGGTTGATTGGTTCGAGAGATATCGTTAACGAAATATTCGGTAACAAGTGTTTTTTTAACATCAAAAAAGCTCAAAAACCAAATTTTTAGCTCAAAAACATTGTAATATGTTAAATTTTAAGTGCTAATTAGCGGGAAGTTGCATGGATGACCTTTAGGGTCAACCGTTTTCCAAATTTTTTTTTCAATTTTTATTTATACAAATATTTGTACAAATAAAAATTAACTTTTTAAAACTTAAAGGGGCATTGATTGATACCTGTGATAAGTCACTCTTTAATCTAATATATATTCGCGAAAAAATTATTCTTATGTAAAAAATCAAAATTTTATTTTATAGTTATAAATGTTTTTTCGCAACCGCTTTAAAAAAAAAAATTAAATTATTCATTTAAAATTTCATTACATTTGCATAATTATTTTTGAGTTATTTGTTGTGAGAAAAATGGAAAATTTTATATTAACTAGTGTGTTTATGACAGAGGTTGCATTACCTCTTAAGGGGTATATTGATCCCCCCATTAACTTAAACATGACATATAAGGCACATCGCACATGAGGTGATTTGGGTGAAATCGGCGAAATCGCCGATATCGGCGATATCACCGATATCAGCGATATCACAGCATTTTAGTCGCACACGGAGCAACAGAAGTTGCTTCGACTTTGTAACGTTTTTTGAAGAAGGGGTACTACTTAGTTTGTTTACTAATAACAAAATATGTATATACAGTGTCTTAAAGGATGAAATACATCAAGTAATAAATAATATAGATTATAATAGATTATACTTTAAGCCATTTGAAATTCTCATTTCGTCTTACAAAAACGACAAGAGATAGCTAGTTGAACTTTTGGTGTCATATTCTGGATCTTAAAAGTGACTCTAAGTTCGTAAATTGATAAAATCGGTATAATGGGCTAATTAGATCTATGATCCAACTTAACCATAAAAAAAGATTCAAAACAAACACAAAAAACTTGTATGAACATTTTTCGGATATAATAAGAATCTGTTATTTAGCAACTGTGGCGAATATAAACATTCCGAAAAATGATCATACATTTTTTTTTTTAATCAAATAATTATCGTTTTGAATCTTTTTTTATGGTTAAGTTGGGTCATGGATCTAATTGTCCCATTATACCGATTTTACTCATTTACGAACTTAGACTCACTTTTAAGATCCAGAATATGACACCAAAAGTTCAACTACCTGTCTCTTGTCGTTTTTCAGTTATCTTGATGACGAACGGGAGACTGAGATGAATGTAAAATTAAGATTCTGTGAATCTAAAATAATTGAAAATAGTTCAAACATTGATGCTCAATCTTATATCGAATATCTAAAAAATTTACTCTGTTATTTGTTACCTTAACTTGTTTTATTTGTTTAATGTGATTAGAATAGATACAGATTATAGCCACTGTACAATTACTGTATTTCTACATTTCATTTTGTAAACATATTAAATAATAAACAGTATAATATAATAGTTTAAAAAAACTAAAAAAACACGCATGCATGCGTAGTTCGCGCACTAGCTCTATCTTTATTACTCTCATGCAAAGGATCCGTTCAGATGCGTTCTGCAGCCAACTTCAGAGAGTTACCTACAGACAAACAAACATACGAGTGAAGCTAATAAAAGCGTGTTAATAAAAGAATCAATATATATAATATTTTTCAGTAATATTATACAATATAGGGGCATTTAATTTTCAATAAGTCTAAAGTTCATTTCTGTTTATTTACTCTGTTATTGAAATGAATGAAATTAATATTGACGCTTGAAAAGTGTTATAAGAAAATAAGCTTATAAACTCTTGCAGAACGTCCACGTCAGATGAAATGTTTAAATTAACATCTCGCTACCAAATAAAAAACTGGAGAAGTGTACTTTAATTCGATTCTCGCTATTTTATGTCTACGGTCCCTACCAAACTAAAATCGATACGGTGTCGAGTATCTAAACAATTAACTCTGTTAGTTTTTTTTTTTTCAATTGATAAATTTTATATTTTATGTTATTGTTAATAAATTTTAAACTTTATGAATTGATTTGATATTTAAGGAATCAAACAATACTAATAATGAGGAATCATTAATAGACGTTTTCAAAAATATGGCTATGATTGTACATTTGGCAACATGTGCGTTTATTTGGATGAGTTGTGCATTTATATACAATAGCCTATTTTTAATGGCTGGTGAAATATCTGGAAATCATTATTTAAATTTCATTCTTGTGGGATTAGTTGAATTGCCTGGGGGTTTAATATGTTACATTTCTTGCAATCGATGTGGGCGAAAAGTCACTATAAGTGCGGGACTAATTGCTGTTGGTATTTGTTGTGGCTCATATATATTTATTCCAGGTAAATATTTTTTGGTTAGATAACTATGCTATTTCAGCAACATTCTGTAGCAAAAGTGGCTCGGAGGATTTTAATAATCTTGATGTTTGAACTGTGTAAATATTCGTATATCTTCAGTAAACGTCCACAATGTAATAAAACATGCAATCGTGGATCTAGGGGCAAGGGTCATGGGGTCATGACCGTTACGAAAAAAAAAAACCAAATATTTATTTTTGGTTTATTATTTTTGAGTTCTGACTTTAATCTCACCATGTAGATTGGTCATTAATTAAAGAAAAATTTTTATTTTTGCTATTAAAAATTAAATATTTTTTGAAATTTTTCAAAATCCAAAAACTACTCATCGACCCGAGTCTTTCATGTTTATTGAAAATTGCAAAATATACGATTTTTTTAAATGTATTTTATGATTAATTTATTTTGAAATAAAAGTTTAACACCCCGCTGACCTAACGTAATTACACCAAAGTAAAGCAGCATCAGACTCAGTCAGTACCTGGATGGGTATTCGCCTAGGAATGTTGTATGTTATATAGAATTATAGGCACTGTGATCACTATACTACTTCAGTACTTGAAAATTGATAAAATAATGTTTAAAAATAAAAAAAAAATAAAAAATAATTAACTAAATATGATAAAGACCTTAAAACTTCAAAAAAATTATATATTTTAAATAAGTATAATAGATTCAGGTCCGTCGGTTTTTTTTTTTTTTATTTAAAGGATTTTCAATAAAAATTGTTACTTTCACAAATTAATAATAAATCGAAAAGTACTTTTATATAAGTGTCAACGTTCCTATTATGTTTATTTTTGGGTTTTTTAATTTCTTTACACAAATTTTAAAATATTAATTATAAATAATTTTTCAAACGAAAATATTTTTCTATAAAATTGGAAACTTCAATAAAATTTCATTATAAAAATGACTTCATTTGTGCAAGAAACAATCAACACAAAAAAAAAATATGCATTTGAACTTAATCGGGTCTTTCAAATGAAGTTTAAAAATTATGAATAATATATATTCGTTTATATTAAAAAATTCTCTCTGAAGATTTAAAATGATTGATGCTTTTATATTCAGAGGAAGAATATTGGTTACGATTACTAATATTTTTATTGGGTAAAAGTGCAGTTACTGCAGCATTCGGAAGTTTGTATATTATTTCATCCGAAATGTACCCAACACCATTTCGACAAACATTACTTAGTATATGTTCAATGATTGGACGTATTGGTCAATTGCTAGCACCCCAAATGCCTGTTTTGGTAAGAATTTCTTGACAAATTTTATGTTAAAAAATTGATTAATTATCCATTTATTTTTTGCTTGAAGGTCACAGTCTGGAATACTTTACCAATATTCATCATCAGCTCAGTAGCAATAATTGCAGGCATACTATCATTTATACTGCCAGAAACTATAAATACAACGCTACCAGAGACAATCGAAGAAGCGGTCAATATTAATAAAAAAACGGTTGAAAATACAAAATTGTAAAAATTTCAATAAATCTAATTGTGAATATTTTTTATATTTATCACTTCTTTGAGTAAATTTTTTATCCTCTTTATCAATTACAAAATAAAGAAAAAATTCTGTTTACAAAAAATTTGGTTTTTAATAAAGGGAAAAAATTATTTTTAGAACCTCCAAATCCATTTACCTTCATAGTATACTAAGTAACCATGTTCTGGTAGGAATAAGCTTGTATATATTTCATCGGGGTGAGAGTTGAGATGGGTCAAACATCCAAATCAGAAAGTCTTCAAAAAGAAGTCTTTATTCAGACTTCTTTAAGATGTCTCAATTATGACGTCATGATGATTTCACTTTAAAAAATTAAGAACTGCTAAAGTAGTTTTTTCGGTAGTCGAAAATTCTGATATGATTACTGTGAAAAAAAAAAAAACTTTTACAGACTTTTAAGATTTTAATGGATGGAATTTTTAACACTTCGTCCGTAAACGTTTTTTCGACACCTTCCGTCGGTAAACCTGGGTATTTCAATTCCGGTCGTTTTTTCAACCTGTTAATGCACTCAAAAAATTTCGTAAAAATTCATGCTCATCTGTGAAACCTTCAACTTAACATATCAATCATAAAATTGTAGAAAAATTCATTTTTGCATATATTTTTTATTAAAAAACTGGAGCAACTTGCTAAAAAAACGGAGGTTTACTCAAAAAATCGTAACTTTATGAAAAATTAAGATATTGTAATTTTAAATAAACCAAATTAAAGGTCAATAATGCAGTTTTCAGGAAAAAAATATTTTATTTCATTTTTTTATCAATAAATGCTTAAGTTTGGACAGGTAAAACAGGCAATGAAAGATGTATCAAACATTAGTATAAACACATTTAATTATCAAAAAACATTTTTTTTTGATAATTAAATTACTTAATTCGCTGTCGTCACCTCCAAAATAAGAAATTACTTCTCGTTGGCGAAGTACACGTGCCACATGATCAGCCGACCGTTGCTCCATTTTGTACTAACACTGAGAAAAATGTATGTAATTTAAAAAAAAAAATTTTTTTCTCATTCTGTACTTTTACTCATGCGAAAAACAAGTTAAAATGAAAAAAAAAATTTTCAATTACCTGCAAGTTCAGTATACGGCGTAAACCTGGGTATTTTGTGTTCCGCTTCGATTTTCAACTGCTCACTGTTACTGCATAGAAGGGACTGAGACCTTCAACTTTAGGTGTCAAGTCCCTTTCCTATTTAACTTTTTTTAGGTAGGGATAGTAGCTCTATCTATTCACTCGTTAGAAAATTATTGACCTAAACAGTTTTGGCTCGGACACGAAATAGGTTTACCGACGAAGGGTTAAATATGATTTCATTTTAAAAAAATGAACTAGGGAACTAGTTCGCTTAGTTCAGTAATAAGAGTGCTCTTTCCGACTAGGTCGTACCCGAACCATCCAAGTCCAGTTTGATTGATGAATATGTGGAGCGGGAACAAGATCAATTCATGTGGATAGCTGCTAAAACGGTATAATTGACTTCAGAAGCAATAGACAATATTACCTAATATAATGATACCTTCATTATCATGTGAGAGTTATATATGAGAACAATACAACAATAATAAAATGCAGATAGGTTTAAATGTAAATATGACGTATAAAATTGTTTTTTATTTTCAAGATCATTGACTTGTTAATGAATATTTACTTTCATGGTTTGTTTTCCCTTTCATTATGATATACTCACATAGAATTGTTTTTTCAATGGTCATATAGACCGAAACATATGTGAACATTAATTAATACATAACGTAACAGTATTTGTAATGAGTTTTTTTTTTCTAGGAAATTCTAGCAAAAAAGTTCTAGCAAATTCTTTTAAAATTTTGTTAATGTTAAAGATTTTAAAAGAAACAACTTTAAAAAGTACATGGTATATTGTTTTCAAAAACTCGCAAATAACTCGCAAAGTATTTATTTTCTATTGATTTCTATGGTTATTTTTACCATAATCTTTTCCAATCTCTAAAAAAGGTGAATTACAACCCTGGATAAAATAACTCTTTTGTACCATGTAAGCTTTGCATCTTTAGGTGTTTTCTACTCAGACATTATACCGTTTTTTTCTGTTCATTTACTGGACTATATTAGATATACAGCACATCAGCATCAGTTGTATTTTTTTTTTACTCAGAAACGCCAGATCAGAACGAAGTGTATGTCGGGTTCTTGACAGTAGAAGTTCAGGACAGTTCCATGAAATCACGTTCCACGGTCTTGAATGGCTTTGTACTGCCATTACTATGTAGCCGTAAGATGATTCTAAACAATGATTCAGTATGAAGTTCAGTATTCAGTAATCACTCTCCAGAAAGAAATTGCCCACGGTTTGAGTATTATATGAGCTTTTCCCGTAGGTTTGTGGCATAGAAATAAAAGAACGACAAATACTGGCAGCACGATTGCTTGGCTACCATGATAAATGTTATTTTACACTTTAAGAGAGATCGCAAAGTCCATTCTTCATGTCTATAGACATTATCAGAATATTGACAACATTGGTCATCACTCCGGATGTGTGTCATAAAATATAAATGAAAACAAACCTAGAGTGTATTGTACTGAATGAATACTGAGTATCACAGTAAACACTGGCAATCGCATACTATTCAGTATTTTCATTAATAAAAATATATTTGCATTTTAATTTATTTTATTGGTATTGATAAAAATGTAAACATTTACATATTATTTGCAATGCATCGAACCATTATTTTAAATATTTTACTCACACAATATGTAAAATACTTTTGTATTGTAAAAATATATATATTCTTTTTGTAGTAATAACCTTGACATACATATTTTAACTACAATATTTAAAATATTTATTTCCATGTTTTCAATGTTAAGAAAAATCCTTCATTGTTGTTTATTAGAATACAAAGGAGGAAAACTTGATCTTAAGTTCTTAGAAACACGCTATTGAATATTCGTCCAAGTTTGATTGTTATTATTTTTGCAAGTCTAGATTAAAGTTATCAAAATAGACTTATAATAAGAGCGATATAAATTATTGTTTCAGTGCTAAAATAGTTCATCCTAGTTTAGACTTATAGAGCCAAAATAAAAATCTAATTGACTGTATCTAATGAATGTCAAAATTTACTATGATTCAAAGTTTGAGAAACTCAGATCCCGAAAATAATATAATTCAAAGTACCTACAAATAAGTGATAGATTCTGGTGATGACTATATTAAATTAAAATGTAATGCTGAAAAATTGCAATCATTCCTCAGATGTAAAATTTTTTAAAAATACTACATTTTCTTCTTCGTGGTCCCAAAATTTCATGATATTCATATATCTATTATCTTTAATTCTAATAAGAATACAATAAATAAAAAATCCAGAAAAAAAAAACTACGAAAAATCAAATTTTTAGGCTAATTTTTGAAAGATGCATTTAAAAAATATCTTTGGATTAAAAAAGGATTTGGCATTACTTTCATTTTATTATTAGGTAGTTAAATAAAAAACATAATTTTGAGAACTTAGATATAATTATATACATATTTGCCTAAAATGTAATCTGAAAAATTTTATACTTTTTACCAAATAAACAATTTTTCATTCCTTGATGAAATTTCAAAAGTAGGGTAAAACTATACCCAATACCCGTTGTTGATTCATTTTTGAAAAATGAAAATAAAAACTAAAAAAGACTTGAAATTGAATTTGTTTTTACAAAATTGTCTTTAAAAAAAAAAATAACAATAATTCAGTTCATTGAATCGTAATTGAATTAATTAATTTTCATATTTTGCCAGCAATAAAATAATAATGCACTTTTTATGCCAAAAATGCAGTATTAAAATTGTAATTAGATTCACAAAAGCTGGATGTACTGTAAAAACAGTATTATAATATTGTAAAATTAATTAATTTAAAAATAAACTTTGTTCATTAATAGTCAACTTGCATAGCAGAACTATTATACAAAATGTATACAACTTTTAGAATGATGTGTAATTTAGGATCGTGTATTATCACATGCAAAAATTTGGAAAACGGTGCAATGCTTTTGAGCTTAAAATTTTGTTTTTGAGTTTTGATGTTAAAAAACACTTGTTTCCAAATATTTCGTTAACGTTATCTTTCGAACCAATCAAACCGATTCTTACATTCTTGGTGTGGTTTTTTAAGCTTTAATAATTATGTTCTTTCTTCAAAAACGATCCGAAAAGAAATGTTGAAGTTATTTAAAAAAAACACTCGTTCCCAAATATTTCGTTAACGATATCCTTCGAACCAATCAACGGATTTTCACATTCTTGGCGGCGATCGGCGTGGTTTTTTGAGCTTTAATAATTATTTTCTTCCATCAAAAACGGTCCGAAAAGAAATGTTGAGAAACTGAAAAACACTTTTTTATGAAATTTTTCGTTTACGATATCTCTCGAACGAATCAACGGATTTTAACCGCATTGGATCGACAGAGCCGTTTGAAAGTTATTCAAAAAACCACATTAAAAAAAATTGTTTTCTTAGTTTTTTTGTAAATTTGTAAAAATTTACTGGTTCGAATCGATCCAAATTGTATTCAATCTAAGTTTGGTCAAGTCCTTTCGAATGGCACTAGCTGCGATGAAATCGGCCGAGCCGTTCAAAAGTTATAAGCGGTTCACAAATTTTCACACACACACACACACATACATACATATATACAGACATAGTGACAACCTCGCAGGGGTAGTCAGGGAAGCTTCGTGTAACCTCAAAACATCGAGATCTGATGAAAGCTCGATTTTTTCAAAACGGGGTGAAACCAATAACATCCTTGAAAATCTTCGATTTTCTTAGCGGGAAGTTAAAAACCATTTAAAGTTCCGATTTTTATTTTGTAATTGTCGCAATGATTTTCCTTAGAAATATCCCAAAAGCATTAAGAACATAACCAAAAAAATGCAGATTACGCATACATATCGTTCAATCGCAATTTTTTATCATAAGTTCAAAAATCATATTAAAAATTTCCTAAAAATTTGCTTTCTGTTTCTATACAAAAGTTTCGAGAAGTATGCTGAAAATTTGAAAAAAAATATTAGCTAAATCGATTTAGCTGTTCTACAGTTTTGAGATTGCAACTTTAGATTTTTTATATAAATATTATTAATATTATTAAAAATATTAATTGGACTTATGTGCTTGAGCAAATTTGCAATTTTTTAATTTTTTAATGTGTTAAATTTATAACCGAACTTAGTGGAAACACATGCATACTTTGCTTATCAATATTAGTATTATTTGTTAGAACTTTTGTACAAAAGCAACACACAACACATAAAAATAAACCTTGAGAAAACATTTAACGAGTATAATTTTTTAAATATCAATTATAATTATTTCATCATAAATTTCAAAAAATATATTTGTCATAAATTACAAATTTTATTCATAACATTTAGGAAAATTTTATGCAGTTACTTCAAACAAATAAATTTTGTTTTGAAAGGCAATGTAAAAGAGTAACTGGCCACAGCAGTGATTAATGCTGTAGTACAAGGTAGTGTAACAATTTTTCCTCTTCGTTAATTTTGAAAAGTGTACCAATTTCTTTTTTAAGCTCCAAAAATTTTTGATAATACCCACAAGCTTGAAATTCATGGATATTTGTTTTTGTTGTTGTGTTAATAGAAAGATCATTAAATCAAAATTTCAAGAACCATTTTTCCCAGAAATGAAACAAGACGAAGTGGCCGTTGACCGGTAATTTGAAAATAACAATTTTCAGTTGTAGGAGATTGGACAGTTAGTTTAATCAGTTAGCCCACATACAGTTTTTGTATACATTATTGATCTTCCAACAACAATACAAAAAACGAATATCCGTCAATTTGAAAGAGTGGATGCAATAGAAAATGTAAAGCGTTCAGTAAAAGAAAACGATTTACTTTTAAAATTTTCGAAAGTAAAAAGTTATTACGCTAAAAATGATTAATGCACACAAAAACATTTTAGCATGGTGCTTAAAATTCCGATAATAAACCTTCCGGGCCCACAAATCTTCTTTATTTTTTTATTATTTAACAACAAAATTCTAATAAGTTTATCACAGAGATTTTGAACGCAATAATGGATCAATTGAACACATTTTGATATATTCAAATAAATTGTAAATAAAAAAAATACGAAAATGTTTAACGATTTTGTTTCTGGATTGAATATGGGTGGCTTCTAAATGTGCTTTCTGAAAATCATAATGTCATAGTCTTAGATTTTTTATTTTGTATACGCTGCGGTATATCAAATGCAAAAATATGTACAGTTGACCCGAATGACTGTAAAGGAGTAAGTACATTTCGAAAACGGTTTTTTCACAATTTAGCCAACTGTATCCAAATACAATTTTATAATTATTAATGAGTATTTTAGAATTATTAATGAGAACTTTAGGATTTTTCGAATAAATTTCGATTTTTTGCCCCAATTTCCTAGATCAAATTATTTTGTATTTTTATAAATACGTATTTCAAATACAAAGTAGTCATCATCAGTATGAATTAGCTAGTTGTAATGATTCTCTAACGAGATGTTACTCGCTGCTAATTTGGTGACAGTCTGCACATATGTCTGTTGGTGTATGCGCAATTTATACTATCCAAGTACCTATCACCAATCATTGGCCGAACACTAAACACGTGACGAAGCAAACCGTCACCAGATCAGCAACGAGTAACATCTCGTCAGAGAATCATTACAACTAGCTAATTCATACTGATGATGACTACTTTGTAGTCGAAATACGTATTTATAATAATACAAAATAATTTGATCTAGGAAATTCTCTCAAAAAATTTAAATTTATTCCAAATACAATGTTAAAAGAAGTGAAGTAACATAGTTAAGTGTTTAGATACTCTACATATGAATCGAATATTATTGTTTGGGCTATATTTAATCTTCTGTCATAAAATACTCTAAATATCCAGTCTATATAGTTATAAATACAAGTATATTAATATGAATGTTTTACTAAATTTGAGCTAAATTTGTGGCATATCCAAACATTTTACAAAAAAATGATTCAATCAAAAGTTGTTTGTTTTATAAAGACACCCAATTTTTGACTTTATATTTCTCTTATAATTAAAAAGCACGATCATGGATCCATTGGATTCAATCGATCTATTTTCCTCATTCACGAACTTCATTTTACTTTAAAGATATAGAATACACTTCCAAAATTTCAGTTCGTCATCTGTTTCCATTTTTGAATTATCTTGACGGGCGGATGGACAAAGGAAAATGGACTATCTATAAACACCTTGTGTGTGCGGACAATATTAGCGTTACAAACTTTAAACTAAAATTAAAAATACTGTGACATATTATACGTATGTCGATAAAAACAACTATGAACTTAATAACTGATTAAAACGTGATCACTGGAATTATGACTTTTGTGTAGGTGGTAGCCGTAATCAAAGGTCGTGTATAACCAGGTAGTATTGTCAATCTTATGAGGCCTCGGCCTTCGTATAATGTAATGTCAAAATAGCTGTTTATAGATTACCTTCATTTGCATCATTTTTTCAACTTTATTTAAAATAATTACTATGTGTACATAAAATTTAATAGCATTTTTAATGTTTTTCTAATATAGTATTTACATATTAATCACATATGGTAAACATAATTCTGCTTATCTTTTCTTTCTTTTTTTCATGGGTTTCGATTTATTCATCTTTGTCTCCTTTTCTCTTTTTGCTTCTTTTTTCACATTTTTATGCATTGTCATCCACTTCGGAGTTTTGGTCCAAGCTCCAAGCATGAAGCTCATCGGGAAGTTAGTTAAAAATCAATTACAAAATTCCACCCAAACATACATCCAAAAACCCAAGATAATTAAAATTTTTTAGTGGTTTTTCAAAGTTCCTAGTAGGAAATTGATTCCAATTACTGAAACTTTTCTTTAATTATCGACATTGTTGTGAATTTTCATTGAGTGGGCAGTAATCGTTATAAAATAATTTTATTGAAAATTCTCAAAAGTAAAAGATTAATGGTTTAAAATGTTATATTTTTTTTATCCATGTTGTCTTTTGTAGCAGCCATTAAAAAATCACTTAAGAATTGGTCAAAATAGCACATTTTCTTATTACCTTTAATGTTGTTCAGTTGTATATATATGTAAATGTTTGAGTAAGCGATTTTTAAAAACTGGGACAATAACAGCCGGTTATATAAGGCATAAATTGGTGGAAAGGGAGGAGGAGAAGCAAAGAGATAAGGTAAACATAAAAATGCGTTATAACTTATATAAATCTTTACACTTAAGTTATTATGCTCATCAAAATTATTTATCATTTTACTGCCCTTCACGACAATTAAAACAAATTTTTTTTATAGTTTTAAATGCTTTAACAACACATCATAGAAAAAATTCGTAGCTTTTCAGAAAATTACTCAAATAGTTTCTGTAAATAGCTGTTCAATTTACGAATTAAAAAATAAAATTGTTAGTTTTTGATGTAAACGAATATTGTTTGTAGGAGTCCAAACATATTATATAAATAACATTGAAATTCGGACCCATTTCTCTGGATATATACCGGTCTACCAATATTAATAATTTAAATTGAATTATACAACCGTAAATTTATAATGAATATTGAATTAATAAAAGGTAACAAATATAATGTAATATTTAATAAATTATTTTATTAAGTCATAATTGTCCACTTAAAATCATCTATATTGTTATTTAAGTAACGAATAAATATAATTGAATACAATACATTAATCTTAACTAATCTTATATTTAAATTAATAAATGATTTATGTGTTTTTTAATCGTAAACAATTAGTTAATTAGATATAAAGGCTATTGTTATTGCACTGATACCTACACCTTATAGCTACATTCCTAGATGAATTCAAACGATGCACTTGACCTAAATGAATTTTAATTCATGTCAATTGGTACAAATAGATTTGGTATGTAAATTTGAATCAAATATTATGATTAATTTCAATCAGGAAACTACATTAAATCTTGTGCAATTTTACATTAGTTAACAGTTATCATGTGGGAATATAAAAACGGTATTTTGCCCTTTTAAATAATGGAAGATATATATATATATATATATATATATATATATATATATATATATATATATATATATATATATATATATATATATATATATATATATAATTGAAATCTCGGAATCGGCTCCAACGATTTTCATGAAATTTAGTATAAAGGGTGTTTCGGGGGCGATATATCGATCTAGCTTTATTTTTTTTATTCGTGTTTTATCGATAATCAACGCGTTCGAGTAGTCTCAACTGATAAATTCTTCTGACTCTTCCTGACATCTATTGGCGAATAATAATACTATTTTTTGTGAGCAACTAATTGCTATAACGACACAACAGCAGATGGCGTTGTTAAGTAACACGAAGTCAATGAGTGTTTGCAACGCAATTTATAAAAATTAAAAAAAATACCGAGCAAAGCTCGGTCATCCAGATATTATGAATTAATTACAAATTTCAGACAAAAACAACATCAAAAATTAAACTCTCTCAAATAAAATTATTGATTGTATCTATTTGAAATTGATTTTGACTGAATAATAATAATGATATGGATGACCTCTGATCTGTTTATGCGATGAAGGAAATACAATCCTGTTTCTTTTTTCTCTTAAAAAATATTGAAAAAATAAAAAAGAAATTTCAAATTTCAAATTTCGTTTGAGAAATGCGAGGAAATTTGAGGAAAGTTTTTATTTTATCTGTAATAAATACCCTTCATTACTTATGAATCTATTTGTTTTATCATGAATCAAATTTCAACAGTTGAGTAGGTCGCTGTCACTGGAGTAACACTAATAACCTATCTGTTAATTGGTATATCACTAATAAAGATAATTTTTTTTTTTTAAATATTTTTAAATATCAATCATATTATTATAGACACGAATACCAGTTAATTTTTTCCTTCAATTGTTTGTTTTTTTTGTTCATTGTTTGCTCTTCAGTAACATCAAAACGAAGACATGAACTGAAATGAATTTTCGATTAGATACCGTGAGAAAACCAGAGATATGCGAAGGGTCTTAAATTTTCATAAACACCATCGCTTCAGGCGTCAAAAGACAACCAGCCTTCTTTTTCAAATATCTCTTGAGTCATTCTCTAACTCAAAATTGTTAGACTAGTAGTTTTTGCTTGAATCGAAGTAAAATTTTTATTATTTAAGCTGAAATAAATACGTCCGGAGATTTTATTTATAGATAAAATTATTTAAAGTTCAGGCGGAATTAGCGTCGGATTTCTCTTTGGTGGTGCACATTTGAAAAAAGTATTCTGTTAAAAATATAATAAAAGATACAAAATCATATTGTTTTGTGGCATGAAACGTACTTTTTCAAACTTTATCCTTTCGTTTTTTAGCGATTGAATAGCATGTAATGAAAATTTGGTAGGCAAATAGATTCCTTTTGTCCAATAACCTTTTCGGCGATAATCTTAATGATCCATTGCTACAAAATATAGAATTATTTAATTTAACAATAATACACCTTCATTTATAACTCATAATATTTAATTTACATAATTGTTAACCAGTTTTCTATTTATTTTTAAATTAAAAATGTTGGTTTTAATGATCACAAGTTGTATAACATATAAAATGTTTAATCAATATCAACGAGATATTTTCTCAAAAAATACAGATGAAAACTAATAATTTCAAACAAAAGTGTAAAAATAAATAAAATTTCAAACGAAAACAAGAATGTTTATTACTTATATTAATTGTGTAACAGAAATGGAAAAATACTTAACTAAGATTTTTTTTTTTGAACAAATAAAAATGATTGTTGATAAAGCAGAGGTCATTTATTTCTGGATTTAATCGTTTAATATTGCTTTATAACGATTATGAATTATTTATATTCTCTTATCCAATATCGAATTTGTACTTTTATGAATCATTCCCGCAAAAAAAAAAAAAAATTATTTTTATTATTTTTAAGTTTTGAAATCTTTATTCATACTTACTTATCATTATTACACAATATATAATTACAGTAAATGTATGTAAAATTATCAACAAATAACAAAATATTTTTAATAATACTTTGTTTTATCCATTTAGATAATATTATATGACATCTCCGTATGCAAAATTATCATTAAAAATTTTCCATTTTTGGTGCCACATTGGATATTTTAATTTTTAATATCCGCGTGTGAGAAATAGAAATCGATAATTTAAAAGTTGATAATTTAAAATAAAAAAAAAATAGACAATGTAGTCTCGTGGATCTTCCAACGTTTTTACTTTTAAAAATTATTATATGCAAGTGAAGATAACAAATAACAATTTTAATTGTTTAGATACTCGATGTATAGTTCAGTATCTATGTTTAAACTATCTTACACTATATAAATACTGTATATCAGCATACAATATGTTTTTTAGTTAAAATTTATATTGACATTGTGATGAATCTTACCAATCTACGAAAAAATATTTCAAACAAGATTGTTTGGTTTTTTAGCTTTAGCATTTTTTTCTATCTATTCTGGTTTTAGCAGTGCGATCATCCACCGATTGGCCCCAATTAAACGATTCTGTTTAGTTACGAATTGAAACTCACTTTTTATGTGTTCAATATGCCATAAAAGTTTCAGCTTGCTACCTCATTTCGTTTTTAAGTTATCTTAATGACGGACAAACGGAAATGGAATAATCAGATGAATCTATGAAGACCTTTAACAAAATTTTGTTATTGCCTTCAATATATCCTACCATTAAATTGGAAACGCTAGATAATATGATAAATATGAAAGGAAAAATAAATTACGGGCGATCTGAGTTCGGGAAGTAGGAGGGGGTAAGTTTTTAAGGATAAAACACGATTTATCTCGATTTCCGGCCAAACTAAAAGTCGTATGGAAAAAAGTTAAATGGCAAAGTTGTAGGTAATAAAAACATCTACAACTTTTGTATTAACACTTTTTTCACATAAAGTCAAAATTTTTTGATTGAAAATTAGGGTGCTTTTTCGATATTTATTCAAACAAAATAAGATGAAAAATAAATATTTTAAATCAAAAAAATTATAGTGTATTTGGAACATAAAAAGGTAAGTTTTCACCAAATTTCGGAGAAAAAAAATAAAAAACCAAAAACTTGGTTATTTCAATTTTTCACATAAATTTTGAGGTTATTTAAAAAAAAATGTAAATACAAATATTGTTGATCTTTTTCTTACCTAAAACATTGCCATTTAAATTTTTCCATAGGACTTGTAGTTTTGCCGGAAATTCAGATAAACCGAATTTTACCCTTAAAAACTCACCCCCTTCTATTTCCCGAACTCAGATCGCCCGTAATTAACGTAATTTATTTTTCCTTGCATTTGTATCATAATAACTTGCATTGCTAATTGGTTACATCCTACTATAATTTTTTTTGTTTTCAAAAATTATCTACCCTGGTATACTATGATATAATTATTGTATACATTTATGACGAGTATACAAATCGGTTACTAGTTGCTCGAACTGCTTTAAGACAATAAAATTGTAAGCTCGTTAATTTGCTTATGCAAATTTATTACTGAATCTCAATGTATGTTTAATAAAAAATCAATATTTATGAATATTTATTAATTTATTTCACCTTAAATTATTTGATTTTTAATTAGATAGGTATTATAAACTAACCAAAAGTACTTTTATCTAATAAACAACAACATTTAATTAAATCATGACTAGATCATATTATATCATATGCAATAAAAAATAAATAATAAAATACGAGTGATTTTTTTCACAATAGGCATTTATTTCCATGTTGAGAATATCTTTTACATCTGAAAACAACAACATTATAAAACTACCTAACGTCATGGTATACGATTTTCTTCTGGACTACCAAATTCATCCATAATGTCACTAACATATTTTTTCCATGTTCATCTTTATTATCGATAGGCTATAGCAGATTGCAAAATGATTCAATCGAAAACATTGTGATAGAGTACGGCCAGGATATTACACGAAAATAGAAAGTAATCTATATGATCTAAAAAGAAGCACGACTTAAATAAACATCGAGCATACGAAGCTTTTCTAAAAACTAGAAATTTCTCAACTATTGAAATAGAATTTCGACATAGAAGAACGAAACAGTTATAAGATTTTAGATCCAATTATTGAGCCTCTGAATGACTTAGAGATTTATGTATATCTAGGTACACAAAAATTGAAGCGTTAGAAAAATATTCCGATATAGCATTATTATTGAAGGATGAAACAATTAAACGAATTATTAAAATTTATTAAATTTTAAAACAATATAATAAATTTACATATGATAAAAAATGATTTGTACACTTGAACTCTAGAAAAGCAGTCCGATAAGAAATAAGTCTCTAATTAAATTTTAAGACTAATTTGTCGCGCCATAGTAGTTCAGCTCATAGCAATTAATAATGACATCAAACTTATCTCATAATCCTCAAGAGGTTAATTCTGTATGATATTTAAAAGCAAATGCGTTAAAATCGGATAACAATTATGTAAAAAGAAAAAAACAGTTTTTACAGAATTGTTGTAGAATTGTTTATTTAATTGGTTATAAATCTATATGTATATATGTATATATATATATATATATATATATATATATATATATATATATATATATATATATATATATATATATATATATATATATATATATATATATATATATAAATCCATGCCACTTTTCGTCGTAATTTTATAACTAAAGAACGGGCTCACGTATCCAAACCAAATTTTTAGACTTTGTTCGGGCTATTTAGTAGGTGGTTTATGTAAAGTTTGCACAAAATCGGTCCAGCGGTTCTTTATTTATCACATTTTTTGTAAGAAATGAATTCAATAAATATCGGATCATTTTGTTAATGGGGATTTAGCTGCCAATTTGTTGATTACCTTGGAAATGTACAACGAAGCTTTGATAATAATTGAAGATATGTGTCTAACGATTGCAAATAAAGCATAAGTCTAATAGGGTATGACCGCTCCAAATCGTGAGATGCGTGATTTGTTTGACCGTGAATTGCAACGTGAGCAGGAATTCAATTCTAATGATTTGCGTTTATTTGTATAGTCGAATATAACCAAATTGAATATTCAGCAAATCCATGTATATGACATATTCCAATAATGCAGATGGATTTTATTTCTTGGATGTACCTGGTGGTACAGGCAAAACGTTCGTTATATCATTGATTTTAGCGACTATTCGATCGGAACAGAAAATTTCATTGGCATCTTCGGGAATTGCTGCTACAATATTAGAAGGTGGTTGATTGAAGCTACGATCTAAACTGTTAAATCAATCCCTATGATTCTAACTGATATGCCATTTGAGTTCAAAAGATTACAAATATCCTATGCGATTATCATTTGCGATTTCCATCAACAAGGCCCAAGGGCAAAGACTTCACGTTTGTGGTGTGAATTTGGAGGAATCATGTTTTTCACATCATCCTTTATGTTGCCTGTTCCAGAGTCGGTACCCCCAACCGTTTGTTTATTGCTGCTCAAAATGGAAAAACAAAATATATTGTTTATCCAAATGTTTTGAATTAAGTTTTAAATAGCTAGGAATTAATAAAATATTTGTTTGTTTGAATAAATGAATTTGATTTAATAATTAAATTTTTTTATGATTTCACTTAATACGTGGCGAAGCACGTACGGGCCGCTAGTATTTTTATAAAAATAGGAACCTGGATATTCAAAAACATATATGAACAGAATTAAAAAGCATCCCCAGAAATACTTTAACACACAAAATCTCTACTCTTATGAAATTATTAAACTATCCAAAAAATGTCAAAAATTTTGAACTTTTGAATATTATTCATTAGAAGAAATCCAACTTAATAAAATAATGTTGTATAACTGGATTCAGTCAATTTTCATTTATAATAATTATAGTTGAACTGGATTATAATGAAAGTTTGTAATTTGCGTTTTAATATATCTTAAAACTAGGATATATCTAGGACTTATAAACAAATTGTATGTTTTAGATAAATAAATTAGATGTATTCTTAGAGATGTTCAATGTTTTACAATAATAACATATAATTCCATTCAAAGTCACGAGACATAAATGATCAAAGTAGTAATAGACAAGAAAACAAGTTGAATAAAATTATCATAGTATTATGATAATTATATTCTTCATAAATATGCATCACCCGTTGCGTCACCCATATGACTTGATTTAGTCTAATTCGGTAGTAAACCATCATTGAAAAATATAAAAAATATACTTAAATTTTAAATAAAAATACTTAAAAAAAAAAAAATTTAAAAAAAAACTACTATAATTTAACATGGTTTTCTTAAATCACTTTCTTGTATTTCTCCCCGGGTAGAATTTTTGAATTGATTTTAAACTATTTTCGTTGAGGTAGATAGTTGAAATTTTGACCAAAGCTCGGATGTGAATGACAATGCATTAAAATAAGAAAAAAAAAAAAACAAAAAAGGAGATAAAGCTGGTAAATACTGTTTCTTATAGTTATTTATTTTTTCAAATTAATAATAAAAACAATGAGCGATCAAGGAAGTTGTAGTCGCTCAACACAAAATAGCTGATTGATTTTACGATTCACATAAATATAGATCTATGTGTTGTCGAAAATCATTATCATATGACAGTAAACCAATTGAAGCTTGGCGACTTGTAATTATGATAGCTAAGGAATTCCATTCATATATTTGAAATAATGATGAAAAAAATAACTGCACACAAAAAAAATTAACAATATGTAGAGCATTTCCTAGGAAGATTAATTGATTTAAACTTCATATCATAAATGAATAGATGCTCTTTAACTAATAAAACTGATCAGAATAATTAATTATGTGTAAGGTAATCAATATTTTAATGACTACAGTGTCATGTTTACTCTCTGTTCCTTACTTATCATTCATTAAACAGAGATCAGAATAACGATTATACCATATTTGACAGAACAACCTTTAACAAACGTGAAATGTTTTTATTTATAATTTCTATTTAATTTAAATTCAATGTCAATGTAATTTGATATTTGAATAAGTTTCAATGATATTATGTATGTAATCTTCTTGAGACTTTAATTTTGAGATATTTTCTGTTATTCTCATCGAATCCTCCTATAAAAAAGGGGCTCATTTTTATAGGATTTAGTTAACACTTTGCTCAATGTTAACTAAATTGAACTCATCATTTTCTTAAATCCAATATTTTTAAATCATTTCTGTCTGCATCGAACCGATAGCCTTATGGTCCAAACAGCCAAACATTCAGATGTGTTTAGCCCCATAGTTTGCTGTTCAGTTCCGTTCTTGGCAGAAATTGAATGAAAAATAGGCGAAGAATTTGTATGTGATCTCATTGACTATTTGCTCAAAATGTTGTTTAAATGGTAATACTAATGGATAGTTTTTTGCCAAAGTTAGCAGTCTGTGGTTAGATCAACATTATGTTCAAAACTAGACACAGAATTCATTCTAAAGTATATTTAGAAATCTCTTCGTCAACATATCAAGACCAATTTTACTTTTGAAGGTGAAATTTCACGTAATCATGTAAGTAAAAATCCCCCAATAAAATGAAATCTAAATGGCATTTTCCTTATTTTATTTGCATACCTTTTACTAAGAAATATATGAAGTGGTTCACTTAGACCGCAATTTAACGCAATCAAACCAATTTCGACTTTCCAGTTTGTTTTTAGGACAACAAAAAAAAGGATTCAATCTTGGTATTACTAGAAGTAAATCTTCGATTATTTCATCACTTTTAATATTTTATACATTAAAATGGTCGAAAGGTGGTGTGATTTTAAAACCTAATACAACTGATGTGAATCGAATCTGGGACCATCCAATTATTTGTCGGATACTTTAACTACGGGGCTTATCACGTACTATGCGCCTAAGGTAAAGGCAGCAGTAGTCCTCAATCTTAACGAATGCAAGTGTCATTTCTACTTCTTTAAAATATATAAAATGTGTTAATACAACAAGAGTTGTGAAAAATATCCAAATTGATGTGTTTGAGAACAACACACTTAAGTGATACAATTCGCTTGTGTTCTTATAATTATAATAATTATAACAGATATATAATCATAACACTTATTTGTAAACCAACATATGTTTTATTACATTACTACGGTCAATTTCGTCAATTTGAGCAACAGTAACACTTTATTTACACTTTGCATTGTATTTTTGATAAAAGCTATTTGATAATTTTGCTGATCTTCGTTGTTATTCCTAGTTTGCACAATCCAATAGCGAGTGTGCAACCGGCACTATTTCTCTTTAGCATAATTGACATAAAGGTGGTGGTATGTTTTCAAAAAGATGTTAAAAAAGGGTAAAATACTGTGTGTACGATTCGTAATCTTGCAAGTAAACCCTGCTCTTTTGTAAACATGTGAGGAGCTGTCTTTCAAATATTATCTATTCAATTATTCATTTCAGGAAGTCTGGTGTTAAACCAAAATGTATTCCAATCACCGTATCTGTATTTGTTTGTGTAGTTTGTTAAGATCATATGGGTGATATTTTCGTTTCAGGAAGTATCGGCAAGAGTGCTTAGTCTTTTCCGAGGGCTATTTCATTGCGTTTAATTTCTACATGTGACGGAATCCAGAGAAAGCCCAATTCTTTTTTTGGTAATATTGAGGACATAGTATGTGACATAGCATCAATGAAATACTCGGTAATACAACAACCAACTAACAATTTAAAGATCCACAGTTCTGTTTCCGGTAGTTGTATAATGTTTCCAATCCTTTCCATCGTTCTATTCAACAAATGATGTCAAAAATATCCAAGTTTTAGGTGATTTTATAAATTCCGTGAAACTTAAAAAAATCAGTTTTCTTTTTCAATGTTCCTAACCATTCTTTTGATTATTTCTAATATTTCCAAAATCTTAAAATTCTCTGACATATCTCCAGGTTTTAACGATTAACATACACAAGATTTTGTCATCCTGGAAATTATGAATAACCAACAGATTGAGTTCTTAAATTCAAACAAAAATTCGAGCAAACTTATTCAAATGTATACTATTTTCGGAATGTTCAATAGCCTAAGATCAACAAAAATAGTATAAGAATATTGAAGGGAACATTTACTATTCCGTGAACTGTATAATATGGTCGTCAAACTAAATTCTAAATAAAAATTAATGCATTTTCCTTGCTTACAAAATAAGTTGCATACATATACTTATGTCATCAATTAATTTTCATTTTTTTGGATAACATATCTAATTGGAAAATTTAATTATTAAAATTTAATTTTTTTCCTATCAGGAAAACTGGTAAATTTAATTGGAAATAATTATATGTTTTGTAATTAGATTTCAATAAATGTTTTATTCCGCTTGAGGCAATAAACGTCTATTTATAACAAAAAATTATTACTAAAATTATTTTCAATATCAATTTTTTTTTATTATTGTTTAAATATGAATACATTATGAATCTCACGTGGCTCATAATGTATTTATATATTCATATTGTTCTACCAAAACATTAAATTGAATATTTAACACCTGTATTACTTGTCTAATACTATTCAAAGTGAAGGGGTAGTTAGTTACAACATTCAAAATGAAATGGTGGAAAATAACTCTTAAATTCTTAAATAGGTTTTAATTACAATGTGTCTACTCTTTCACGGGTATATTTTTGAAAACCGGTTAAAATAAGTTCCTCTGTTAGTTTTTTCCAAATAACTCGAAAACAGACATATTTGAGTAGTTTTTTATAGAAAATTCTGTATAGGAATATGTTTCTCGTCTTATTATACTTAGTAAAGTAGTACTTATTCTGTTTTTCGAAATAATCCATTAGTACTCCAAGAATAAAATTTTTGAAAATTAATATGTTTTATTTTTGTAGTCTGTAATTTGTTTATAAATTTTTTTAACGGGATTATAGGTTTAAGGATATGGATATAGGAATTGAAGACCTTAAAACAATGAAGAAATTTGAGTACAACCAACGACAAAATGTCACTAAGTTAATCAAATGTTTACTGTTTTTCCTTTTCCCTTTCAGCAAATAAATATATAACGGTAAAATAAGTAAGATTATATTAGAATTATAATCGTAAGTATTATATCAGACTTAAAATAATCGTAATATTATAAAATGATTAATATTATATGAAATCAAAAATTGTATATATTGATGCGCGTACCGTAATTTGAATAATTTTGTATAAATTGTTTAAACCTGGGAATAGACCTAACTTTTTGGAGATTTCAATCAAAATAATCTTAGTAGATAAATTATGCTTAAAAAAAAATCAAATAATATAATTTTTGTAAAACCTTGAAAGTTCCAAGTCAATTTCATATTCCACGGTGTATAAACAAATACCTTACTGCAATTTACATTAGAAAGAATTTAAAACTATTTGTTACTTATCATTTTAATTGCACATTTTTAACAAGTAGACGGGTGAGTAAAGTAATCGGGCCAAGTACTCGTTACGTGTAAAAGTTAGGCGAGTACTAACAGGCAACGTCTCGACCTATAACCATAATTAATACTATAACCATATAAACTTTACTCGATCGATTATTGCCTGGTGTGAAGGGTACATTTAGTAAGAATATGATCTAGTGCACGCCATACATCGCTGAGCCTCTCAGGAAATAATACTGTGCTTTCGTAATTGTATTTTGAGATCGATTGCACGGTAGTTATTCCAAATTACAAAACGAAAACAAAAATTGTCGTACTAATATTTTTTAACAAAACTTGTCGTATACCTTAAAAAACAAGTGTGACCTACAAGTTACACACGACAAACTTCCCAATAATTATTTGTCAATTATAATCAATAATTTGTCTTTTATTTTAAATATAGGTAGCTGTTTGTTTGAGGGTTTTTATTCTCAAATAAATCAGCTGAATCGATTTTGTTAATTCCGATTTAAGTTACGCTTCGAATGAAAAAAATTACGAAATATATCTTTTAAAAACTTATTTCCATGAAAAAATTAATTTTTCACAAAAAATGATGATCTTGTAAAAATGTCAAATATTGTATTAATTTCGATTTATTTCGAAATAATTGAAAGAGGGGTACCATAGGTCCCAATAACTAAACGAATCCCTTAAATAGAGGACAAATGATAACACTCAGATGTTTACCTCAAACTATAATTTGTTCAAGCTCCCATCGCATAAAATTGATTTTTTTGCCATAAAGTCGACTTTCTTTGACATTATAAAAAATAATAAAATTGAAAGTTAGTTCCAATCAAAATTTTTAATTCGACAAGTATAACGTATACGAAAGTCATTTGAGTATTTCAAAGTAAAATAAATACAAATATTTTTTATTAAATAAAATAAAAAAATCTATTTCTCGTACAACAATATTAATAATAGAATAAACATAAAAATTAATAGGTATACGCTTTACTACATAAGTTGGCTGGCCTTAAATCGTCTTAGTGTTATCTTTTTAAACATTATATACTTATTTATTTTTTTTTTAATTTTATCAAACAACAAAAACAGTTTAACATAAGACACATTTACATTTGATTCTCTGTATCCATTAATGCTGCTCATTGCTTAAATGGTTCACATTTATAGACTTCAAATTCATGTACCGTGTCAACAATTATCACCTGTTGAGCAAATTTTTTACGATAAAACGATAATATAATTAAATTTGTGTTTTTTAATCAACCATTGTTATTTTTATTTTTATTAAAAAATTTTTAATTTGTATTTTGTGAGTTTTTGATTGATTTTTGTGGAATATAAACGTGGATAATAATATAAAAGGATAATAAACGTATCGTATGTACCTGTCAGGTAAGTTGTATCATCATTTTTATGATTACTTTTGATTGTTTTTTTATCATCTTTATTTTTAAAGCATTTCTATCAAAAAATGTTTTAAAAATATAAAACTATTCTATTTGTTTCTAAACAATTCCTTAAAAAAATAAAAGTGTTTACAAATATTGTTAAATTTATCATAAAAATTTCTACTTAACGAAAACAAATAATAAAAAACCTAAAAACCAAGCTTAGTTTTATAGATTTGAAAAAATTCACTGTTTAAATATTATTCAGTAAACGATATTTTTACTTTATCGCAAACACCTAGTCAAAAATCAATAATAACGTATTATTTACTGGAAAAATGCATAGGATTTGTTATAATTTTTTTTGAAGGTAAATTGAACTGTAGGTTTTACTTATTAAACATCATATTAAACATCTATTTTAACGCAAATGATTGCAATTTCGGGAATACAAAATCTAAATATTTAGTAAATACCGGAACCAAAACTACAACTTCCCTATGAATAAAGAGATAATTAAATTAATTTCAAGTGGTTTTATAGAAATTAAATAATAAGTAAATAAATATTTTCTCTATAAAATAGTTTCGTATAACTACAGAATATAAAAACTACAGGAACTTAAGTTTTTAGATTGATGTATCAAAGGATTTTATAAGGGATGAGGTATGGTGTAATTTTACAATCAGATAAATCAGACGCTTGCCTAAGTCATTACGGCACAGGAGGTACTAACGTATTGTCAATCAGTATTGGAACGTATTAAGTATTGACCGAACGAACTGAGCATTATGGTACTATTAGCCGATTTTGCACTTCATTTGTTTGCATCTATCTATGTATGTTTGTTCCGCACGTAACTTTCGAAAGCGTTTTCCGATTTAAATGACAGTTTTTAAAGTTTTTGAGCAGTATTGGACTATAAGGCCTTCGTAATATCACATTTTGAATTACGAAATTATTGTTACTCTCATACTTGTGGTATGATTAAGTCTATAAGTAGTATAAATATTATTTCATCATGTACGATAAAGAAGCGAGGTCTATCTATATTAGTATACTTCTCAACGAAGCTACTTGTTTTAGCTATATAATAAAATATTTCATTGTTAATATTAATAAGCCAAGAGATAAATTTTTTGTAATTTTTTTACCGTTCAATTTAAATACTGTTATGATTAAAAACATTGTACGGAAAATTTTAATGAGTGCAGTAACAACTTGAAAAATGATTTACCTAATCTTAAAATTATAATTTTTTTTGAAAACAATCTTTATGAACGCTAACAATGTAAATTGAAATTTATATGGCAGAATAGAGTTTCCTATAATTTAAATATGTACTTATTTTGAATAAAATTTACAAATTATTATAAATTGTCAAGAGAACCATTGAATATATTTTGACTGTTATTTTTCATAACGTAATTTCTTGTAACTGTAATCTTATATTAATATTTTGGAATTTTAATACCTATTTTAACTGTTGAAAAATATCTGTGTGTATTTTAATAACATATTAATCAAAAGAAAATTCGAGGATCTATGTTATATGTTTGCGCAATGCTATATTGAAAGGAAAACAAATCATTGTCTTTAAAACTTCCTTTTTGCACATTTCTTGGGTATGATCATTGAAGTGATGTGATTTCAAAATTTTGATTATCGAAATAAAATTATTATATTCTTTGTATATGTATTTCATTAATTCATAACGTTTAGATTTTTGTTTATTGTCTTTTGTTTTCATAAAAATGTTTGTATGAAATTTGCACTCTTATCAAACAATGTTACACAAATATTGCACACTTAGTTATGTAACAGATCGTAGAAACTTGCGCTATTTACTTTCAGGCAGTAGAAGGATCTGTGTGTAATTGATATCTGTATTATAATATTTTAAGCTTCTTTAATAATAATCTCAAATGTTCTTGTTATCAATATGATAATAATAATTTATTGTGTTGATACGCTAATTATTAATAAATATTAAAAAAAAAAAAAACAATGTCAACGATTATAATTGAATCATTTAATTGATAAATAGACGAACGGAAGTTAAAATATTACCTAGTCAATATTATTATCCGGTAAAATTCATATTTTTATTGCGGATATCATCTTTGGTGCATTATATTTAATATAGTAAGAAAAATAGTATTACAGAGAGTGCTTCTCAGATCTGCAAATTTCCACAAAGGAAATTATCTGTTAATATAGCAAAAACCAAATATATGATTAATACCATAAAAAAGGATGCCTCCGAAAAGTGAAAAATTTTGATTGCAATGGCGAAATTTATGACAGAGTCCATAATTTCAAATATCTAGGTACGCAAATTAATAGTAAAAATGAAAAGTATCATGATATAAGAGCACGAGTGGCACCAGGAAATCATTGTTATTATGCTTTAAGAAAGCTGTTAGGATCATCATTTTTGAACAGAAAATTAAAGAAACTTGTATATCAAGTCATTATCAGATCTATAGTTTTATATGGTTTGGAGACTTGGTCTTTAAGAAAGTGTGAAGAAGAACTGTGGAAAGTTTGGGAATGAAAGATTTTGAGAAAGGTTTTTGGAACAGTATGCGAAAACGGAGGTTGGAGGATCAGATCAAATGTGGAAATCTATTAATTCTATAAAAAACCAGATATTGTAACAGAAATAAGAAAAAGGAGACTTCAGTGGCTAAGACATCTTGAGAGAATGTATCACAATAGAACACCTAAAAGACTACTTATTCAAAACCCCGGTGGATCTAGACCAAGAGGGAGACCGAGAATCAGATGGAAGAACCAGGTTGAAGAGGACTTGAGGAGAATGAAAATAAAAATTGGAAAAGAGAAGCAACTAATCGAGTAGAATGGAGAAAAATCTTGGGAGAGTTCAAGGCCCTTCAAGGGCTGTAGCACCACGGATGATGATGATGAAGAAAAATAGTTGAAAATGCATGATATCTTAAGATTCAATTTAGCACAGAATATGATTTCATTAAAACTTTTCGATAATGTACAAAATACAAGATTTGTATTTGAATAAATGGTTTGAGTAAAAATTAATTTGAAATTAAATTGGTTTGAGCTTGAATAAAAATAAAACTAATATAATATAATAATAGATGTCTCTTCAATTATATTTTGATAAATTATTATTTAAATCAAGTTGGCCAAGGAGGATTCAATACAACGTAATATCCATTTTTATAAAAATAAATATATAACTATAATTTTATAAATAATATAATATTATTATTCGGGACCAATTGGTAGTATGTAATATTTTATGCTTAATTCGCTTCTATATATCTTAATACTGCTACTACCAGCACGTGCAAAGTGATATTGAAATTAATAAAAAAATTAATTAAACATTTGTTAATGGGTTTTCCAAAGGAACAAGTTTTTATGTGGATCCATCTAGTCTTACGGTGATAAAATTTGAATAGATATTCGTACTTTTATGTTTTACCTTGAATGGTATTGCAGATGTGTTATATTCCAATTTAAAAATGCGCCATCAATTTCTAGTAATTCATTTTTATATCGATCTATCACGGTTGATTAAGGTAGCGATAGCCACATTTAGTTTGGTAAATATGAGCACAACAGAGTATGACTTTGTAAGCATACCTAAGATATAAATAACACTTAATCCAAACTGTATGTCAAATCTTAGCTTCAGTTTCATTTAAATCCAAGACAATAGGTGTAGTACTTTCGAACTGCTCAAACTCACATGGCCAAAAAGTATAAAGATATAACGTTAAGAATTAAAAAAGACACATGAGGATGATAAAACTAACATTTTTTTATATTAAATTTTGTTGATTACTTTGTGTTGCTTTAAGGTTATTAAAATTGAAAAATATTCTTATTTTTTTGGACAGGACACAGTATATGATAATTTTTTTGTTTTCATAAATTTAATCCCGGAATCTAAATTCCAATACATAGGTATTATACAAATGAAAACTTTTAATATTTGTTTGTTTATCAATAAAATAATATTCACATTGTAATTTTGTTATTAAACATAACACATTGTATATTATTACAGTATCCTTGAAATAATTTTTTCTCATAAATTCTTTATACAAATTTGAATTTGTAATTAATTTTTTTTACAAAATGAATTGAATCTTTATTATTTATGCGGAACATAGCTAGTAGCTCTGTGAACTGAAGACCTCACCTGAAAATCCAACAAAGAACGCATCTCATTTGATTGCATAAAAGTGGAGCCGGAAAAGCTCACCTTCAAAGCTTCCATTAAACAACCCATAACAAAAATTTAAGGATTTTCCAAGAGGGGGTTAAAAAAACAGATTTCCAATGTTAGCTCATCATTTCCAGTCTATTACAAAAAATAACCGCACCTTCCTATCTTGTATAGAAATTTTACCCAAAAAAGTCTTTCTTTATAATTTTAAATTTAAAAAAAATTCTTCTTTATAATTTTAAATTGGATGATCCTTACAGCTTACAAAGAAAAAAGGTGATTTTTTTTAGATTTATCCCAAAACAGGAATTTTTTTAGATAATTTTTAAAACTATATGTGCAGTAAATTTCTTGAATGTGATAAACTTTTCTACAAAATTTCGAATAAACCATCTTTATAGTACTGATCTATTGAAAAAATTTGATATTTTTGTAGATTTTTCCCAGAGCGCGGAATGGAACCTACCCAAACGGTATACAATAAATTTCCTGAAAATGAAATCTCTACTAAATTTAACCAAATTGGATAATAAGGTACTTTCGATAGTTAGAAAATAAACCAAGAAATATGATAAAAATTACAATTTATGTAGAAATTTTCTTAAATATATTTGAGTCATAAAAGTTTAAACAAAAATCTATCTTTAGTTATATTTATGATTTGCTCTGACTAAAAAAGTATTTACTTTCGAATAATATCGTTTTAAAAATAAAATAAAATTGAAAAGCTCTATTGTATACAAACATAAAAGCTTTTCTTGTCTTATATTTAATTATACATTCAGTTTTGTATCACTCTATAAAGATCTTTATCACCTTACAATTTCAGTTGTCAAGAATTAATTGCCTTTCGTCACACAAAGATGCTAAAAAACTACAAAGCAATTTTTAAGAATTAACCCTATCTATTGAAATAGATATGCTTAATTATTTTATATTTTTGTTGAGAATATCTTCAGCACCTCAAGCTTCAGCATGTACCATGAATATATGTCAACTTAAATAACTGTTTTTGTTAGTTTAGTTAATTTTTTTATTATTATTATTATTATTATTATTATTATTATTATTATTATTATTATTAATAGAGCGAAAGACTATAAAGTATCGTGCCAGGATTTTGTCACTATAATAGAAGTGGCACTAATGTATTTTCTTAATAAGAAATAAAACTTAAATTTGATTACAGTTTGAAGCGGTTACTCGATAGGTACGGAAACACAACATCAACCAAATTTAAAAATGTGTCGTGCCATTGAGTTAGCACCAGATTTAACGTTACTCGATTGTTACAGTTTATGTCCAAAAAATGTACCATAGGAAAAATATAGCAATGTTATGCACCATATTTGCCCTGGCACTAAATGATTTTTTCAATAGTTACAGTGAGTAGTATCATTTAAAAAATACTTCATCTGGTTACTCGATAGGCCAGGTTTTTTGCAGCCAGCTCTTGGATTATAATGAGGACTCTAGGATTTTTCGAATAAATTTCGATTTTTTTGTCCCAATTTCCTAGAGCAAATTATTTTGTATTTTTATAAATGCGTATTTCGATAGCAAAGTAATCATCATTATTATGAATTAGCTAGTTGTAATGATTCTCTGAGGAGATGTTACTCGTTGCGACGGTCTGCACGATATTAACATTTAGCAATTAAAACTAAAGATTACAATTTATGAAATTTCAAATTTATGAAAACTGTATTCTGTGGTAGTACCTTCAATATTTACTAGCGTTACAAACTGTTGGATAAATTTAATATACTATACATTATCCGAGTTATTTTGAAGTTACCTTGGAATTTGTAAGAAATACATTAGAGAAATAATGGGAAGAAAAGTGTCAATCATTTTCATTAAAATTAAATACTTGATTCGTACACATCGATGTAAAATATTATTTTCATTTAAAAACATAAAAAAATTCATTACAAATTAAAATGCCGTGGTTGCTTTATTAATTTGATAACAGGTTGTAACTAGTTATTCTTAATTTTCAATACATCAAATTATAATAGTATAATTAATTATGTAAGTTTATTAAACTTTGAACTATAAGTTTTAAAACCACATAAATCACATCCCTGCATAGATATCTAGCTGGCCTCTGTATAAAAGAAGATTCAAAAATTTTAAATTTCTTAAAGTATTAAATAATATTATGTTTTAGCGCTACACAATTTAGACTAAAATTAATATATATTCTGACATATTCCATATATGTCGAGTATAAAAAGGAACATGTTACGCTTAGGTACTTTATGACTCTTTAAGTAACGCATCAATACAACTTGTTATTAACTTTTAAAAAATTTTTAAAAATCTTTTAAAATTTTTGATAATATAAATTGTAGTTGACTGACAAATTAAAAAATACAAAAATTAGCAATATGAAAATTTGTAAATATACTTGAAATATATAGAAATTTTGTTTATTAAGGGTATATATACATTTAGAATGCCGAAAAAAAGCGAATTTTACAAATTTTTTTCTGAGAAATTTATTGATCTAAAAATTTGAACACATATTATGGTATCTTTTAACTGTATTTTAAGACCTAGTATTAGTAAAACTATTTATTTGGAAAGGAGCTACAGCTGATCTCCAGGAGCTACTCTCAAAAAGACGTTTTGCAGTGACCATTATATCTCTCAACTGGATCCTCTTAAATTAAAAAACAACCAGATTTCGTTAAAGTAATGTTAAATCTAGTAATTAATCGAACGAATAAGCAAAATAAAAAAATAAAAATAAAAAAATCAATTGACCAAAATTTCTGACTTAAATTGTTTATAAAAAAAAATTTATCGGTGAGAAAAAATCTTCGACTAATTTCTAAAAAATATATTTAAGAAGCTCGTGTTAAATTTTGAGACTAATCGATTAAGCTATTTTTGAGTAATGTTGGTCACCGACTTTGAAAACACCATTTTGAGAAAAACGCGTTTAAAGTTTGAAAAGTACTTTCATGCACTCTGAAACGCCTTTTCAAATTTGCGTGTAACATCAAAAATATTCACCGGAACGATATGAAATTTTCTGTGTGTTTTCTTTAAAATATGTATATAAAGAAAATAAAAATTAAAAAAAAATTGATTTTTTGAAAATTCTAACTGTATATTACCTCTTAATATACAACAATACAATGAATGCTTTATGTATTTAATATTTATCATTTATCTCATAAAAACTATACAAATGTGATAAATTAAATAAATAATCAATTTTTCTTGTCTTTGTTTCGTCCTTTTCAGATCAATTGTCTATTCAAATTTTACCACCCATTTTCACTTTCTTAATATGATCAGATCGATTTAGAAAAGAATGAGGATCCTTAAGCTAATTACTCCAATATTTGCAAGCTATGTATTTGCCTTCAATCGTTAGAATTCTGGAAAAAACTTACTGGATTATATTAACTGCAATGTTTGTTTGCTTAGGTAAACTCTTGCAAGCTGAATTGAAACTATTTTCTCTTATTCTAGACAATTAAAATTTGACTACCACTAGTAAAGGATTTTTATATTAAACATGACTTGAGTAATGGCTTCAGGCGAAGAAACCTCTCAGCGATTAAGACATCAAATTATTTTGTACACAATTAATTTCAATTGAATTGTATATGCTTGGTAGCATATGTACAATATGTCAGAGTTTAATTTTAGCCTAAAGTCTGTAACACTTGCTAATAGTGCCTGCAAAATTTTGGTTTAGGTGTTTATAGAATCACCCATTTGGTGCTTTTCTGTTTGCCACTCAAAAGCGAAAGCTGATTGAAATTTTGAACTTAAAATTTGAGTTAAAGTTCGTGAATGAGTAAAATTGGATTAAAGAAGAGATTAGAATAAAAGAAAATAAAAACAGGAAAGTTAATCAAAATGATTAAATTTCCATTTCAATAAGAGAAGTGGGTGTATCCCTTCTCTGAAAATTACTTTATTTCATTTAAATAAATAAAATAAAATTTAAAAAGTCAGTTAATTACATTAAATCGTTAATTGTAATATGACGTATAAATATTATTTAAAATAGCAGTAAATTAACAATACTATAAAAGTGTAGGTTCTAGAAGTACTTAAATGTGCAAATTAGAGCACCATATTCTGTCAATGGAATTGTTAGGACCCGGATTAAATATTTAGGATCCGATTGTTGCCGAACCAATTTTAGGTTAAATTTTTTGTAGCTCCCACCTTCTTAGATGGATTATAAGATGTGAAGATATTTAAATGATTTTTTCATATAAATTAGACAAAAGATAATACCTTTGAAGTCATTTTTTCGAAAAATGTTTTGCTACAAGAGATTTCATATCGAAAGAAGCCAAAACACGTCTTTTTTAAGTGTAGCTTACCCGACTTCTACTGAAACTTTGTTTTCGTTCTCGAAAGTATCCCTTAAGTGTTATATTTTCATATATTACATATCATTTTTTCGCAAAATTTATTTTTCCTAAGGTAATTTTCGCATTTTGCATTTTTTTCGAACTTTGTCGCTTTTAACAAGAAAACGAAGCATTTCATGTTAAAATCGATTAGAATTCAAAAGTGCTAATTTTTTTCAGTACATATGAAACAAATTCATTTGAAAAATTTTGCTATATTGTCCGAAAACAAAGATTTTTCGAAATGATCAAAATTGTTCAAAAATAATTTGTTTTGGACAAAAATAAATACTTTTAAATTTTCGACTTAAACTATATATAAAAGTCAATTTAATTCCATTAATACAATTCCATTCCAAACAGCGATGCGATGCAATGCTCTATTTTTGCACACTCAAGTACCATCATTATACTATTCTAAAATAATATTCGTTAATATTTGTAATAACCATATGAAAATCGTCTAATGTTTGAAATTAAAATTTAGATATGGTTCAATTATTAAAATAAATAGTACACATTTAAATTAATGTTAATTACTTTTATGTTCGTATACATATTAATTATTAATTCGTCTGCGTCCATAAACAATTAATATATAAATTTTATTACTTATTAATTAAAAATCATCAATTACATTTTATTTCAATTGATTTAGTGAATGAAGTTACATACTTATTTTATACAGTTCTAGAATATTATAATTAATAATTTAGTGTTCGTGGTGATAATCTGACTGGGTAAGTCTGATCATTGAAATTTTGTAGCTTATTTACATACGTAATAGATGTTTAAGCAATTTTTTAGTCAATAAAAAAACACTCACGCCATAGAGTTAAAGGTTGTACATGGGATACCTTCCTATTCCAACCCCCAATTTTTAATATTTATCTCAAAAGTGGTTTAATAATAATAACATACTTTTCTTTATTATAACAGTTAAATTTTATAAAACTATAAAGGAACATATAGAAATTGCATAATGAAAAAAGTTTTATTTATTTAAGCAAAAATTACTATTGTGGCACTTGGAATTACATAATATTCCTGCAATTTTACAACTGCATTTTTTTGAGGAACATGTTCCTTTACAGATGCATCTTTTAAAACCTTGTCCATCAATAAGGGACTGCATTCCTATAATTTCTCTTACCGATTTCTCATCCTCTTTACTAGCACTTGCAATTTCGTATTTTGTATTCTCACATTTACCAAAACGGCATGGTCATTGTGAATTCAATGTACATTATCCTTCTTTGAAATTGTAGATGTTAGTTGAATGCACATTATCCAAACGAGGAGGCAAATGTGCACATTTACCGGAAAAAGTGAGAATTTTGCAATGTACTTGTATTTGAGAGAATCAAATATAATATTACTTATATATATGCTTTTAATTATTGTTTCAAATAATATTGAAAATAATCTTTTATTATATTAAACTTAATTTTCGAAAACATCAATAAGATTCTATCAGATAATTAACAAACAAAAATCCGTCATGAATTATGATTGATTTAATAACAGATAAGCGTACAGTAGAATACGTAAATTTAAAACTTTCAAAGAAAAATGTATTCCGCATTTGTTGAAAGGTAACAACATATTTATAAATAAACGATACAAACGCGAAGAAAACTATGCCTGAATTATTTTGATTATATTTCCTTAGAGAGTATCTAATTCTAAAATGAATATATTAAATAAAACAGATGTAATAAAATATAATTTTAGAATTAACAATATATAGATACATTAAGCAACTAAATAATAAATACTGTAATAAAAATTAATAAATATAAAGATCTTTATGATCGTAGTAAATGAAATACTATAAAAGTGATTATTTGATAACAAAATTAATACATATTTTTCACGGTTAATTTCAAAGAAAAGTGCCCACTTTTTGGATATACAGTAGATAGACTTAATAAAACTTAATAAATCTGCTTGTTACAGTCGTAATAAACCTGCTTCTTGTACTCTTCAAGTAGACAGTATTCCTATTTCATAATTTGAATGTGTAGATAATTTGTAATGATAAGCTATGTAATGATTTTAATGCCCTTACAATTGACAAATTATTAACAAAATAAAAAAAAAAAGATATGATTTTGATTTTAGCGAAAAGCCTAAAAAATGTTGCTTTAGATTTGGAGACAAAATTCAGTTTTTTTGGGCTTTTAAATTTTTTACGGATAAGAAAACAATTTAGATTTATAAAGTTTTAAGAAGCACATTTTACCATATACGGTAAACGTAACTGTAAACTCTAGAACCAGAAATTGAGTAGTTTTAGCCGTGTTTTACAAGTTCGAATTCAAGTTTTGCGATTATGATTAATTATATATTCTTATATTCCAGATAACAGCACAACCAAATACATAGTATTATGCAATGGGCGGTAACACAGATCGGATTTATGATTTAGATGCAATTCTGTTAGAACTTGGAAATTTTGGTCGATTTCAAATAAAAAATTATTTTTTATTATCTATACCAATATTTGCATCGGCCTTATATACAATTAGTTTCATTTTTACAGCAGCTAATCCGCAATACAGGTTTGTATGTTATTTTTTTCTTTTTCAAATTTTTCAAATTTCTGCCCTTGTATGTGGAAAAAAAGGTTTGTTTTAACGTTAGCGAAATTTTTCAATGGACCAAATCGTACAAACCACCCTATATTAAGATATAGACCATTTGCATTACTCAACGATCAATAAATTGCCTGTATAATAAGAAAAATGATTAACGGTACAAAATATATTAATTCAAAAAATGAATGATTGATTTAGAGATATTGACATGAAATCTCGAAGTATGAAAGAAATTATTCAAAAAAGAAGCTTAGTATAGACACTCAAAAATAAACCACAAAAGTTTTAGAATAAAAATAACATTTGTAAAAATAATTTAAAAAAAATTTAACTCAACTTATATTATAATTAAAAATGTTTATAAACTTCGGGTTTTATCCCATTTTCAAAACAAAATTTTATCTACAAAAGTTTATTGTTATTCCAAAAGTATATTTTATATGAACTTCCACAAATTATTGCTCACAATAATTTATCTCCATTAATGATTACGATCTCTTCTTAGAAGTAAAGTAGAACAAAATCAAAAACTACACAACCATATCAGCAGCTATCGCAAAATTGGTAAAATTTTACGGTTTCTATGACTAGAGATTCATTTAAAATTTTAATGTGTCTGTTTAGGGTGTCAGTTAACATCGGCTTATTTTATTATCTAAAATATGTGTGCGACCTTGATAGAAGGATTAAAACCATATATAGGTATCAAGATCAGTTAATATTGTTTTATGAAAACACAATGTTAACTTTACTTGATATATATATTCTTTGGAACGGAATGGCAACAGAGCTACTTGGACAATATTGCAATATGTTAATTATGTACTGAGTGTGTCGCGAATAAAAAATTCCGATTAAATCGTATTGAAATTAAATTTGGAAATGAAAAGAATTGAATCAAAATTGCAAGTCAGTTTCAATCGAAATATATAAGAAATAATTTTCGATTGAATCTGATAAATTACGATAATAAATTAGAGAGATTATCTTCAATTTTTCTACGATTCAATTTTAATAGGATTAAATAAGAATTTTTTATTAGAAGAAATTAATCTAACTAACAAGCAGGTGTATTTCAGCCTTATATTTTCCAGTAAAATATTTCCCATTAAAATGTACCTTAACTCTTCAGTAGATCATCTTATTTTCAGTAGATCAGTACAACATAATTAATTCATATTTACAACAAATATAAATCAAAGTTTTTTTTTGTTTGTTTCAAATAATTTAGATGTTTTATACCAGATTGTGAGAATTTAACAGAAACAACATACAATACAGATTGGCTAGCAAATGCAATTCCATATAAAAATGGTGAACCAAAACAATGTTATCGATATGAAAATGTACATTCAAATGATACAATTTCATTCTATAAAGTTGGTGAAGAAATTTGTCCCTCGTCTTGGTTTGAACGCATCGAGTATAAATGTACAGATGGTTATGTTTTCAACACTCAACACACTTCAATTGCAAATGATGTAAGTTTTAAATGCGTTTTATTTCATTGGCCCGTATTTCACTAAACATGGAATTGTAGTTATTTTACACAAAAAAAGGCGTTTTTTTGAAAATATTTAAATATAATTAAGATATGGACGTTCAACATACCTTATTAAATAAAAAGAGAAAAGTGATATGTATGACGTCATTAAAGATACAATTTTAATTTGCAAAAAGTGATGGCAATTATTTGTTGATAACTTCTTTTCTTTGATTCAATTGAAATACAGCAAATTCAATATCAGTCAAATACCCAATAAGTAGGGTTCTCTAACGAAAAAGTTAAAATCACATTCAAATTGTGTACATTAAATTCAATTTTATTGGCTTATTAACAGGCGTAAATTACAATCATTTGCTTATTAATTATCAAGGCTTTTTTTTTATTTAGTTATAATTATGAAGGTACGTACAATATCATAGAATCATTAAAACAAATACCTAGTCTTCTTGTAAAAAATATTTCTTATTTGAGAGAAATCTTTGAATTTAGCAACTTTATAGGCATTATATAAATGAAATCTCTGTTAGATTTCATTTATCTTGTTAGAAGGACAAAAGTCGCTTATCTCATACGGGTTCGATAGCTGAGCGATCCAAGTGGTTGGATCACCTGTATTGCATGCATATATCGCGTGTTCCAGTTTGAGATTTCTCATTTTAAAAGAAACACACTAAATGTAAATTAATTAAGTTATATTCTTTTAATCGAATATTTAATATAATTCATTAATTAAATCGCCTCTTGACTTTCTGTAATAATTCATTTTTTCTAGGTACTTTTCGACCGTTTCGAAATTTTTGGGAGCTATCTCTAATATAACTAGGCAGATATTAGTTATTAGGTTCTCCAACGTTTAAGATTTGTTAAAAAAGTCGTGGCTCTTAAGAGAAATCTAAAGGATAGAAATGCATGAGTGTCAAAGCGATTTGACATCATTGGATTTCTTTTTTGCTGGGTGTTCTTAAGGGTCAAATCGTATTATCTTGACGTGAGCCCAGATATATCTTCAATGCTTTTACTTTCTTCGAACTAATGCGAATTATTCGCTCACTAGGACAATTAAATTGACCCGTAAAAGTCTATACACAGTTTTTTTATATAATCATTATTTCTGTATACAATCTATACCAAACGCTGAGAATTAGTATATTTATGAAATATTTCGTAAATGTGTAATTTCAACAAACTAACGTTTGACGTTTAAAACAAATAAATTTCGATTTTTTGCCCCAATTTCCAAGATAAAATTATTTTGTATTTTCATAAATACGTATTTCGACTACCAAATACTCATAATCAGTATTAGCTAGTTGTAATGCTACTCTGAGGAGATCTTACTCGTTGCTAATTTGGTGACGCTCTGCACATATGTATTTTTAGTTTTAGTTTGATAATTCTTTATTTGTACTCTTCAAGTATCTATCAAATTGCTATGTCAACCAATCAGCATCGATGACGTGTTTAGTGTTCCATCAATGATATAGAAATATTGGACCACGTGGTTTTGTCAGTTAAAAAAATCCCAAATTAAAAATTGAACTTACAAAACTAAAAATTAATTATGAAATTAAATAATTTTAATTTCAAATACCGTTTCAATTCTAATTATTCAACTTTAATTTTGAAATTTTTTATTAAATCATAATTTGGAATAGGTTCTTTATCCAAGTTCATCGTGTCTTTGCCATATTTTTGAATGTGGATGCTTTCATATGCATCTAGTTCGGTCGGGTTGGATACCGATTTTAAAAGTTTTAGATTTGATTTGTCGTTTTTATGATTATTCATGACATGAGCGGCTACACATGATTTATCCGTTCTTCCAAATTTTATTTGTGCCATGTGCCAAACTTTAGTATTCACAACTCTGTGTAATTTATGGGGCTACAAACATGCGAAACTGAAATTAGATCACCCATTATTGTTTTAATAGTAACTAAATTTACTTGAATATGAATAAACTGTATTCAATAAAAGTGGTTTTTTAAATTGAATAATAGAATAGTTTTTATTAAAATGTGAATTAATAATTCTTTCCTCCTTTTTTCAGTTTGATATATTGTGTAAGGATCAATGGAAACTGACATTACCTGGAACAATTCACAATGTGGGACAATTCATTAGTATGCCGCTAACTGGTGTTGTCTCTGATAAGTATGTCATAAATCAAGTACTTAATTCCGATTATAATTATTTGCAAATATTTATTATTTTATTGAATAATCTTCAAATATAACATCAATGAATAATATTCGCTATTGTTTACTGAAGAGGCATTCGAATAATGAAAAAAAAAATTATTTAAGATTAAATTTATTAAGTACATGTAATAAACAGACTATTTGTAACAACCTTTAATATTTGAAAAATTATTAAATATCATTATTTTCTAAATATTTGAAATATTCTACAAGGCTAAAAATTAAGTCATTTCGCAACTAAGTCAATTAATTGTCGCGATTTATTGAATCAGTATCAGATTGGGGGGCGGATCAAAGCCTTGGTACGAGTAAACATTAAATAAGCCACCATGTTATATCTGTATCAATTTTTCTGTCTTTATCGATTTAATTTAAAGGCGTTTTGAAAAATTTTCATTCTTACAATCAATGCTATGAAAACTATGAGAACAGATATTTTTATGCGTATTAGTATCTTTTAAACGTAGAATTTTCCTGTCAATGCAACTAAAATTATAAAAATTTGCTATAAAAATTTGTAAACTTAGCCTATATGAACCCCAGTCCAATCAATGTTGAGTTTCCCATCACTTCAATAGAGTATATTAAGAGGAAACCCTTGTACCTAGACATTTTTGTCTTCTGTACCCTCGTTTAGAACACTCCATATATGAATGCGAAGATGCCATCTAACTCAAGGTGGCAATTATATTGTAGTTATGTTGTTGGTGGAGCCGGATACTTCGTTCTTATACAAGCGACGACAGTATAATCAAGCAACCCCTTTTTTTCTTTAATAAATAACAATAGTAATTTTCTTACGATTTTTTTTTTTAGAAATATTTTCTGTAAAAATCATTTATAACAAACGATATTTATCAAATTAATTAATTAAATACGTACTTAAAAAAGCACGTACTTAAAAAAAAGACCAGGACAGAAAAACCCTACAACTTTTGTTTCTGGAATTTTTTTGTTAAAATCAGTATTTTTCGAATAAAGACTTTAGGTACTTAAGGTTCAATTTTACCCTGGTATATGTACCTATAAATGTTTCAATGTAAAATTTTATGCTAGATTCATTTCAATGTTAAAAAGGGTAGTTTGAAATGCACAAATTTTGTGCCAAATAATCTTGTTTTCAAGGGTACCACATAGTAAAATTATTTAAATCGTTTCAATTTTGACTATTTTCATCCAATATTTAATCTGTGATCCGATTAGTTTTATTGATGAAATAAGTAAAGTAAAGTTGTCAATATGCATCAAAGATACTATCTATAACTGGCACATTATTATTGTTCAAAAAAAACTGAATATTTTTATAGTAATAATGTTATTTTCACTGTATTAATATCAATTTTTTACATATAGATTTGGTAGAAAGTTTGCATTGAGTATTGGATTACTCGCAAGTGCAATATTCGGATTGGCTCGTTCATTTTCAATGAATTATATTTGGTATATTACTACGGAATTTTTGGATGCAGCAATTGGATCAGCTGCATATGCATCGGCATTTATTTTAGGTAAGTTTAGTTGTGTTTATCACAATTTTAAATACGTGATTGTGATAAAAAAATTGTCACGACTGCCTTAATAAAATACTCTGTCAATCATAATTTTGATAACAAAAAATGGCCGTGAAAAAATAGTAACGACTTTGTTTTATCTTATGATATAGAAATAAGAAATTATTTTTAATCCTAAGATTCGTTTTTACAATAAACAAAATCAAGGTATTTTTTGCTAACCGATAGTCGCGAATCAGCTTCAATGAAATTCGATTTTATGCTCTGCGATATTTCATTTGACAAAATTATATATTGAATTTATTCACAGGAACCGAATTTGTAAACCCATCAAAACGTGTATTGATTGCAACAATTATATGTTCGGCTTACGCTTTGGGTGAAGCGTTCGTTGGTATTGTAGCTTGGAATGTATTATCATGGAGACGTTTGCTTCAATACTTATATGCACCTGGATTAATACTAATCTCCTATTATTGGATAGCTCCTGAATCTGTTCGATGGCTAATATCGAAAGGTCGTCATGGAGAAGTAGAAAAGATTATTAAAAATGCTGCAAAAGAAAATGGTGTAACATTGTCAGACAAAGCATTGTCTGCTATGGAAGCAAATTCTGTAAGTAAAATATAATTGGTTTTAATTATCTGATAGAAAACATACTATTCATCTTTCTACTGCAAATAGAAAGGATAATATTTATCAATATTTTAAATACTATATTATAATATTATAAGAATTAAAAGTCCATGGAAAGTTTAAGCAACCAGTTCCTTTTAATATTATACTAGTAAACAAATGACATAATAATTATATAAAAAAGTGTTGGAATCAGATATTATAAAAAAAGTTTAATTTCTATAAAGCTTTCAATTTTACTGTTAAAATATTCCATCCGTCATATATATGAATATATGAGGGTGTATTCAATTTATTATAAAATTTGCGACTCTAGAAAATACTGGAGATAGTAACCAAATTTTTCTGTGGATGTTCATTGTATCACTGAATTAATCCACAACTGGCACTTTTTTTACATATCGATAGCAAATTGATTTTAATCGATGCAGGAATTAAAAACCGTTATTGAAAATTAAAAACTCTGCTGCGAAGCACTGACAGGTTTTGTTTAACTATATAATTATTTATATACTTTGTACGTACAGTATTATGAGTGTAGGTAGCTGACGTATATTGGATAAATAAAAAAACAAATATTATAAAATATGATTTTCTCGCAAATATTATAAAATAAGACTTTCTGCAGTTTTACCCCGTTTTGAAAAAATCGAATTTTCATCAGATCTCGACGTTTTGAGGTTACAGGAAGAACTCCCCTGACTACCCCTGCGAGGTTGTCACTATGTAAATATGTGTGTGTGTGTGTTTTTTTTTTTTTTTTTTTTATATAGCGAAGGAAATTCTTTTACGAATCTCTGGCTTAGATGTTTTGCCTGGTATGTCGGACTCGAACATTAACTTAGTGGCTAATACCGACTAAAACCTCCGCTATCCTCTGAACTCTGATCCGCCGTTAGGCATTACTTCGTGGGGGGGAGGATATAGCTACTGCTCTTTCTTCTGGTAGCTAAGGTGTTATTTTACCTTTCTTCTAGTTGTTGTCATTTGCCCTTTTTCTTTCGATGGAACGCAAGTATATAAGGACTTCTGTTGCAAATTTGCTGATGGCGTTCCAAGAGGCTCTTGATGACAGCATTACTTCGATAACTGTCTCTGGTTGGATACTCCGGTGTAAGATAATCTCGAGTAGATCACGCTGTCGATTAAATCGTGGGCAGTCAAAGAAAACATGCTCCACATCTTCGATTACTTCCGGGCAGGACGGGCACTCCGGGGAGTTATCGTGCTTAAAACGGTGCAGGTAAGCCCGCAAACAACCATGTCCTGATAACATCTGCGTGAGATAATAGTTGACTTCTCCGTGACTACGGTTCAGCCAGACATCAATCTGTGGTATGAGACGGTGAACCTACCCTTCTCTGCAGCATCCCATTGAAACTGCCAACGTGCATAACTCTTCAGTCGTTCTTCTACCCTGAGTTCTTCAGCGCTCAGTGTGGTTGTCGTCTTTCGATGGTAAAGGTTTCGTCTTTCCTTAGCTAGAACTCGAAAAGGTAGAGTTCCGGAAATGACGCACACTGCCTCCTCCGATATTGTCCGAAAGGCACTAGCCACTCTTAAGGCACTCATCCGATATACTGGTCCAGTTTTCCGCCATGAATTTTCCGTCTTGGGTGTCTTGCGTGTCTGCCCATATAGATATTCCATAAGTCAACACTGATGTGACAACTGATGACAGTAGTAGTCTCCGGTTCTGCTTTGGACCCCGAACATTCGGCATCAGTCGTGCTAAAGAAGCTCTTACTGCTGATGCTTGTGTGTGTGTGTGTGTGTGTGTGTGTGTGTGTGTGTGTGTGTGTGTGTGTGTGTGTGTGTGTGCGTGTGTGTTTTATATAGCGAAGGAAATTCTTTTACGAATCTCTGGCTTAGATGTTTTGCCTGGTATGTCGGACTCGAACATTAACGTTAATGCTAAAACCGACTAAAACCTCCGCTATCCTCTGAACTCTGATCCCCCACGGTATCCGCCGTTAGGCATTACTTCTAGGGGGGAGGATATAGCTACAGCTCTTTCTTCTGGTAGCTAAGGTGTTATTTTACCTTTCTTCTAGTTGTTGTAGTTGTTGTCATTTGCCCTTTTTCTTTCGATGGAACGCAAGTCTATAAGGACTTCTGTTGTGTGTGTGTGTGTGTGTGTGTGTGTGTGTGTGTGTGTGTGTGTGTGTGTAAGTACGTGAACCGCTTATAACTTTTGAACGGCTCTACCGATTTCCTCGCGGTTGGTGCCATTCGAAAGGACTTAACCAAACTTTTGAATACAATTTCGATCGATTCGAACTGGTAGATTTTGAGAAATCTCAAAAAATCTTTTTTCTAAATGTGGTTTTTTTAATAACTTTTAAACGGCTCTATCGATCAACTCCAAAAACTAATCAGATCTTAACCTTGATAAACCACGTCGATTACCACCATGGTTAAAATCGGTTGATTCGTTCGAGAGTTTTGACATTAAAGCTCAAAAACATTGTAATATGTTAAATTATATGTGCTTAGGTATGAAATTAGCGGGAATTTGCAGGGATGGCCTTTAGTATCAACCGTTTTCCAAATTTTTTTTATTATTTTTTATTATTATTAATGATTTCTGTTATTTGTCAACAGGGTGTATCATCGGAATCACTAATCAGTAATCATACTGAATATAAATTAGTAGATGTATTAAAGAATATACCAATGTTATTTCGTGTTATAAATTGTTCAATTTGTTGGATCACATGTGTATTTGTATATTATGGTTTATCATTAAATTCTGTTGAAATTGCTGGCAATATTTATTTAAATTTTATTGCAGTGTCACTGGTAGAAATACCTGGATATTTAGCAAGCTATTTATGTCTAGATCGTTTTGGACGTAAAAAATCACTATGTAGTTCCTTTTTCCTAGCTGGAATATCTTGTATATCATTTATATTTATAAGTAAAGGTAAGAGTATAGAAGAAAAACAATAAGTTTCTAATCATTCAAAATAGCCTTTTATTTTATTTCATGCTTTGAGTATAAATTTTATGCATAAACAACCACCATCTTACATACATCCTGGATAATTATTAAATCATATTGAAACTGATTCAGGATGAATAAGATGTGAATGGGATTGAAGAGGAAATTTAATTTCGAATTTAATCCTATCCAAATCATTTGCAAAATTTTGAATAAGACTAAAAAGGAAGTGAGTTCTTATTGAATCTAATTCAACCCCATTCAAAATTTTCAATACGATTAAATAGAAAATAATTTTTTTTAGAGTCCTATTTAAATTTTGAACATGTTTTCTATTTGATATATTTGAATTGAATAAGAAATCTAATTTTCTATTTAGTCTTATTCATTTCCTGCAAGTTCCATAGGGATTGATAGAAATTAATAGAATTTAGGAAGTAGAATCGGGAATGTTTTGCTTCGACTCGCTTATATTTATGACCTAAAAATTTCCGACTCTATTGAAAAGCAAATTTAAACTTTTCATTCAGTATGTTTCGTTGGGACTATTAATAACATACCATTCTAAATGTTTGATGCCAAAATATGTTTAGAATAATGGCGAAATTTTTTTTGGTGGGTAATTAAAATAGTCCGCTTGTTTCCACTGGCCTAGATAGACAGACAATTCGTTATTTATTTATTTATTTGGGCTTAAGCTCGAATCAAAAACAGCTAAATTTTGATATCGTTAATTATTTAGTACAAACAAGGCGATATTTGCAAAAGGGAGAATGAAATTTGATACAAATCTAACCCTTTTTAGCAATCAAATGATGTTTATTATTTTTAAAATATCGTTATTAAAATTATTAAGTTTATTTAAGTCAGTAGATTGAGAAACATTCAAATACATTAAACTTAATTTAAAAAAAAATTATTATCATTTTTTTCAAACGAAAGTTTTTAAATGTTTTTTATTCAAATTTAAATAGGCCTTCAATTAGTAACTCTATTCTTTCCTAAATTGAATGATAGCAAGTTGTATTTATATATAGAAACTCAAAATAATATTTAAATTACATTAAAATTGTAGTTCTTGTTAGGCAATTCCTTATGCATTAAAGCTAAGCTAACTGCCTATATTCAAAAATAGAATCAATTAAAATACTTATATTTTATTGTATTTTTATTTTTCAGATATGTTAACTTTAAAATTGATATTATTTTTATTCGGTAAATGTGCCATAACAATGTCATTCGCTGTAATTTATGTATATACAGCAGAATTATTTCCAACACCATTACGACAAACCTTATTAGGATTATGTTCAATGTTTGGACGAATTGGATCAATGATTGCTCCACAAATGCCCTTATTGGTAAATATCTCAAATTTATACAAAAAATATTCGTTTAATTTATACTTATTGAGTACAATAATTTTTTTACTATAACTTTTTTGTTAATTGTTTTAAGGCAAAATTATGGGAGCCACTACCAGTATTTTCATTTGGTGTGATGTCATGTATATCTGCCCTATTAGTATTATTTTTCCCAGAGACTTTAAATATTAAATTACCTGATACCATTGAAGAAGCTGTAAATATAGGGAAAAAAGTATGAAATTTTAATTATAATTGTTTTAAATTATTATTATACATATTTTGTAATATTGTTACTATTAAATTTAATACAAATTTTATTTATACAAAAAGTTTTTCATTTAATAATTAGAATTCCTTAACAAAAATGTTGCAAAAGGACCTTAGTATTTACGTTGACGTCCTGCCTTTAGGCAACAATCACACCTACGTTAAATAAAAACGCACGTCAGTAAATAACATGTATTTCAGCAATAAGTATTATATGAAGCTTATGATATTGAAATTTTCGATTTATGTTATTGCAGAATATGTTTGCCTGAGGTTAAACGACTTTAAACTGAAAATTTGTGCACAAATACAATTTGATTAAACACAGGCCAACTTTTTCTATAAAACGCTTATCAGAGTCAAATTTGAAAAATGAACCGGTCTTGTAGCAAATTCCAAAAATTGAATAACAGGACCAAAACTGACAAAAAAACTGACCATATTTTCACACCTTGTCTTTTATTTTTACGCATACTCTGAGTATGAATCAGAATTACCATAAATTAACTTTTTCACTGGGTCATTTATCTGCAGAATAGCAGTATAATGTCGATATTTCCATTAATTCTAGTGGACAACAAATAATAAAACAATAATTTATTGAATGGGGAGTAAGTATTCAAGAACTGTGATTTTCACATTTTATTTGCGCAAATTAAATGTGAAAATAAAGAAAAGCATCCAACTTTGGTGTGTTTATAGTGAAACATAAAAACAGTCAAATATAATAGGCAATTCAGTATCTCTTTTTCAAATTTACTAATTATAAACGCAATCATAGTTCAGAGGCAGTGTAACCTCTTTTATAGGCAAACTTATAAATAAATATCCAAATTTGGTATGCACAATATTTACATTTTATAATTATTAATGAGAATTGTAGGATTTTTCGAATAAATTTGTATTTTTTTTCGCCAATTTCCTAGATCAAATTATTTTGTATTTTCATAAATACGTATGTTGACTACAAAGTAGTCATCATCAATATGAATTAGCTAGTTGTAATGATTCTCTGAGAAGATGCTACTCGTTGCCTCTTTGTGACTGTCTACACATATGTATTTTTTTAGTTTGATAATTCTTTATTAGCATCATAATATAAATACAAGTCGGGTTACAACTATAGCACCTAGCCTAAGCTTTATCTATAATACATCATCTTATATACTAGTTACATCGAGATTACAATTTTTCATTACATCGTTTGAATAAAAATGGAAAAAGGATGGACAATCGAGGATGGACCTTTCAAGGATGGACAATCGGGATTGAAGGCAACTCGAAACTTGTTTCGGTTACCATGAAGAGCAATAGATGGCCGTGTCGTTGGCGAAGAGAGCTGTTTCGGTAGCTCGATCCCTCGGGATATCGTTGACCACATATGTATGTTGGTGTATGCGCAATTTATACTTTCCAAGTATCTATCAAATATGTTGACGTAGCAATTATAAATTGCGCATATATCAACATACGTATGTGCAGACCGTCACCAAATTAGCAACGAGTAACATCTCCTCAGAGTATCATTACAACTAGCTAATTCATACTGATGAAGGCTACTTTTAAGGTGAAATACGTAATTATAAAAATACAAAATAATTTGATGTAGGAAATTGGAGCAAAAAATCGAAATTTATACAATATTTACAAAAAAAGAAAGGCTTGACAAAGAATCAATATTGGTTTTAATCACAGAAATTTTTTCAGGATAAATTCTTTGACAAACTTTCCGTTTTTATCTCAAAATTCCTCACACTAAATTTCGAAACATTTGGGTGAGTATTTGTTTACTTATTTTTGCGGGGGAAAACTTGAAAGATATTATGTTAAAGAATGTGCTTATTACAGAGGTTGGAATCCTTCTTAATCTGTGATATGAAACTCTCGTTGTAGACAAGTGCGTGTAGTTACTTGTTCATTTTTTTTTTTTTAAATTATAATTAATTATAATAATCGTATAATATAATTAGGACCTGAATTGAATGAGGAATTGCATTTCTTCAAATTTATCTGAAACGAATCTCGAAATAAATGATAAAAACATTACTAGCCACGTAGTTTCTCATCAAACAAAATGATATAAACTTAAGAAAATAAATTCCTTTGAGTGCCTTTGAAAATAGAAATGACTTTGAATGGAAAATTTATTTTAAATAAGTAGCTTTTTCACTGAAACTTGATTTGGATTGAAACTAGTTAAAAAAGATTTGATAACAACTAAAAAAAATTTTACGCTTCTGTGCAGCAAAATAAATTTTAAATTAAATATTTTAATATTCTACAGAAATATAATATTTTAAATTATTCATAATACAATATGCACGTAGGGTATGTTATGTACATCATACCCAAAATTTTTCTAATTGGTACTTTAAAATTAATAATCAGTTTATAATAATTAGTTTATAATATATGTTTCCATTACACAATTTCTTCGCTATTATAATTATGTAATAACTTTATTTTTAGCAGTATTGCCAAGATTTGAGTATAACACTCCTCTGACACTCAATTATTTTAGCAAAATATACACCCAATCGACACCCACACAAGATTAATTTCCATGCGTAATGATCCAAATTGAAACATGGTAATTTATCAATTAAATTTTTATCAAATTAGTTCTTTGTCTTTAAGATGTGACACTCACAGCCTGGAGTTTTTAAATTAGTAAATAATATCACAGACTGCCCCCAACTGTTTAAATTTTAATACTCCTTTCCTACCTTTCCGTAATACTCGTTTATTTTATTCTGAATACACCAACTATGTTTCTAATAAACCAAAGAAGAATGATGAAACTAGCAAATCAAAACCAGGTCATTGATTTATTCAACATATTTTCTAATTTCAAAAAGTCTTTTATGATTCGAAAATTTTATTTATTTATTAAGTAGAATATACCAAATTAGAATTAAAATTTTTTGATTAGAATTAAAAATGTTCTACTGATTAGAATTAAAATTTTCTGATTAGTATTTAAGTTATAAACTCATTATTATAACCACTATTGTAACTAGTTTTTTATATTGTATTTGTTTCGTTTTCCATTTTTTTTTTTATTAAAAAAAAAAAACAATTTTCGAAAATTCATTTAATTTTCAGCTAAACAAAGATATTCGAAACTAGTTTTTAGTCTTTATGCTCCTCATTAACTACCATGATCTAACACATCATAGCGAAATAAAACTAGAAGTAATCTAATCTTCATACGAAATTGCAATTCATCGAAAGCGCAGCGTTAAGCCTCCGAAATATTCGTTCGGTTTCGGCCATAGTTTCTAAAACTACAGAAGAAACGAGAAAAGGTAAGCCAGTTCACATCATATAAATTACCATATATAACGACCAATATTGAAGCAAGACAGTTATAAATATTAATATTTTTAAAAACAAATTCATCAATTATAATAATCTTCATCTAATTTTTTTTAATTATTTTGTAAATATATGTATTATTTTATGAATAATGTCTCTGCTCTGGATACTTACTGCATCACCTTGGATACAAATTTGAAAATATAACAGAAAAATTTTACAACGCGATTACGTAAACTCAGAGAACAGAATTAGCTATTATATTTTATTAATTATTTGTTAACAGTTTAATAATCCTTATAAGCTTCATATAAAATAAAAAATTTAAGCAACCTTGTATTTATAGTATTGTAAAACTAGATTATGAGAAAATATGGCGAAATCTTGAATAAAAAAACAACGTATTTTGGCGTTAGTAACACGCGGAAAAATCTCTACAAGTTTTTATTGAAGTATATTATTAAACTATGTATAAGCATAAGTTTCATATGATTGTTTATCAGTCCGTAACTTCTTACCTGGGAAAATAGAGCAGAACAGGGTAGAAATTTGTAAAAATATTTATTCAAATATAAGTGTTTCCGCCTCAGTATCTGAGGTGTCAACGTTATCAACTGACAGATAAGAAGGTGACCTACGTCGACAGTTCGATTCCTCTTATCGCCACAATTAATTGTTACAATGGGGTGATTTAGAGCAAGTGTATGAACTAGATGCACCCAGTCTATAGAAATAAATGGTCACCCCACGATCTAGTTCTATAGAATTCATAGACAATAATGCACATCTGTTTACGGATTATGATAAAAAGATTGGTACAATATTGTAAGTATGCATACGGTGCCCCACATATTAAATTCTGAGAAAATAAGTAAGATCTCGTGTCTCTGGGATCTTAAACCAAGTATTATACAATTTATTAGAAAATTATAGAAACGAAAGAAAATTATAGCAATATATTATTTATTAGAAAATTATAGAAACGCTGAAAAATTCATAATAAACTGGAGCGAAATAGCTATTTCGAACAATTTTCCAAAAGAGATTTAACGTATAATTAATAATTAATAAGCACTGGATGTTCATCTTACGATACTCAAAAAATTATAATTTTAAGGTCTATTTGCTATGAATTTAGTTTAGAAAAATAAAAATAAAATTTATTTTTTTTTTTTTTTAAATTCTTACATGCGATGAGTTTTAACATACAAAATCGGTCATTAGAAATATGAGTCTTATTTCAACTGTACTACTGCAGACTTTATTGTTTCTAATAATACAATGGTTTCTTTGACTAGAATATCATTACATTTGATGCTTAAAATATTTGGAATGAACGCCATATAACCTCCGTGCACAAGTCAATTACCTATACGTTACCAAATATATTTCGAATAAAAAATCAGTTAATAAAAATAAGAATCAATTGATTCAATCTCAAGGCAATTCAATTTTAAAATGTATGTGTAAGAAATATCGAATACATTTTAATACAATAAAAAATTTTCGAAATATTTTTCTGACAAAAAACTATGCTTAAGTTTATAAAAATTTTCAAAAATATATCTGTTTTTTAACAATAAACAATTACTTACTGTTTGGAAAATTATTTACAAAACTATTGAGGCTTAAGTAAGTATGTACCCAAATATGGATCGCAAGCAGGTGGTAATAATTACACAGATCGAATGATAAAATATTCAATTTTTACAAAATTGAATAAAAACGAAAATATTCTTGTTTTTGAATTACTATAAGACGTTTGATTATTATTATTTGAATATCTATAGATATTTTTTATTTGTAGGGTAAAAAAAAAAATCTAAAAATAAATAATTGAAAAGATTCTATTTTTGATTAACAATAATTTATTTAAGGTAGTTTGGTAGCCAAATAACTTAAAGTTAACCCAATATTTTTTTGTGTTTATTCGAAAAATTATAACTAAAGAGAATAATAGAAAAAAAAACAGACTTGTTTACCACACGAACTCTTATGAGTGTCCTTGTTCAATGATACCGGAAATGGAAGGTTTGTAGAAAATTGGCAAAGTTAAATCCGCAAAAAAAAGCTTTTAAATTGATAAAACTATATCCCAAATATACACTGAACAAATTTCAAAATAATTTACCCCCTACTTTCGATGTTATTAATTTTTCTATATTGACTTGTGGGTTCTATAGTTTAGCGGAGACACTCTCTCCTCCATATTAACTAGAGGAATAATGGCAGCTTCATTAAGACCACCAATTTCAAATAGTAACTAGCGATTTTAATGGTATATAACAACAAAAGGATATTGAACGTTAATAAATATAAAAAATATTTTTTATAATATTAAATTTATTTTCTAACGAAATAATTTATTTATTTATATTAAAATTAAAAAAAAAAAAAAAAAAATTAAGAACTTACAATATAAAAAATAAAGTTGACAGTTCAGGGTTATGTTCTGAAAATCATTTAAAGTTGGTTATATCTAGTGACACTTGAGTACTAGTCAAATAATATTTTATTTATAACATTATTTTAATTATTTGATTATAATCCATGCTAAATTATGTTAATTAAATTTTATATCAACTATCAATTTCTATCAACTATTATAGCATGTATTTTTATTAGTAAAAAAAAATAAAATAAGTATTTTATTAGATTTCGGATTGCGGATACCAAACTACCTTAAAAAACATTGAAATGGATGCTTATAATGTATTTAAAATAAAAAATTCTATATTTACTTTTTTTTTAAATGTAATTTATTTAGTAGATAGTTATTTTATTAACTCCCTCAGTAAATTCTTGTTAATGTAAAATCTAATGAGATAGATTTTTTTAAATCGATAAGTTTCTATTTTTTCTTAACTTGACATGCTTCTGTTAAGTGGCCCTCCAGAATTGTACATCTTATTTACTAAAATACTAAATTTATACATTGAAATTAAATAATATAACCTTTTTTTGAAAATAAGTTATGTAAATGTAATGAAATTTGCTATCTTTATTTTGTAACTCAACGTTTGATACTCCAAACTTTTTTTTGGCATTGTGCAAGCTAAATTATATAGCATTTGGATAATCTTCTTTGGTTTATGGATGAAAAAAAAAACTGCTAAAAAAACTGCTAAATAATAATTTATGTAAGCGGTGACATATTCTATAATTTTTTCTAATTTAATAAATGTACTATTTTAAGTTTTTTTTTGTTTGTTTGTATTTTAATGATAAATGACAAATATTTTGTTAAATTTTTATTTCGGAATTTTAAAAATTCAATAATTGAGGCGTCGTTTGTTGTGATCCCTTAAGATAAAGTTCATAAAAGTACAAATTCATAAAATATTAAATACTATTTTTATTAGTATACATTTATAATACCTAGTACAAACGAAGCAAAAAATTTGAATTTTCGGCAGAGTTTTTATGCTTAATCACATTTTGCCTTTTATATTATCTTAAAGATACAAAATTTGAACAAAATTGATTGATTGAAAAGGAAAATCGATTTTTTGAAATTTTCAAATCCAAGAAATTCCATATTTAAGAAATTTTAACTTAACTGAGTTAATGAAGAAATCAATAAAAAATACAACTGAGAAACGTTAATTATTAAAATCAAAATTCATAAACTTTTCAACTGACTTCGTGTGGGTTTCTATAATTTATATACGGAGGTACAAAATAAACAAATATTTTTTAAAATATTTTTAGTTGTATAGATTTCATATACGGATTAGAATTTCAAAAATAAACATTTAAAAATAAACATTTTAAATTCAAATTAATAGTTGCATTCACAAAATAGATATTAAAAAACTTTGAAATCAGTTTCAAAGTGATCACCTGAACCAATCGACGATATGAGCAAACTGTTTTATTAATGTATTGTGAACGTAATAATTGTTATCTAATTACTTTTAATTACGTATTTACTTGAAAACAAATTAACAGGATCGTATTAAATAAAAATATAAATGAAATTAATTAATTGTAACAGTGAAAGATTATTATCAAATAATCATTTTTCCAGCTGTATTTCTAGTGTATAAAAATGGAAAATTAGTGTACAATTTAAGCCAAGGTTTAAATTAATCAGTCGAATATTGTGCATCACGTTTATGAATCGTGGTGGTGAAGTTTAACTTGTTTATTATTGTGTGTGAACACCATCGTCGAATTTTTATATTTTTTGGTATACTTTCGAGTATGCAATGGATAGTAAACAAAATCAAATTTATGATTTAGATACAATTCTATTAGAGCTTGGAAATTTTGGAAGGTTTCAAATAAAAAATTATATATTGTTGACAATTCCAATACTTGTATCGGGAATTTATACAATTAGTTTTGTGTTCACCGCAGCAGATCCACAATACAGGTTTGTAAGAAAATTAAAACTTTTTAGTATTTTGTTTGTGAGAAAAGATGCAGATGTCAAGTGACAATAATAGCAAACCAGAGTTCATTGTTTAATAACTATATAAAGCGTTGAACATCAATGTTTTAAAGTATTTATAATTATTAACATTACACAGTTATTTTAGACTATTATTTTATAGATTATTATTATAGACTTTCTGCTGGAATGGTGTAAAATCTAGATAGTTAATTAAAAAATTCTTTCATTATCAAAGTCCATTTTTTTATTCTCTCTTACATTTCCAACTGAATATCTTCTTCAGTCACGTATTTTACACCACTTCTGTGATTTTGAAAATATTAAAATTCATCATTGCATTAAAATTATGCAATTCCTCCTCCTGTTTTTGATTTATTTTAATTCAAATATTAATATTGCCATCAAATAAAGAACTAAACTCAAGTTTTATGTCTTGCGTTAAAATAATATAATGAGAATGCCAAAAAATTGTCGGTTATGGCATTGGCAATGTCAGTGGAAAATACAACTCTTAGCATTTTTGGGCGTCTACTTTTCCAAAATTATCGTAAGTATGGAGTGTGTTATATATTCAGAGAGAAGGTTAAGAAAACATAAATGAAGATTGGCTATTCGAATCTAACACAAATTCGTGACGAATTGTTAAAACTGAAAAATATAAACATTATGTTGCACACGATTATATTTTTATACAGATGGTTCAGTTTTAAATTCACTTTTTTGATTATTTAATCAACTCATAATTCATAGCACCATTTTGTTTTCGTTTTCCGAAACACAAAATATTTTAAAATATACATAAACAGATTTTTCTTATTTAATACAGATGTTTTATACCAGAATGTGAAAATTTAACAGAAACTTCATTCAATACATCATGGCTAAAAAATGCAATACCATATACAAATAACGAACCAAAACAGTGCTTTCGATATAAAACTGTGCACTTAAATAATACAGTTTCTAATGAAAGAATATGTCCAACATCATGGTTTCAACGCAATGAAATTCAATGTACAGGTGGTTACGTTTTTAATACTGACCATACATCGATTGCAAATGATGTAAGTCAAATGTTTTACTCATTATTTTATCCATACTTATAGAATCGTTTACCCTCACTGACTATCAACTCACCGTTAACAACAAAACCATATATGTAGATCAGGACACTAAATATGGACAACCCTTAACTCGTTTTGTCATAAAACATTTAGAACATTTGGGGTGTGTATAGAAATATGAGTATCGTAATTAGTGTACGTTACTAATAGTATTTGCATGCATGACTTCCAACATGTGTAACCATATTGAATTTCACTTTTGGATATGGTTTATATGCACTCGCAATGGTTAAAACTACTAAGACCTGAAATTTGGAATATAGATTTTATATTTGTTAGCATCCGCTAAGAAATAAATTGTGAAAGTTTCAACTTTAAATTGGGGTGGTAAGATGAACTTTGTAAGAAAGTTCTTTTAAGTTAGAAACATGCAAATTTGAATCTTAGCTACGAGTCATAAAAAATGATGAGGATCTGTGATCACATACGACACTCACGTCAATAAGATTGGAACTATTGTAAGAACTAACAAACCTGAGCAAGGTTTATGTCAAAATTTATTTATAAAAATGCATTGGCATGTCTTTCATTCACTACAACATTGTGAAGAAAAACGAATGATCATCAATTTTAAACTGCTGATGCAATTAAAAACTTACAGTATTATACACGAAAATAGTACGCATTCACTCGGAAAGTGTAAATTTAATATTGTAAATTAATTTATTCTTATGACTAAAGCTCCGATCGTTCGAAACCAGTATGTTGGTTTGTTCTCATTCAATATACTGCGAATGGCCGAGAGCTGATCAAGAGATTGTTCGATGGGTATAATAAACAGGACATATTTAAAAAAACATAAAAATATGTATTATATATTAACACTGTTTTGCCATTGTATTACTTCCGTGCGATTCAGGCTTATATTAACGTGTTTTCAAAATCTCTCTATAAATTAACTATCACAATTATGTAGGTCTGAAGAAATAATTGAACAATTTCTAAATTGCATAACAATTCAATAGTTTTTCCAATTTTTCCGTGACTTGCTTGTCAAGCTTCAAATTTTTATATTTTTTTCCCTTTTTAAATGGACAAAATTAAATTTTTAATTTTTTCAGTTTATTAACTTGTATTTATCTTTTGCAGTTTGATATATTATGTAAAGATCAGTGGAAGCTGACATTGATTGGAACAATTCATAATGTCGGTCAATTTGTTTCCCAGCCACTTACTGGTATTGTCTCAGATAAGTATGTTTTAAATAAATACCGAAACGCAAATCTGTGAAACACTGACACAACTGCTCAATTCTTAAACATAAGCCATGTGCATCCTCTCCTGTATAAGAGGTCTTACTAATACAGCAAATCATACTGGTTTTTTTGTCACTCTTGTGAAGTTTGAAGTATTATTGCTCAGTTCAGTCAATGTTTCTTAAAAAATTCATATTTTTGAATTTATAAGCATTTGTAAATAACTTTAAAAATGATTAAGAAATTTTCAATTATCAAGAACAATTATTACGATCGCATCATATAATAAAAAATGAAAAACTGTAGGAAAAAGCATTTAGATTTCTTTATATTTTTTTTTTCTTCTAATTTATGATGAAATGTGTAATACACGCTTGATATAGTTTAACATCAGTAACATTTTAAAATCGATTATTCTGGGCATTAAAAAAATTAAACAGAAAAAACCGTTAAGGTAGCTTAGTTAACCGCTACAGAAAATTGTATGTGAATAAAATGTAGAAAATCAATTTTTTCAACACATATTAAAATTCCAACTCCTTTTATGAAGCCATTTAGAACATATTGCTGTTTAAGTATAAAAATACTCATGCAAAACCTGAAAGTTCTGTGTCCACTATAATTGGCAATGTATTATTATATATTGATTATATTTATTAGATTTGGTAGACAATTTGCGTTAAGTATTGGATTACTAGCAAGTGTTATATGTGGTTTAAGTCGATCTTTTTCACCAAGCTATTTATGGTTTGTTACTTTTGAATTTTTGGATGCAGCTATTGGTTCAGCTGTATTTGCATCGGCATTCATTCTAGGTATGTAATTTTCATTAATTAATTGAATAAAAATAAGTTACGGCAAGTTATAACAGAATTCTATTTTATATAACTTTTAGGAAATGAATTTGTGAATCCTTCAAAACGTGTATTGATTTCATCAATTATATGTTCTGGCTATGCGTTTGGTGAAGCATTTGTGGCACTTGTAGCATGGAATGTACTATCATGGCGACATTTACTTCAATATTTATATGGACCGGGAGTGATATTAATCGTTTATTTTTGGATTGCTCCCGAATCAGTAAGATGGTTATTATCAAAAGGTCGTCACCAAGAAGTTGAAAAGCTTATAAAAAATGCGGCAAAAGAAAATGGAATAACATTATCAGACAAATCATTGGCTATTCTAGAAGCAAATGCAGTGAGTGTCTCCATAGAATACAAAAGTCGGTTAAAAGAATTTATTGCTTTGTCTGACCTGAGGTTGACTATAGCTGTTCATTGTCGCTATTTAGTGTAATTACCGGTACTGATCAAAATATGGCCATACCTGATGAATGTCTAATAATTAACATCTGCAATCTTTGATTAAACGACATTCATACGTGTGTTTCTTTCATCGATGGAATTCAGCCACGCTTATAAATTTACCAAATCAATTATAAATCACGTAATTCTATTACATTTTTACATGCGTTTTATCAAAGATTACAGATGCCAACATTAGAAATGAAATCTGTCAAATTGTTGATGCCAACTTTAATTGAAAGATGTAGCTATCTTTTAGTTAATACTGGTAATCATAATAAATACCTATATTTGTGACCTTGTGCGTGCGTTTGTGCTCTTTGATGTGGCTCTCAATTTGTATTCTTTTTAAATTTGATGTATCTTAGGCTAATCGTTTTTTTTTTTTTCAAATTGTCGTTTGACAGGTTATCCAGAATCCAGAATCAACAGCAGGTACAAGTCATTTGGAATACAAATTGATAGACGTATTAAAAAACATACCAATGTTAGTTCGTATTATTACTTGTTCATTTTGTTGGATTTCATGTATATTTGTATATTTTGGTCTGTCATTGCATTCTGTGGCAATTGCTGGTAACATTTATTTAAATTTCATCGCTGTATCATTAGTGGAAATACCTGGTTATATAGCCACTTATCTTTGCTTGGATCGTTTTGGACGCAAAAAATCATTATGTGGCTCTTTTATGTTAGCTGGAATCTGTTGTTTATCGTTTATATTTGTTACAGATGGTACGTGGAAAAATATATAAAACATTTCTATTAAATAAAAAAAAAAAAAGAAAACAAACAAAAATTTATTAATCATTTACATTATATTGACGCATATTTTATTTGATATTTAAAAATTGAAATAATTTTTTGAATCAATTTAGTAATTTTCCGCTAAGAAAATCGAAGATTTTCAATGAAGTTGTTGGTTTTGAAAAAATCAAGTTTTCATGAAATCTCAACGTTTTGAGGTTACAGGAAGCTTTCTGACTACCCCTGCGAGGTTGTCACTTTGTTGTATGTATGTGTGTGTACCGTTTATAACTTTAGAACGGCTCGACCGATTATATCCATTCGAAAGGGTGACTATTAAAGGGACTAGTGCCATTCGAAAGGACTTGACCAAACTTAGATTTTGAATACAATTTGGATCGTTTCGAGCCAGTAGATTTGGAGAAATCTCAAAAAACTAAAAACAAAATGTGGTTTTTTTGGTATATTTTTAAACGGCTCAATCGATCAACACCAAAAACTAATCAGATCTTAACCTTGATAAACCACGTCGATCACCGCGGTACAGTTAAAATCGATTGATTTGTTCGAGAGATATCGTAAACGAAAAATTTCATAAAAAAAGTTTTTTTTTATATAACTTCGACATTTCTTTTCGGACCGTTTTTGATGAAAGAAAGTAATTATTAAAGCTCAAAAAACTACGCCAATCGCCGCCAAGAACGTGAAAATCGGTTGATTGTTGCGAAAGATATCGTTAACGAAATATTCGGGAACAAGTGTTTTTTTAACATAAAAGGTCAAAAACAAAATTTTAAGCTCAAAAACATTGTAATATGTTAAATTTCAAGTGCTTAAAAGTTATTTTTAGAATTGCTTTGGACTAATTGCAATCTAAGCTAATCGACGCTCAACGTGGCATTGGCTAACTCCAATACTAAAAGCCCATCAGCAGGTGTTTTCGTTGATTATAACACTTATTGAAATGATTTCTTTTAATTATATTTAGCCCACCAACTTTGAATAGATACTAAAATTTTATAAGCAAAGATCATTATTTCCAACAAACCGGTTGGAATCAACTAAAGCGCATTAGCTTTTTTATGGGATATAATAATTTTTGCGTTTGTGATGCAATTACAATCCCCTTGCTTGCAACTGTTCGCATATTTTACAATAGTTTGTGGAGAGTCTTTAGGAATTTAAATTTCACTCGGCTAAATTAATTTTATTTTGTAGAATTTTTAACTGTAAAGTTAATATTATTTTCATTGGGTAAATGTGCCATAACGATGTCGTTTGTGGTTATTTTTGTATATACTGCTGAATTATTTCCAACACCATTACGACAGACTTTATTGGGATTATGTTCAATGTTTGGACGAATTGGAGCAATGGTTGCACCACAAATGCCCTTATTGGTAAATATAATTTTATTTAAATATTTTTGTAGTTTATGAACAGTTAAATTAAAAACTGAACGACGAATAGCTTTATAACTAAAATTTGGTAAAATCAACTGAAATTAGGGGTTAAAATAAAATAAAAATTCAAGTTGAATTAATGCATTTTATTTTTAATTTCCATATCTTTTATTCATTTTCAGGCAAAATTATGGGAACCACTACCAGTATTTTCATTTGGTGTGATGTCATGTATATCTGCCCTATTAGTATTATTTTTCCCAGAGACTTTAAATATTAAATTACCTGATACCATTGAAGAAGCTGTAAATATAGGGAAAAAAGTATGAGATTTTAATTAAAATAACAATATTCTTTTTTAATGTATTTTTTAAAATTTTTTTAACATTATAACTAATGAAAAATAAGTAGAAATTTTTATCAATAAATGTATTTTTTCTTTTATACACATACCTATGACATATACCTAATATTTTATAATATGCCCAAAATTTTAAGAAATTTTGATTCCTTTAAAAATACAAATTTATACTATAGCTGATTATACATTTGCTTCAAATTTTTTTCAAGATTTGGTCAATAATTTAACAGTTTACCTCTGCAAACCAGAGGTCTATGTTTTTTTTTCTGGCTTCAGCTACTTTAGCCCATTAACCAAAGGGGATTATTATATTTATATACAACAACAGTACTGCTAGGTGGTCATCCATCCAAATACCGACTATGACTGATGCTGCTTAACTTTATTGATTAGTCAAGGTCTGTAATTACGTTACGTCACTCCGGGGTCTGGGTCTTTCTCGTCTGTAGGAAAACCGGCCATATAAAACTCCTATGAATCAGTTTCTTGGGTAAATTTTGGTATTTGTGTTGTATCACTATGGGCCTAAATGTCGACGCTCCTAAAATTGTTAATTTTTTCAACATGCATAATACTTCCGGCTAATGCCTTCCAGCGCCATCTTACTTTATAAGATACATGGACAAAATTTATCTTAGCATAAAGTTTTATACGAGTAGAAAAAATTGCCTAGGTTCAATTAGCCCAAGTTGTCCGCTTTCTTGTGCTCCCCCTATAGAAGATATTTTTTTTAAATAGAGGTCAACACAAACATGGTACATGGCAACTAGATCTGGTATCTACTTTATTTGCCTTGCCGAAACAAATTTTTGCAATACAAATATGATTAATTTTTTCTTTAAAATAAGAATAATTAATAATATAAATAATATTAATTTACCATTTAAGACATAAGTATTAAAACGCATGAACTGAAAATTGTTTATGTATCTGATCCACAGGCCTTGTAATTGACCGATTCTCAGACAATATCTACCTATGTATTTAAGCTTTTTCTGTTGTTACTTTCGAACGTGTTGGCAGTTTTGTTAAAATTTGGCTTACACGTTATTCAAATTCAAAAAGTTCCTGATTTTGCATCATCGGAGGGGGGGGTCTCCATGAAATATCATTATCAAGTCTAAATTTATCACCATTTTTTCATTTTATCATCACCTATCGAAATTTAAGAAATTCTAATTTTCAAAAATAAATTACATGGTCCTTTTTAATTATCAATATCCTAGTAAATTTTTTTTAATTTTTATAATTACTAGTGCAAACCGTCACCAAATTAACAACCAGTAACATCTCGTCAGAGAAGCATTACAACTAGCTAATTCATACTGATGATGACTACTTTGTAGTTGAAATACGTATTTATAATAATACAAAATAATTTGATATAGGAAATTGGAACAAAAAATCGAAATTTATTAGAAATTTATCCTAGTTAAAGTATACTTACTTGTCTTTTTTTATACTTTTGAATAAACAAATTCACAGAAATTACTAACTTGGAAATTAATGGCGTTTTGTATAAATGCTAGTTTTACTATTCATTATTGCATGACGGAATCCTTCCACCAGTAAGGACAAATAATGTTTAAAAAAAAAATTCATAAATTATATTTTTCTGCAGTGTGTGTGTGTGTGTGCTATTTCAATTAATGACACATTTTTTAAAATCATACTTACAAATCAATAAATAAGATTTAAATTTAAATATAAATGATATTAAGCAATAAAAGTGATTAGGGTCTGCTAATGCAATTAAATGTTGTCAATTTCAATGTTAAAATTCGCATCTGGATACGCATTTCAAATAAATATTTTATATAAACATTCATTTCCATTGAGAAAAACACTGTATGAATCAAAAACGTCGCTTCAAATGTTCAATTGTTTAGATACTCGATACATGTGACGTATCAATGTTTGAATTATAAGAATTTCAAAAATACTCAAAATATTCCGTCTGTATAGTTATAAATACATGTATAGTAATAATAATAATAATAATAATATATATATATATATATATATATATATATATATATATATATATATATATATATATATATATATATATATATATATATATATTAAAATTTTGGTGAAACAAAACATGGTTTTTCACCTTTGAATTTGTTGTTATCTTTTATGGAATAAATTCGATTTTTTCAAAAAATTGAAATTTATTCGAAAAATCCTAGAGTTCTCATTAATAATTATAAAATTATCTTTTATGGTTTAAAAGTTGGACCATGGACCCAATGAACCGATTTTGTCAACGAACTTATCTCTCTTTTTATGTCTAGAATATGTCACCAAAATTTCACCTTGCTATCTCTTCATTTTTGAGTTATCCGATCAACATACGGATATGGGTTAATCATATGATCCTATGCCTTAAATATTTTCTAGTGTTACAAACTTTAGACTAAAATTAATATGCTCAGACATAATATTGTATATAGCAGCCTGACTGTTTAAAATGTTTCTTATATTTGTAATATAAAATAATTATATTACAAATATAGGAAAACTTTGTGTATTATAATTAATTTATTTCGAAAATTTAAAAAAAAATTCCGAATGTGATTTTAACGAATAGAGCATGCAAATTAGGTATTGCGTACTTTTATAAATAAATAAATTTTTCCATCATTTAAATTAGGTCAATATATATATATATATATATATATATATATATATATATATAAAAATATATATATATATATATATATATATATATATATATATATATATATATATATATATACAAGATATGGATATTCAAAGATAATATTGTGTCTTTCCATAAAACTCCATGTAAAACTTTTTCAAAAAATACAGGGAAAATAATCTGTATTTTTGAATCAATGTTAATCTAGTCTTCAATTTTTGTTTTGTATTGGGTCTATTAAATAATATAATCTCTATAATTATCCTAAACACGTAAATTTTAATGTTGCCCTTAACTAGGTCCTTACTATTTAATGCCTACGGCACACACCTAGTTGATGCGCCACTGCAAATGCCTCAAATAAGCAGTTTCATCAAAATTTCAAGTACAGTGTAAGCCTTAATTTTGTACTTGGTTAAAAATGATTTATATAGTATCGCAAATTTATATACTCTTAGCATTGTTATAAAAACGCTATATATTTAAATGCATTACAGATTAAAAATACAAATTAACGAAGATAACACTAGAATTTGTTTAGTCAGTGCAAATGTTCAAATTGATGCCCATCATTAGTGAATGGTAATTTTGTCCCTCATTAACATAACATAGTAAGGCAATATCTACAATTGAAATGCGTCTTATTCAAATAAGACATTTACATTATTCAAATAAGACATTTATATACGAATCATCAAAATAAAACTATATCAGTTATTATAGCCAAGTCGTTGGAGCCTGTTCCCAACTGTTGAATAATATGATTTTCTAATCATCTTACCTACTTTTTGAAGCGGTTAACATTTATTTATAATTATTGAAGCGAAAACATGCTTGTAAGTTTTTTTGATTATTTTGTCTGTTATTCTTCCGATTTATTTATAGTATAAATATTTTAAAAAAAGACCTTAATTAAGTTAAAGAAGATCGCTCGAGACATTTTTCAGAAAATCGTAATAAATCAGAAAAACCAATAGAATAAGGTTGGAACATCCACAAGATCGATTTCACCATAATGCGTATTTTCTGATCCTTGAATCATATGAAGCTTTAAAAAGGTAAAATTTGGTGATTGGAGAAAACTTGTATTTCCAGTAAAAATTTTACATATAGTAGGTAACAAAAAGTAATCAAGCATTGTCCTAATGATTATTGGTGAATTATTGAAGAACGATTAAGGAATTTTAATTATAATTATTAATAATTAACGTCGCCGATGAATTAAGTAAATAAATGGAACAAGTATACAATAACTAGGGTGTAGATAAAATTATTGATGCAACACACAAGTCACAAAAAAGTTATGATCTATTATTTTTCATTCTGTAAGGACGGATCAACATTTTCTATCGCACGTTCTAATTTGATTTTAGTCTATTATTGTCAAAGTTACAGAAATTAAAGAATCACAAACACATACAAGCATTTGACGTGTAACAACCTTAGTGTGAGCGTGAACGCGTGACACCTTCATGTAACAAAAATTGATATGCGATAAAGTTCCATCGACGGTCCACAAATCGACGGTTAATTTGAATTGCATCAAAAGATCTTGCTAGCTAAAATTTAGTACTACTAGTGTGGGTTCAATAACGCAACATTTATACGTAAAAATTATTCATTTTTATTTTAATTATATTTAAATATTTCGATATGGAGTCGAACCAACAAAATACAATACAATTTTTTGAAATGTATCAACATAAACAAATACTTAAAGTGAAGGTACTCTGCTTGGTAAACAGATGGAACGCTATGCAACACATAGAACATCGCATTGTAACATCGCAACACTTACAAACCATTGATCTCGTAATGCGTAACATTTAACACGTAAAAAAAACATCACTAACCAAAAGAACAAGTTCTATTTTCAAACTTAATTTTATGAGCCTTTTTTGATGTAAAGGTTTTGATAATGTCCTCGTGTGGAATCTTTATAGCAACCTCATTTTCGATATTATTGATACTTAGATGTGCAAGGTGCTCGTATCATGTTTTGTTCCTAAGATAATTTTTATCATTTTTAATTCAATAAGATATACTTAATAAATATGTTTATTATTACAATTTGTTATAACAAAAAAATAAATTTTAATCAGTAATATACAATATTCTTAAAATTTGAATAATATTGACAGTGGTTGGTGCCAGAGACAGTTTGTTCTCGCTACGGTCTCTAAATCTATCCCTGTATTCAGGCAAAAATAAAAAATTATATAATATGATCATCTAAATGAGGAAAAAGTATTGCGTGTTTATAATACTGTGTAGGAGGATGAAATCATATCAAAAATTTTTACTTAAACAATGCGTATACATAAATGTAAACAGTGCGCCTAGACTCTTAACAACTAAGCAATAAAACAATATTATAAAATTGAGTACTCTTGCCAATCTACATACTTTAAATTCACACGTTAAGATCTACACATCGAACTAATTATTTATACAAAAAAATTGAAGTTTATCAATTACCCTTTTTTACACTTTTTAAGTTGTTGAGCTCAAATTCATAATTATAAAAGTTTTTCTAAACAGTATATTAACTACAAGAAATAAATTCTTTGTACAATTAATTATCAGTGTTGTTTTGTTATTGCAGAAAAATTACAAGTAAGTAATTCTTACAAGTTATTGATGTTTTGTTAATATTTTGTTTTTTAATCTTAACAATAAATTTGATTATGGTCACCGTGCATCAAAATGTTTTCATTCGTTCCTATGGTTACAAAATACTAGTTTATCAATCAAATGATATATAACTCTATGAATGGTGTATCATTTAAAATAGAAGTTTCTCAAAATTCATTAACTAATTTAAATGATTAATTATTTATATTTGAAATTAAAAATAATTATTCATACAATTTCTTTAATAATTCTTATAATATCCAACTCAATTATTTCAATTAAATGTCTTTTTTTTTGTAATTAAATAATAATTTTTGTTTGACATTTGCTATGCAATTTACAAGCAAACAAATAAATATATTTTCTATAATGTGAATGTTTTATTACAAATTTTAGACACTGTTAGTGCATCAAATAATTAGGAAGTCCTTTCCACATACTATGCACGGTATGGGTAATCACAGCCGGTGTCAAAATAAAATTTTTTCGGAGGACGCTAGAAAACCGAGATACTATATGCTTCAGTATTTGATGAATTCAAAAAAGCAGTTTTAAAAACTTTTAGTGTGTCTAAAATTTAGTATCATTAATCATGAATTTGCACAAAATGAATGAATACAACAGAATGTTTCACCATTTCAAACATGTGAATTTTATAAACATTTCTATTTATTATTGTAGAGAAAGATAAAATTCATACATACTTTTTTATATCAAGAAACATTTTTCATAAATATAAATTCTTTTGCGATATTATTATGGTGAAAGTATTAAGAGAGTATAGTCTGGGCATATTATCTGTATCATTGTTATCTTATATAAAAAATTGCATGTTTTCTTGAAATATTACCATCTTTTTTTGTAAGAATAACAATTTTTGTACTTATACTGGAAAAATAACTTCCAAAAGACATTTGTTTTTCTACAGATAACATCAGATTCCTACCGCCTAATCAAAAAAGATATATACTATTAGAAAAGGTATATAAAACAATATATGATATCAGTATCGAACATTTTTATAAAATTCATCTACGTTTGAAAACCTAGCTCAAACTAATTCGAACTAAAATCACATTATAGAAAAGTATAACATCGTCTTAAATAATTGAATAATAATTTCGTTTGACAATGGAAAATTTCAAATTCTTCGCAGTTTATTATAATTACTATTCTAATTACAGATAATTACTTGAAAATTCAAAAATAAATAAAATTTTAGGTATACTTTGATCAAATTCTCTGTAATATTTATATCCTGTGAGATACTTTTAAAAATATTTCTATTTGTTTTTTTTTTTTTTTTTATAAGATAATTGAAAAATTTTTAATACATACTGCTGAATTAAAAGCTGGTAACTACGGTATGTTAGATTTTTGAACATGCCAGTCCCTTTAGTATTATCATTGGCGATCTTTAATGTTATGAATAAACAAACTAAGATAAACTTTCATGTTTTATTCAAATAAATAGTAGCTCCATGATCAGTAGACGTCCATATTCTATCATAAGAATATATGAACCCAACCTTTTTATCATAATTGGATTTAATGTTCCAATATATACAGTTTGCCATACCGTTGGTGAGAATAGGGATATAAATTTTTTAAAATTAAATAATTTTTGAAAAAAGTTAATAATTTTTAAAAATTTTGTTTTTACGAAGCTCTTGATGGCCCAATGAAATTCAAAAACTATATAGTAAAACATAGAAAGATAGACACTTTTCATAGAGAAATAAGGGAAAAATAATATTAAAATACATCTATATATGGGATCCACACTATAGGACAACTGCACGCAAAAAATTTATTTTTGTTCCTAATAAAAACTAATAAATCGAATTAAATAATATTGTCATTAAAATCTTCCATTAAACATAGAAATATATTCAGGCAATTTTTGGAAAAGTTTGATATTATACGGGGGTTTTTTTTTTTTTGCCCTTAAAAAATGGAAAATACTTAAAACTTTGTATGAATGATAAATACAAATTAAACTTCCGGCAGCTGATATAATACAAATAATACAACGAAAGTTGTTAAAAATATCTAAGTTTGTAGGTACATGACAACAGCACATTGCAAATGAAGCAAGTCGTTTATGTTCATAATAAAAAATAATATTTATTTTGGTTTAAGTACAATTAAAAAAGGTTATATAAAAATTTAGTCATAAAACTTATACCTGTTATTTTCTTAAAACGTATTAACATTGAAATGTTCCACCTTCCTTTTAAAACTAGCAGTATTATAATTATTATATAATAATTATATTTACAATTATTATTATTACTTGTAAATAAATATATTATTGGCACAAACTACAATGTAACGTATTAATAGATTGTAAATGCTGCTTAGAAAAAATAAAGCTGTTGTTTAATATAGATGATTATTATCTCAGCAAA